>CM031872.1:106178-155219 GCA_018697195.1 Certhia americana
CAGCGGGGCTGAACCGGGCCGGGACAGCGGGACTAAACCGGGTCGGGGGTGCGGGACCGGGAGAGCGGGGCTGAACCGGGCCGGGAGAGCGGGGCTGAACCTGGCGGGGCGAGCGGGACCGGGACAGTGGGGCTGAACCAAGCCGGGACAGCGGGACTAAACCGGGCCGGGGGTGCGGGACCGGGAGAGCGGGGCTGAACCGGGCCGCGTGCGGGACCGGGAGAGCGGGGCTGACCGCACCGGGTGCGGGGCAGCGCGGGGCTGACCGGGCCGGGTGCGGGACAGGGAGAGTGGGGCTGACAGCACCGGGTGCGGGGCAGCGCGGAGGCAGCGGCCCTTCCCACCCCTGGACGGGCCGGACAGGCCTCCAGCCTAGCGGTGCGCGACCGTCGGTCCCAGCTCCGCGGCAGCGGGGCGTGGGGGGAGCCCCTGGGCAGCCGCGTGCCACCGGCTCACCACTGTGTCCTGTTTCTCTCCACCCACAGCCGGACTCTGCAACTCGCTCCCCTGAGGAGCCCCGGCCTTCCCCGCTCGCCAGCGGCCGACGCCGGCGAGCAGAAAAGCGCCGGTGGCGGGAGCTGTCGGGGAGCCGGGGCACCAGGCTGCCGGCCCGGCGCACAGCCGCCCAGCTTCGGCACCGGCACGGAGACCGATGGCCGCCCCTCGGGCGGCCTCGCTGCCGGTTGTCCACGGAGCTCTCTGCGGTTCCCACAACAGGGCGCTCCCCAGACCGACTCTGCCCGCCCGCAGCTCCGACTGAGACCCCGGCGGCGGAGCCTGCCGCCCGGTAGCTCCGCGTCGCCGGGCTTCTCCCCCGGCCACCGTCGTGCGGGGCAGTCCCAGGACGTGGCCGCGTTGGCCCGGTAGCCCAGCGGAGCGGCCCCGGCCCGGGAGGAGCCGCCAGCGCACGACGGTGACTGATCCAGCCCTCCCCCTTCGGAAGGATGGATGTGAACGAGCTACTAAGTGTAGTTACTAATAACAATAACAATAAATTATCGGACTGCTGCTCAGTAATGCAAACAAATGTTTCGCGAACCACGCGGAGTCTCTCCGTGCTTCGCTTCGCAGCAGCCCCACCGGGACCGGCCGGTCTAACGAGCGGCTGTTCCCCGGCCCAGGGAAAAGAGCCTGTGCGCCCGGCGACCTCACGGAGCAGGTGACAGGGCCAGTGAGCAGGGACGGGGCCAGCCAGGGTGGCCCATAGAGGAGGTGGTGCCAGCGGTATCCGGCAGAATGCGGTCGGAGGCCGCGCGGTGTGAAAAGCGGCGAGCACCGAGCCGGTATTTTAATTAAGCAGGACCTCTTTGATATAGGCCGCTTGATGCTATCTATCTCTGCGCTCTGTTCCCGTCACGACAGCGTTCGGGTAGGAAAATTGCTGAGCGAGGCGGGTCAGGCAGGGCGGCGGAGCCGCGCCGAGAAGCCGGAAAGCCCCAGGGAGCGGCGGAGGTTGAGCAGCGCTGGGAGTCCCAACCCCGCCGCGGTGCAGTGCCGCCGTGCGCCTTTTCGGGGGGCCTGGAGGAACGGGAGCCAATTTACCATGATTAAAGGCACAGGCGAGGAGGCGCCACGCATTTGCATGCGCCTTCATCTTCCCTAAGTGGATTTTTGAGGGCAGCGCGGCAGACAAGCTCGGGCTCCGCATTCCCTCCGCCGGTGGAGCGCCCGTCCGGTTGGCCTCGTGGCACGGAGGGCTCGAGCTCCCCGCCCGCCCCAAGGAGCCGCAGGACCGGGCTCGGCACCAAGGCCGGACGCGGAGCAGCTCCGCCACCCGGCCCCTCCTGCGGCGACCTCCGTGCTGTGCCCGCGACTAACCCGGCGCCGGGCACGACCCTCAGGGGCTGCGCCCGAGGCGGAGGCTGCTCCTCAGCCTCATCAGGCACCCGGCTCTCGCTGCCCTCTCGCAGAGCTCTAACGCGGGCCGCGTTACTGGCTCAGCCCTGTCCCTCACCCGCCCTGAGCATCAGCGACCCAACGGGCCGGGTCACGGAGGCTCGATGACAGCAGAGGCGGGCGCACCGCCGGGTCCGGCTCGCACCGAACGTGAGCGCTGTCTCCGGTCGCTCGCCGGGGGCAGGGACCCGCTGGGGCGGGCGTGACGGGCCCGGCTGGCAGCAGCGTGTCGCGCACATGTGCCCCCGCGGCGACCGATGCCAGGTGCGAGGCTGGGGGCAGAGTTTACCGCCGGCCTCTGACGGCTCCGCGGGTTTCTCAGCCCAGGGGGTGTGGGAGGGGTCCTTTCCCAGTTCAGGGCAAATACCTTCGTTTCACTGGGAAATTCAACCTCTCCTTGGAGCTGGATCCATTATACGGGTTTAATATCCGCTCTTTTACGGCTCAGTGTTGTAAAAGGCAGCAGCCAGGTCTGTGAACTCTGACATGTGCACCCGGGGGGGGCTGGGGGGGGGGGGGGGGGGGGACGGGAGGGGCGGGGGGGGGGGGGGGGGGGGGAACGACAGGACCTGACGGCGCGGGGAACTCCTGCGAGCGCAGCCTTTCATCTGCGTAGCCTCTGCACCGTCCGGAGCGGGGATGGGGGCGGCGGCCGCCCCCCACCCAGGGCCCCCGGGGCCCCTCCGCGGCCGCGGGGTTCGGCAGCCTCCGAGGCGCTTCCGGGGGTCTGGCGGTGCCCTAGCGCTCCCTGGCAGCGGACTGGGCCGGCGAGGCAGAGGCCGTGCCCGCACCGCCGGCCTTCCCCGCACAGACACTCGGCAGGTGCCCTAGGAGAGCGGGCGGGGGCCAACGAGCCGCTCCGGGCGCTGCCTGTCCCGGGGCTGTGCCTGTCGCCGGGAAGTGCTCCCGCAGGGACAATCCCGGCAGAGCCGCGTCCCCCGAGCTGGCGTGAGCGGGGCAGTGGGACGGGAAAGGACGAGGCCACCCCAATCTCCTGCTTTTTCTCCCGAGATTTGCCAGGTGC
This sequence comes from Certhia americana, assembly GCA_018697195.1. Classification (NCBI taxonomy): domain Eukaryota; kingdom Metazoa; phylum Chordata; class Aves; order Passeriformes; family Certhiidae; genus Certhia; species Certhia americana. The sequence goes on from CM031872.1 coordinate 109,099, forward strand.
GTGGAGTAGCCCGGGCAGGGGCACCGGGACAGAGCTGTCTGCGGGGCACGGCGAACGCTCGGCGCCGGCCGGGTGGCGTCGAGAACGGGGCGGGAGCTCGCTCCGCCGGTTCGGCAGCTGCGGCAGGCTGTCCGGCAGGATCCCGGCACCCGCCGCCCCCCGAGCAGTATCTAGGGTTCCCGAGGCAGGAGGGCCGCCCGTGCCGACAGGCGCTGGGAGCCGTCGGGCCGGGACGGCGGCGAGAGCGCCCACCGGGCCACCGAGCGCGGCGGGATCGCTCGCCGGATGGAAGCGGGCTCTGGTCAGAGGGCCAGCTCCTCAGAGCAGGAGGGAGCTGGCCGCTCCTCTGCTTTTCTGAGGCCGTTTCTGTGGGTTTAATCGAGGTACCTAAATACAGTTTGATTTTTCAGGGGAAAAAAATGAAAATAACAACAACGGGAAATGGTTTCCTTTTGGTTCTGGGTGGCCTCTCCGATACGACTGACGTTTCCCTCGCCGTGCCGAGGGGAACGCGGGTCCCGGCCGCCCTGAGCCTCTCTCCTTCTCCCAGCGGGGCAGCCCAGGGCTCCGCGTAGGGCCAGGCAGGACCGCTCAGACAGCGCCGCGCCCTTGGCGCGCCTACGCAGCGCCGCTGTCCTGGCTCTTCTTGAAAAGAGACATGAAAAAAAGCGATGGGGAGGAAGAGAAGAAAAGCGAGGAGAGGACTGTGCCTGCAGACGACGTCGCTTTTACGTAAAGACATGAGCAGCAGGAGCTGCAGTCAGGGGCGACGGCGTTGCAGCGGCTGCTGAGGCTCTGCGGAGCTGCCTTTGTCAATAGAAAACGATCACGTACAACGGGAAATATCAGAAGCCGCGCGAAATAAGCGGCGCTGCCCTGAGCGGAGCGCTCCGCTCTGGTTTGTATTAGCGATTATTGTGCTGTCATTAAGGAATGCAGGGGTGGAAGGATTTGCTTCGGGACTCGAAACACAGGCAGTTCAAGAGAGAAGCAAAACGCTGCAGCCTGTGTGCCGCACAGAAAGCGGGGATAACGCTGAACAAACCTCGAGAGAGGCTAAGGGGGAGCCGGGAGAGGCCGTCCCTCCTACCCCCCATGTCGAGCCCAGTCCCGGGGGCCGCTCCTGCCCCTCTCCCTTCAGACCCTCCTGCTCTCCAGCATCTCGCTCCTGGCAGCTCGTCGCGCCGAGCGGTGCGTGATGCAATTCCCAGCGTGGGATTCCTCACCTGCTGCCAGCTGATCGCTCGGAAGACGCACGTGAAGCTGCAGGCTCTTCTGGCAGCGGTTCCTTGTCCTTTTCTCGCATGTCTGAGTTACCTGGCATGCTAGGTGCTGGCATGGTGAAACCTGCAGCGGTTCTTGGAGTGATCCGGGACCGCAGCGCTGCCATCGCCCCTGCCCGCGCTCCCGCCGGCGGGCATGGAGGAACACGCTTAATTTTTCCTCCCATTATCAATAAGCCCAGCTTACTGCTTACTATTTCTATTTATCTCTAGACGTTAATTTATGTAAACTCAGCAGTGGCATCCAATTGTTGAGGAATCCCTTTCCCGAGGTCTTTTCCTGAAAGAACCCCTCTGATCCTGCGGCTAAAAAGTTATCATGGAAAATAAGCACTTTCACCCTCAGGCTCAGATAGTCAAGGACAGATGAGTCCATATGACAACCCCTTCCCGCAACACCCCTTCCCGCAATCTCAAAACGAGGGACCTGTGTATTTTTCGTTGGAGTCGCGGTGGCCGATTCTGCCTTAATCGAGAGCTTTTGGTGTCTCCGCATGTAAAAACAGGGAGAGAGAAAGTCAGAGGGCGATGGAGCAGAGCGGGTCCCCGTTCCTAAATCAGTTTTGTCTCTGCTCTTTCCGTAGGGATTCCCTGGGTATTTCTGAAGTTCAGTATCTGCATAATGGACGGGGAAAGATGTTCCTCAGGAACAGAGAGTTCATGCGACTGTTTCCAGTTTATGCGTGCCCAAACAGTCACATTTACTACAGATTGGAGCATCCTTCCAACCTGGGCGAGAGGGACTATAAAGAGAGAACTGAAAAGACCGGATTGAAAACTTCAAACTGTGATTTTCGATGTGGTACCTATCGACATGAACACATTCGCGTTTTCAGTCACGGTCACCTGAAAGCTCGGCCGGGGTCAACATACCACCCTCGCGGGAACGATCTTATGCTTTAAACGAAGCGAGTTCCCTTGCAAAAACTCTGATTTGTTCAATCACTTGCCCACACAGAACGAGTTCCTTGAGTGCGCAACTCCTCGTCGTTGCTTAAGCCCGATTTAGAAAACAAAAATCCCGCAACCCCTCAGTCCCAAGCAGCCCATCATATAAACTGATCGATAAACGCATTTATACTCCCGATTGTGGCTGCGGCAGAGCGATTGAGGCAGAGGGGCACTCCAGCAGAGCACAGCCTGCGCTCTGCGCCCGCGGACCAACCCCGCACCGGGAACAACCCCACTCCAGAACCAGCCCCACACCGCAGCTCGCCCCGCTCGGGGCCCGGAGGCTCAGAGGGAGAATTAACAGCAGGACAGGCAGGACAGAGCCGGCCTGCCCCACTGCCGGGGCCGTTCCGCACCTTCCCCAGCGGAGGCTCCCGGCCAGTGGTGCGGGACCCCGGGCGGCTCCGGTCCTGCCCCGGCCACGGAGCCAGAGTCTGCTGGGACAGACACCGGGCTCAGATTCTTAAGTACTAACAGCACATAAGCTCCTGTGTTTAATTTTTATAAGTGTGAAGGAATAAACCCATTGCTCATAAACGTCGGGGCGGACCGAGTATGCTGAAGGTTTTGTACGCGAAGGTTGTGAGGTTACTCCGGGGGCCAGTACAAGCCTCTGAAGCAGCACCCGAGCCGCGTTTTCCTCCGCTGTGACAGCTGATGGGGGGGTCACACAGCCAGGCTCCCTCTCTCGAACGAGGGAATCTCGCCGCAGAGCGCACGGAGGGCAGGGCTCCTCCCGGAGCTCCCAGCCACCCGCACACACAGAGCCCGCAGCGCCTTCACAATTTCGTTGCTGACACCTTTCATGCGAGAGAATTTTCCCCTGCCTTTGTACGGGAAACAGGAGTCGCAGTCAAAAATGTTACGAAAAATTGTGGTTCATTAGTGAAATAATACATTTAAACAAGACATTAATGGGATATAATAATTCACTGATAAGGTATTAAAATGCAACCGTTAAATGGGAAAAAACCAGGTGTGAAGTTTGCAAGATTTTGAGTTTTCAATCTCAATTCCACAGAGAAGATAGAGAAACATTGCACGTTACCATTTTGTTGGGGTATCCTAAAGCATCTCTGCTGCCAGAGCAGGAGGTATAGAGGGCAAAACACGGTACGGATGCAGAGGAATTTTCAAGGAAACATTATGTTTCCTTGTGGCAGGTGAAAGGCATAGAGAACAGTTGCTATTGGTGGTTAAAGAGAGTTTTCAGCACTGTGAGATATGGAGCTGAAAACATCGTATCCTCGAGCAAGAATGTGTGCTTCTAAAATATAATTATGTTGGAAAAAATAGCATTTTAATTTCAATTACAATTGTTCTACGAGAGACAGATGTGAACTGCTAAAATGTTTATAATGTAGCTCAACAATATAAAAAAGAGATATTAAAGAAATATGTATCACTTATGGGATTTGATTGGCATGCTGTATTAATTACAAGACTTTCACCACTGAGACTGCTGTTCTAATCCCAACAGTGTCCAGGGGAAAAAAATTAAAGTTTGTTTATATATTCTAAAATTATATAAAATCAAGTAGGTGCCTTAAAAAAATAAAAAGAAAAATAAAAGAGAAAAGGATGAATTTTACTATAGTGAAACACTTAAAAAGGAGCATCTAGTAGCACACACGTTTTGGTCACCATCCTACAACACTTATCTGGAATATTTACAGTTACTACTACATGCATAATTTGGAATGAAGTGAAAGATGTTACCCAAATTTCTCTCACATGACACACCGAGACCTGCATGTCTCCAGCAGGTGGAGGCAGGAATGCTGCTCATTGTTAGTGAATTAATAGAAATAAATCAGTGAGGGGAAACCAGCACCAGTGTTTAGTAGCGCTAAGCCAAGGTGCTCAAAATCCATCACGTAGCTTTAGAGAGTTTGTAAGAGCAGTTTGAAAGCACGGGATCTTAAAGCATCCTTTATTTTCATTCCTAATGAATGTGCCTAAAGCATAGGGTCCTTTCTGGTCACATTTGTAAGTTTTCTTTGCAGCCAGAAGAAGAATTTTCTTAACTGTAGTGGTATCTACCCTTTTCATTAATTTAATTATGTGTCAATATTCAAAACTGATCAGTCAGACTGAACCAAGACATTAACCTTGAAGCTCTGCTCAGGATGTGCCTGTGTGCAGGGAAAAGCCAAATTTCTCTGCGCTGAGCATCCCAAGTAGATTCTGCACGGATAGAGCGGAGACACCCCTGAGCACCGAGCCAACATTAATACCTGCATTTCCAGGCAGGCTTCTGGCTTTAGCAGGGCCCCTGTGCCCTCCAGCCATGGGCATCTCCCACCCCAGCAGAGCCAGGAGCAGGGAGGCACCAGGGCCATCTCTCTTCAGTGCAGGGAAGAGCACACACAGCTCTGCCAGGCTCTGCCAGCACCCACGGGCTGCAGGAGAGGAGAGCTGAGCTCTCTGCCGAGGGGACAGCATTCCAACTCTTTCCATCAGTAAAGGATGGAAACAAAGAGAGGACAAGCCATTTATTTAGAGCCTGAAGACCTCCAGTCAAAGAACCTCCTTGGCCCTGAAGTCTCCTCCAAGTGTTAGTGCTCTTGCACAAGAGTGGAGCAGAACGAACCCAAGCAGAAGGCAGCACAGGCAACCCGAGCCCTGCAGCCACCCCCTCCCCAATCCTTCAGCCCTCCCCCTGCTTCTGCTGGGGCTGCAGCCCTGGCACCGAGACCCCGACAGCCACATCAGCTGCCTGAGTGAGATCTCAAGGGATCTGCATCACCTGTGAGCTGATTTAGGTAAACGCAGACAATCGGTTTGTGAAGAACAAAGGTGGGTTGGCAGCAGAAACACCAACATTTGAAGCACCAGCTCGATGTAAGCAGCAGCTCCCCATGTCAAAATGGGAGTGGTAATAAATAAATCTGCACTAGGGCAATATTTTGAGCCATAACCCCCATTTTAGTCTGTTCTACATGTTCTATGGCAAGGCATTTTATGTGAGTTGGATACAACTCCACTGGTACATTAAAGTTTATTGGCCTTGAAAACAATGGCTGCATCACTACTGATAGAAGACTTGGTGTTACACTGTCAGTGCATATTTTATTTGATCTCAGTCTTAAATAAAACTCAGACCTTTGGACTCCATACTGAGTTGGACTTTAGCCTTTTCCTGTAATTATCTTATGTCTTGTTAACATTTTATGAGCACATCTGCTTAAATAAACTTACTTGATGTGCATTTGTTTTGGCTGTAGCCTTCTTCATAGGATGGACGTGCTTTTCTCTTTGTCTTTTAAAAGAAATCAAAATAAAGCCGAACAATGGGACTGCAAGAGGAATAAATTTAAATACATTGTTTGTTTCATTTAACAACCATACAATACAGTTGAAATCAAATAGAACTGACAACATAATTTATGAGGATTTAATATTTATGTGCTAAATGTGGGACATTTAGGTAATTACAACTCAAAAGCATTGCTTTGTTTGCCAGTTGCATTGACTGATTGACATCGGAGCACCACAGGCACAATGTGTCTGTAGAAATGGACTGTAGAAAAGGCTGGAGGTTTCAATCTTTTAAAAACTATGCTTCTATGCTTTTTATTCAACTTCTGAATACTTCTAGAGGAATAGAATATTTTCATATTTTTCTTGGTTTACATGAAAAGCTCTGACTCATTTGTTTCTGTCTCTATGTGGCCACAGCACACAGAGAAATGGCATGGGAGGAAGGCCTGGCCAGCCCTTCCCAGACACCTGCCCAGGGGCCAGTGAAGGGAGAACACCCCTCAGTCCTCCTCCCCCAGATCTCCTGCAACCCCACACACCCATCCCCAAATACTGCTTCAAGTATTTATTGAACTGTGCAGGTTGAGTGCTCTCTGTACCTCTTTAAAACATCTGATCCATCACCTTTGGATCTGTTGGCACTTTTAGACACGTACTGGAAGTGTTGTGTGAGAATCCAGAGCTGCCTGCCAGCCTCTGCCTGGAGTGCCCTGCTGCCTTGTCACACCCAGTCAGCCCCAGGAAGGGAGGAAGACAGAGAGCAGAGGAGGAAGGGAATAATGCTGAGGGATTGGTCCTTCTCAATTCTTTCCATACAAAGTATTCCTGATAAGGATTTAAACCTCAGATGCTGAAAATAAAACAAATGCAGAAACAGAAAGAACTGGACTAGATTACATCTTGCCTTTCTCCATCACCTTTCTCCATGTGAGTTTTAACAGAACTTTGAGCACACAGAGATATATATTCAGTGACCACTAGAATGCAGCAACTTCCAAATAAACAGCATCTTCATACAACCACATTCAGCAGGAGTTAAACCAAATTAAAAACATTAAACAGGGGAGTGGCTTATGAGAGCTGTAGGGAGGGTTCAATAGGGTCTCGTTCACCTTTTCCTGTTTCAGCTCCAGTAATTGCCCCTTACACAACCTGCTTGAGGCATGCAGCTGCCAGCTGTCCCTGCCCTGCTCTGCCCAGCCATCCCCTGCTCAAAGGGTCACTGGGACATTGGGTGAATGCTCTCCTTGGCTTTGCTGAGCTCTCCCCTGGACACTCACCCGCCCCAATATCACAGTTGGTCGAGGCAGAGCAGCCAGTACAAGGTGGGACAGCCCTGGGTGGGGGGCAGTTCTGCCCCCTCAGTGAAGCCCAGCCCAAGCAGCACAACTCTGAGGAGCCCTGAGGTCAGTTAGGAACAATCCTGCTCCAAAACCAGAGGCTGTTGTGAACACTTGACTTGAGGTTTTTTTCCATTTCTCCTGGTTAGCAAAGTATTTTCCCCCAAAACACAGATATAAACTATCTTCCACCAAGCCAGCACATATTCTAGAATGTGCCTTGGGCAAAACGTTATTGTTCCAACATCCACTGCAGCAGAGTTTGCAGAGCACACACCTCCTTCACAGCTGGGGAACTGTGTCCCCATGGTTAGGGAAGGCAGCCTTACATTCACCAGCCACAGTTTGTTTGAGGCCTCAGAACAAACCTGTGCCAGCCCACTACAGAGCATGAATGTCACCTCCTGTGCCCCTCCTGCTTCTGATGACAGGAAGGCAGTGTCTCTGGGGAAGCCCTGGACAATGACACCAGTGCTGCACCCTCTCTGGACCTGCTTCCTGGCCAACAACATTCCCAGGGCATCCTTGGGCATGCTGAAGATAACTCCTGCACAGCTGAGTAACTTTTCAGGACTCACAGAAGAGGAAGGAATATTTCAGTGCTCGAGCCCCTATTGCCTCCCTCCCAGATTACTCTCCTCATCCCCCCAAAAATAATACAACTATCCTGTCTCCCTTCCACTGTATACTTCATCCCTCAAGATAAACTGTCTCCAACTTGTTACTTTTCCAAAAGTCACTGTTTTCCACTGCATACTGTGGTGGAAGAGCTACGCATAACTATTCCCTATATTACCTTCAAAGCATCAGGAACTAAATGAAATTTTTTTTCTTAATCGAGTTAAGTCAAGCGCTAAACCTGCATCGTGGGAGAAATGCTGCAATCCTCAAACCTTTCCTTTCTCGCTTGGCTCCATCTACTGCTGCCGCCGCAGATTGCAGACGGCTCAGGCACCGGCACTGCTCTGCTTGCCACCAAGAATCGTTTAAAGGCTAATTCTTCAAGAGATTAGGAAAAAAAAAATCTGCTACGAAGGGAAAGACAAGTGCTTGTGTGTGTTTACCCCGCGGGGTTTTTACATCAGAAGTGTGAAGTAGGATAATCCAGTGGAAAGTGAGCTGCTTCTCGCTGAAAAGCATTTTGGAGCCAGTCTAATAACCCACTATGAGACCACACATCAAAATTGTATTTATTTAGGGAGCTAATTGAAACGGAGCCTGTAAGGAGGAGCCGACATCAGAAGCGAGGTACAGCGGAGATCAGAGAGCGGGCGGTGTTTGTGGGCAGGGAGAGCGAGCAGCAGCCGGGGCTGGTATCCCTCACCCAGGAGCCTTCCCACTGGGTGGGGTGGGCTGCCACCAGGAGCTGGTTTGGCAGGGGAAGGCTTGTTTGCTCAAGCCTCTGGGTAGTTTGAGCAGTGATACAGGTCTGCTGGCACCCCGGCTGCTTCTGCTTCTTCCCAGAGCCTGCTCTGTTGTGCCAAGAATGGGACTACAGAGCCACCCTGTGCCCCCTCCTGCACCACCGAGCAGGGGGGTGATGGCATTTCACATTTGGCTTGACTGAACAAATTATTGGGAGTGTTTGATTGGCATTTTTTGGTCTCTGCTGGAGGATGCTACTATTGTTTATTAATATTGTTATATTGTTTTTACCAAAGGGGAAAAAAAAAAAGGAACATCGTATTGGAAAAGTCTGCCATTATAGAAACTTCAACAAGCATTTTCAGGCAAAAAGCTGAAATTCTTATTCAGCAAAAAGCTTCAAACCAGGTTCTTAAAATCCACTCAGGCTGCTTAAAACCATTAATGTCAATAAAGTTTGAGTTCCTCCTGCCTTCAGAGCAGCGCAAGGGGCACTGTCAGCTCTGGCTGTGAGTGCAAGGACTGGAATCTCAGTGTAGGGAATCTTACTGAGGGCCTCTTTTGTCTTTTATTTTCACTCTGGAACAGCACTTTGAGGCTCAAATTTTAGAGAATTTAGTTAAAAACCTTTGAGGTGAAGCAGCCAGTGTCAACCAGTTCCCTCCACTATGGTCCCCTCCTCCCAGCATGGGGCAGATGCTCCGAGGTAAAACTTGCTCTATTTGTGTTAAACTGATAGTGCAAGTAGAGAAGTCTTTTCCCTTTTGGTTTAAATGAATCCTTGCCACTTAAGTTCATGTTTATTTTTATAATATGGACTCTCTGTCATTTATTGCTCCCAAAGCGACTCCAAATACCATGCTGGTTATGAGTGAACCTGGGAATACACTTCTGAATTGCTTGTGATTTATCCTGCTTCTGATGCACGTAATAACACAGCTCTTCTGAAGCCTGTTCAAGGCTATTAATTATTAATTTCTGTACTTTGTGTTGTACCACGTGACAGTTACTGTGGCTGGGAATCACTGTGTTCCCCAGTAACAGCATTGTCACTGAGAATTTCAGATTTCCAGCCAACTGCTGCATGGCTTTGGAAGAACTTTAACCTGTCCCCAGCCAGTGGGTACATGCCATTTAAAACAAGATCCTTTGCAGGATCAGGATGCTGGGGATGCAGAGACCAAGGGGGAAGGTGAGACCAACAGCAACTGTGAACACACGTGGTAGAAGCGGATGAGCAACTTGTGCTGCAGATGTGCAGCGTGCTGTCACCTCCTGCATGGCTCAGGCTGCACCTCTGACTAAAGATAGTACAAGAAGAGGGTGGCCCTACAAACAGCAGTTTTTCATTCCTCAGCTCCAGCTGCCAACAACTTTAACCTCATGTAACTCCCTGGAGAAGATCCAAACAGGTCACAGAGTCTGAGCGTGTCCATGTGCCCACCTGTGCTGGTGGGAACCTCCCAGGACATGGGACAAGCAGAGAGCCCTGATCCTCCCCAGCAGCACAGAGCCCTCGCTGTGGCAGAGTCTGCAATGCCCCATGTGCTAAAATGGATCTGTGCCTCTGTCCTGCCCTGCCTCGTGCAGTCAGATTCCCTTGGGAGGGTCAGGGGTTGTCCCACCCTGGACATGCATTCAGCCAGGTGCTGTGTGGGGCTGGACCCTGCACCAAGGATGCTGCAGAAGTGGGTCCATGCACAGGACCTTCAGCAGTGACCAGAGGAGAGCCTGCCCTCCCCCCTTCCTCCTCAGTTACTAAATCTGTTTAAACTAGGGGAGAGGGGTGAGGAAGTGAGACCTTTTGGAGAAGTCGCATAGAGTTTGTTTTCCTTGGGGGTTTATATCAACACTGGTCTTGACATTTTGCCTCTTATTATGTGTGGCTCTTTAAAAGGTGAAATAATATTTTCTTTTGCTTGAGAAAAGGACAAAGTTCAGACAAGGAGCTCAACCCCAAATCATTTTCTTCTTTCCCAACAGTTTACACATTGTCTATGCTGTGGTTCTGCATAAAGCACTGCTCTGCAAACAGGAGAGTGGCAGCTGCCCCAAGTCCACCCAGGCTCTGTGTCCCTGTCCCCCTGCATGGGCAGGGGGCACACCACAAGCCTAGAATGCAGGTGACTGACTCGGAGTGCCTGCCCACAGAACCTGATCCCAGCTGGCAGGAGCCCATGGCCACGGTGTGCAGCCACAGTGGGGAGGAGACCCCAGCCCTGGCAGCCCCAGCTGTGCCCCAGCTGTGCTCCAGCTGTGCCCCTGCCCAGCAAGAGCCTCCTCTGCCCCACGTCTGGCAGGGAAGCAGCAGCAGCCTTCTGACAGAGAAGAGCCAGTCATGAAATTACTGCTCCTGAACAGAGTCCCAGGATCAGGAAGGAGCCTACCTCCCTTTAATTATAATAATCTTTAATTAGGGTCAATCAACTCATGTGGGTCAACCTGGGTTTTTAGTGGATCTTGTCTTCTAAACTCACTGAAAACTCATCAGTGCTGGTGCTTGGGGAAATAATGTGTTTTCTACTTGGGTAAACTGGGGTTGATCCTTAGGGGTGTAAAGTTGTAGTTAATTTTTGGATTAGACAAAGTTTGCCACTTCCACTGCCCTTTGCAGTATTTTTATGTGTATTTAATGAAAGATGATGGAATTTGGGATTGGTTACATTCAGTAGAAAGCAAATATAATACTTAAGTTGTAACATACTAATTACTGTAGACACAGATTATGTGGTTATAAGCACAGTAAATCACTCATTTGCGGAATTATTTTACCCCAATATTTAATTGTAACCTAATAAATCTGCATCATGTAAAATCAAGTGAAAACAGACCTAAATAATAATCTGCAAACTTCTGGTAATAAAATAGGACTTTTCTGTAACATATACATTCCTATTTTAGACAGGTTTTTTTCAGTGTCCTCTTTAGAAATACATTTTACAGACAGACAGTCTTCAAGAAATATTAGCTCATAAAACACATATCAACCAAAGGTTTGCAAATGTCTTCTAGAGTCACATAACTGTTGGTGATAAGGAATCAACGCTGAGGCACACCATGCTCTTAGGTGGGATGGAGAGGTCACCCCCAGTGATGTAACCTGCCCAGGCTCTGAGGCACTGACGCACCACCATTACCTCAAACCAGCTGTTCAAATGCTGTAGGACATGCCACGGACCTCTGACCCACAGGTGAAGAGGGAATGAAGGAAAATCACAATTCCCCGATTATTTGGAGGTGAAATGTGACACTGGAGTTGGTGCTCACCAATCAGGTTAACAAGTTAGCTGAAACTTTATCTTTCTGTACTTAAATTACTGGGAAATCATCTCACTGCCCTGATGGAAGAGATACCAATAGTCCCCTGCTCAGCCAAGGGTTGCAGGGTGAGCCACTGCCCAGCACTGCAGCTGTGGCTGCCTTGGGCACAGTCTCTGCTGCCCTGTGCCTCCAGCCCTGCTCCAGGCACACCTGCACAGCTCCTGCTCTCACCTGGGGCTGCACCACCACCCCCTCTGCGCCCCAGGCCTCATGGCTATCAGACAGTGCCTGCAGACAGCAAGTGGCTTCCAGTCAAGTGAGGCTGAGGAGAAATCAGGGACTCCCCAGGCCCCCAGCCCCTCCCCGCTGGATGCCCAGAGGTGCTCGGGAAGGACAGGTGGGATCAGCAGTGCTGCCTCAGTGCCCAACTACAGCTCTGCTGGGGGCTCAGAGCCCACCCAGACCCTTGCCCCAGCCCTGGAGGGCACAGCCCTGCCCCATGGTGCCGGAGTCTGGAATTATAAGAAATATATTTTTGCATGTTTAAGAGATATTTAGAATCTCTGACAAACAGTGTTTTTAACCTTGTTCATGGAAAAAGGGCTTTTAGGCTCTGGGATGCAGCAGAGTTTTCAAGCGTCTGCATTAGATAGTAGAATAGTGTGTAGTTTTACCACAGGGTGAGAATTTTAGATATATGGGGTTTTAGGATGGCAGACAGGTGATGACAAGATGGAGAAGTCCACGTGGCTTTTGGGCTTCCTCCTTCTTCCTCACCTGCTCCATGTTCTGCAGTGAGGTGGCACATTATAGTTGGTTTAGAGCAGAGTTTGACTTTCTAACATGAATAATAGTTATTGGAGAAGTATTATAAATACTGATTACGTGGATTGTAGTATAAATATCCACACCACCCTGTGTGTGGGTTTTTTTCGGGGTTTTGTGCCTTGAACTGACCTGCAATGAAGAGCTCTGCAGGTCAGGAACAGAATGTACTGATAAGAAATAATAAACTATGAAGAAAGCATAAGAAGAGAAAAACCTCGCAGCCTGTTCTTCAAACTCTCTGTCTGGGAGAAAAAAACCACTGTTTGCATTCTCGGGCATCAGAGGAAAACAGCTGGCCAACAGAGACACACAAAAATATTTTTTATAAACCCGAGAGCACAGCCCAGCCCCAGAGCCCAGCACTGGCACATCACAGGTGCCCCAGCACCTGCCCCTCTTCCCCAGAGCTGCTCAGGAACCCTGAGGGGGCACTGGCAGAGCAGTGATGGTATTCCGTGGAAGGCTTCTCTGAGTTTAACAGCTTATGATAAATATGGTGCATGCTGTCAGGATAAGATTTATCCTTTCCTTTCATTCTACCAGCTGTCAAATGTGTTTGATTTTTCTCAAGCTTTGAGTGTTGCAGGAATTTAGCCAATAAATACAACTGATGATGGTTTTCACTTTAGTTTCAAGCATCTGCCATTCATAATGAAGCCTGATTAAAGAGGTAAGAAGAGTACTTTTAGTTTTAAGATGTGAGAGCCTTGCTGCAAAAGATGGTGTAAGGCATGAGTAATTAGCTTTTTTAAAAAATTCAAGGTATCTCAAACTCTATAAAGCAAATGTAGGAATCCTCCCCAGAGCTCTGCCTGGCTGTGATGTATCCGGTGTGCAGAGCACGGTGTCACAGCTGTGCTGCCTGTGGGACAGCCAAGTCTTTGGCTCTCATTGAACTTCTGTGCTTTTATTGTGTCTTACTGGCAGTGAGTTACAAGTTAGTGACTCCCTGCCCCGTGAATGACTTCAGCACAGGGTCAGAGCCTACGTATCCTTCAGAAAGCAATGGGGAAAATGCAGGAGCAGCTCTCCAGGTGGTGGCAGGAGTAGACAGGACTGTTGAAATTCAGTTTTCTCTCTCTCCCTGAGGTTCAGTGGCTGTGTGTGTGTACAGGGGCTGCTGTCCCTGCTCAGCTGGGGCTGTGGAGATGCAGCTTTTGCATGGCATAACACCTGTCAGCATCACATGCACACACAGCCAGTGTGTTCCCAGAGGGAACCTTCCCTGAGCCCTGCTGACATCTCCCACAGCAACACCATTGCCCACGGATGTGTCCCTCCAATTCCATGTGCACAGGGTTGGAAAGGGCTTTTCCCAGAAACTGCAGCAGGCAGAAGCTGTGTCACAGAGCAGGGACTGACTCTAATTCTCCATCTGTGCCAATCCCGTGGGGTGGGCATCCCACGAGGGGACACAGGAGATGCTGGGACAAGACAGGGAGGTGACAGAAGTGCAGCCTGAAGCTGGCTCTTGTGCCTGTCTTACTGTTAACTCCTGAGCATTTAGTATATAGAGAAGCAGACAAGGAGGATCAGTGGGTTTAGGAATTCACTTGCTTTTACCCACCTTAACCACCTCTAATCTCTTGGAGGGAATTGACATTGACAGGACTGAATTGTCTGTTAATAAATTTATCAAGATATTAATGATCATCAGTTTCTCTATGTACTACTTGGCAAAATCACTATAGGTCTTCCTATTAGTTGGAACTGCTATCCATTTAGGGCTTGCTTTGAAATTTTATCTTTCCATCTTGTTTTCTGTTTCCTCCTTTTTTTTCTCCCTTTTTTTTTCCAGAGACCTCATCTGTTTGCCAGCATTCTCTGATCAACATCTCTCATGTGTTTCCCATTAGGGCTATGATGTGTCTAGCCATTTTACTTCTCCTGCCCTTTTAAGTGGTGTCAGTCTTTATGCTTTGCTACTAGTTGCCTTTTATCTCTGCAGTCTCCAATTCTCGGCGCACATCATTACCTAACTCTTGAACTATCTTTTTCTTACTTGCTGTGACAAATCTCGGAGGCCTGTGGCAAGCCCTTGCAGGATGTAGATAACGATGCCTGACTGTCAGGAGAAGTGGCTTTCCATGAAAAAAACAAAGTCCCTGTTTTTGTGGCCTCCTGGACAGGGCTGCAGTTATGCCTCCCACACACCTGTGCTGTCACTGCCATTCCCAGCTTCCAGAGACCCAAGAAACCTCCTCTGCAAGCATCTGGAACACCACAGCCCCTTGTCATCTCACCGCCGTGCTGCCCACACCCCCTCAGAGCCTCACCAGGCTCAGGATTCACAAACACTAAAGTGGGAGCTGGAGTGAAGGCACAGAGCTGCTCTTTTTCTGGCTGAGAGAAAAATCAACTCACTACTTGACAAAAGCCAAAGCTTTTCTATTTTTGTAAGAACAAGAGTAAGTGAAGCAGAAGGCAGCAGACAGTCTCTTTGCATGGCTGCCTTTAGTGGGCAAGTGCTCCTGAGTGTGCCATGGCTCTGGCATTCCTCACAAAATACCATGGGAAGGGCTGCACAGTGACACCAACAACACAAGAAATCACAAGACCGTCCTCATTTTTCAAGTGCAAAGTGAGTGATAACTGTTTAAGAATTCAGGCCTGTATGTTGAACCAGAAAGGTGTTCCAGCTCAGTTTTCCAGGGGGTATGAACAGGATTTCCTGCAGTGTGGTTCGTTCAACTCACTTTTCATAAGCTAGTTTTCAACAACATCATCCAAAAGCCATTAGTTTCATTGTATGTATCATGCAGGGTTATTTAGTGGGTCAGGAGGAAAATTTAAATGGACAGGTGCTTTAAATTACAAGATGGTGGAGGTGGTTAATAAAAAAATACTAGAAAACATTGGTAACCTTATTTCAGGATTGAAGTGGGTTCTGTAACTGATGGGAAAATGGCTTGTAGAAACACTGAGACCTGTCAGAAGTGGTAGTTTCAAAATGCATTCAGGAAATCAAGCTGCTCCCCAGAGATCAGCACACGCTTCCCAGACATTATGCACCTTTAAAACTATTTATTTCCTCTTGGATATTTGCACTGCGGGTGCAATTAATTACATCGTGCAAATGTCCTTTATGTGTGACAGAGAGAAACCTCAGAACCCTTGTGTTCCTTGTCACAACCTGAAAGGTGTGAGAACCACGATGGGCTGCCTCAGGTATGCCACGACAGACCTGGGGAGAGACTGAGCCTGCCTCTGCACCTCAGGAAAAGGGGAAGAGGAAACTGTCTGGAGCTCAGGGTGCTCTGGCCATGAGCTGTAGCCCTGCTTGGAGCTCCCACCTTGTACCAAGGCTGGGTTATGGGTCCCACTCCCCAAGGAGAGCCAAGCAAAAGGCTTCTTGCAGCTGAGCACCTGCTCTGTGTGCTGGCCACCAGTGACCCAGACCTTGGCAAACAGCCCCAGCAGCACCTGAGCAACCTGCTGCCACCCCCACAGCTCCATGGGTGGGCACAGTGTGTGGGTACAGCACCCAGAGAGCAGACACAGCACTCAGAGCACAGTCCAGGGCTCTTTCAGCACCCTGGGATCACAGCTGGTGCTGCTGTCACCTGGCCCCTCGCCCAGGGATGCCCAGCACCTTGCAAAGGCTGAGCAGGGCAATGACAGGCACAGAGCAGATGGGCACACCCTGTCCCAGTACACACACACACACACACACGAAGGACTGTGATCACTCAGAAGTCCTGCTGGTGCCAGCAAGACAGCTCAGAAGAAAAGGAACTGCACAATGGAGAAAAAGACACAAGAAGGATTTAACAGGGAGATGAGGAGGATTTAATTATTTTATACATTAGAGGCTATTTATTGAGATGTCTGCTGAAAGATGAGTGCTGTAATGGATTCATGTATGCAGCATGTGAGAAGGGTGAGTCTGGTTTGTATAAACATTCCCCAACATCACCACATCTTATCTAATTTCTTTGACTTGGAGATCAGGCAGGAAATCTAATGGGAGTCAACTGCTTTCCAAGATGCTTGATGCTTCTTAATTATTCCAGGTTGGAAACATGTCAGCAGCTAGAGCAGAGAAGTTTTGCTATCTATTAATTCCTGGCCAAGATCAGAGTCTTCGTCTGTTCCTGAAGCTCAGGGCACAGGAGAAAGTAGGGAGGCAATGGAGCTGAAGGAGAAAGTTACTCAGTGCAGTGGGCAGGAACAGGGAACAGGTAAAACACTGAAGGCAGGACTGGCAGCCAGAACAGGAGAGGCTTTGGCTGCCTCTGCTCCTTCCCAGCCTCCTGGGACTGCCCAGGGCCACAGCAGTGCCTGTGGGGAGGAAGGAGCTGAGAAGCAGCAGCCTCCTGCCACACACAGGATCTTCCCAGGCCTCGGAGGGGACTCCCTCCTGAGGCTTGAGAAGAACTTTGGCTCTGTTTGTCTAAAGTTTGCTTTACTCTACCACAGAGAGGGGAGCATTTGTAGCTGGTTTGATTAATGCTACTCCAGCACAACTGAATTGTGCCCTTTGGCCACCTGAGACCTGTTAGGATCCAAACATGAGCCAAGGGAAAGGCAAAATGCACAAGGTCACAGAGAAGGGAACAACAGGGAAGAGAAGGAGCAAATCCCCCAAGTTTTTGTGCCTTGGATGCCCTGCTGATGCAGCCAATGTTTGGGCAAGAGGATGGGGTGATTGTGGGAGCCCCAGAAAACGTTGCTTGCTCTGTGCTTCATTAGACCACTCATCCTCTGAGACTGCTGTGGGCAACATGACTTGCAGCCAGTGGAAATTCCAAGGGTTTTTTTCTTTTTCCTCAGCATCTTTCCCCATGTGCATAGTTTGCATGCCAGGGGATGAGCTGCTCTACCCAGATGCTTTCCTGATGGTTTGGCTCCCGGACACGAAAAAATTGAACAACATGTACCAATGCACAATGAAATCCCAAGAATGGACTGCTGCAGGAGCAGGTGATGCTTCGGACTTTTGGTCTGCAAAATCTGCATTTCTGTTTTGCTCTGGTACAGCCCATCTCTTGTGCTTTCCTTTCCAGCAGGAATGAGGGAAGAATCTACAGGATACCTTTGTTCCCTGCACTGCAGTACACATGTCATGATGCAGCAGCACTAGCTGGAAACTGATTTTACACACTATAAAAATAGTGTGCAAAATACACCTTTTTTACCCAGGAAAGAAACATTTTAGTCAATTTCGGTGGGCCAGATCCCTCTACTGCCTGGTCATTTGAGTCCTGGGGGAACTGAAGAATCTGTTTGAAATCTGAACATACAGTCAAGTTGTGAGAATTGCTGTTTTAGGATGAGTGGGAGATAGCTGCCACTGAGGGTTGTATGATTTGTGCAGTAAAATGCACTTTATAAACCAAACTTCACTTATTTTATCGATAATAGAAACCTATTGAAAAAGCTCTGATATTAAATAGTTGAGATTGGCAGAGTTTGGCCTGAAATCTAGATTTTAGTCAGAGGTTTTTAAGATTGGAGGCACAGATACAATACCAGCCCTACCCCAGCGCTGTTAACCCTCTGAGTGCCGCCTGTGGGGCAGCGTGGTGACTGACACCACCACCCCCAGAACTGGGCAGGGGACAATGAGGGGGGCACAACCCCACCTCATTGGGGACCCTCACCCCACCTCAGCACATTCCCTGGCCATGGGCTGTGGGTACCAGCACCTCAAAGTGTCCTTGAAACTGAGTGCACAGGAGTAAAACCTGGAGAGACTACACATGGGCACAGTGACCTGAGCAGCATCCTGATGTGCTTCAACTGAGACTAAACTAACATGGGATCACACATGTGTTTTGAATGTTTTTGGCATTTCTTTAGCATTCTTACAGTGTTTGTACTACTAAACCACAGCTTCCTTCTCTGAGGAAAATAAGAATATCAGATATTTCTGACTGTACATAAGCATGAAAGAAATGAGTTCTCCCTTTCCACTCTAGTAGTCTTAAATCAGAGGAAAGACATGAAATAGCAGCTGCTATTTCCCTGATTGTTAAAAGCAAGCAGTCAATGGAAAATGATTTTTTCATCATGCAGTTTTCCTCATGAAAAGAGGAAAGACAAGAGAAAGAGTCCTCCCTTCCATTTTCCAAGTTTCTCTTCTCTTTCTCCCCAGAGCCCCCTGACCTGGGACAGGATCTTTCTGCACAGGGTTCAGGGGCAGGTGCCTCTGAAAAACGAGAGGGAAGGTCAGCAGCCAGACAGGGGAACAGGCACCTGTTGAGCTGACACTACTTTGTTACCCAAGAAAGCAGCTTTTGTACAAGACACCACCTTGTTTGTCTTACTCCAGGAGTTAAAAATCACGCCTATGAAATGTTACATTAAATGGATGAAGAGGAATTCAGTGAAACTCGACGAGAGAAAATCTTGCTGCGTTATGGTGTTTAGGTGTGAATTTCTGTTGTCTTGGTGACTTTTCCTTGTTTGCATCCAGAGCTCAGGCCTGTGCTGAGCTGACCCAGGACAGTGAGGAAATGTCACCTGCCCTGTGTGACTGGGTGCAGAAGCCAACTTGGTGCAGCTCGAGACAGCAGAGAACACCACAGATCCTCCAGGGGGGAGCAGCCTAATCCTCAAATCTGGTTCTCAATCTACCTTGTTCAAGAAAGCCCCAGACAGAGAAATTGAGGGCACTCAGGTTTGGTTTTGTGTTTCAAGAAAAGAAAGCTCCAAAATTACAAAGGAGGGTCAGGTGAAATCAGTGAATTTTGCCTGGTTCTCAGCCAAAACCTCCCAGGCACTTGGGTCATACCAAACCTCACACAGGTTCACCAAGAGCTCACCTGGTTTCCAGTTTCACTGGCAATGTTCTGCACAGCTTTACGGGAATCCCAATTAAATCCAGGGGGAATCCCTTGTGAAGCCCAACGTGTAACATTTTACATTCTGCCTTTTATTGTACCTATACCCAAACAACTACCAAATCGAGGTATCTATGAGTATTGGAAACACTTCAATTATTTAAGGGTACACACACACAGTAGAGAGTCAATTAAAGTCACTGACAAGCTTTTTTTTTTGGAGCTGTGTATCCATTTGGAAACAATTCAGCCCAAATTCTAGCAAAGCCCTTCAGAGCATATTGAACTGATTTAAGGAAGTTTGCATCCAAAAAATTTGAAATTTAAACAATGAAAAAAAGAGGTTAAAAGGTGCGTTAAGGGTTGTTTATAAATCGTGCCCTCAAATGTTAAGCAAACATGCTGCTTTCCTTGTTGGCAGGAGGGGAGAAAAGGGCCAGCAGGGCTGCAGGGGTGTGGGCAGGCACCAGGTGAGTGTTCCTTGGAGCTGTGCCCAGAGCTGGTCTGGAGGAAGAGTGAGGGGCTGGGATCAGCACTGGGCAGCAGCTCCAAGTGAGCCAGTGCCAGGCAGTGACTGCCTGTCAGAGCCCAGGACATTCCTCTGGATGGAGTAGAGTGACAGTTAATTTGTCACAGCGTGAAAAGGAGAATTTTGGGGTTTTTAGAATGGGGGTTCAGGGGGAAAGATGGAGGAATGTGGGTGTGTCCTGTCCTTCTTCTTATCCTCCATCTTCTACTGTAATAGTGACACTTTCTGGTTGGTTTAGAGCAGAGACAGAGTGTCCAACATGGGTGATAGGTATTGGAAAGTTATCATAAAGAATGTACAGGTAGTTCTGAGTATAAAAGTCAACAACACCCTGAGGGAGGTGGATTGTGCCTTGGACTGACCTGCTGAGTGGAGCTCTGCTGACCAGGGAAAGAATGGAATAGATAAGGAAAAATAAATAACCTTGAAAAACAGAAGAGATGACTCTCAACTATTTCTTAGATCATGGGGCTGGGAGAAAAGGACTTTCTACATCTCGTGAATCATCAAAACCATCAAAAAACCCAAGCACTGTCTATCAGAGGGGCCAGACCTTGCCATGCTCTGTCACCATGCCCCCCCAGGACAGCTGAGAGCCCCGCTGTGACCTCAACCTGCTGGGACACATTTGCAGGGGATGCTTCTTTACAAACAAAACGCTTCTGCTATTCTTTAACATTTCATTTCCAGACTAGCTGCAAGCCAGCTCCACAGAGACCAAGCCTGGACCCAGGGATAACATCAGCACACCTGAACAGCACTTTGTTCCTTGCGTGCACTAACGAAAAATTAAAGGGATCTGCTTTCATCTGACTGAAAGCAACAATTTCCTATGAAACATCTTTAGCCCTGAGGGTGCTGTGTGTGTCTATGCCCCTCCCCATCAATATTCTTCTGCCTGCACAAATGGAAAAAATTGGGGCAGCCCCTAGGCAAGTAATACTCCAAAGGTTTCTCTCAAAATAAAACAAAAAACAAAACTATAAAAAAAATCCCTAGTGACTGCATGCAAAATCCATAGACTTCCCAGAATTACTTCAAATTCAGAATTCCCTGGGGAAATGGGCCTTGTTTTATAACAAGTACAGGAGCCAGTGACTCCAAAGGGGTGGAGGCAGAGAAGGTGTTGGGGGAATTCACCCACAGGCTGTGCTAGGGGAGAAAGCTGTAACAGACCTGCTCTAGAGCCTGTGCCCATGCTCATTCTCCTCTCCTCTACATGGGCACCATCCCTGCAGCTGCCAGGGCTGAGCCAGCATGTGGACAGAGGGCAGGCTTGGGGGCAGAGTCCACTCTGAGTGATGGAGCCCATTTTGTGATGCATTTCCAGGGGAAAAGCCACACTGTTGGAACACGAGATGCCTGAGCCAAGCCCCAAAGCCCTGTGCTCTGGCCTGAGAGCAGTTGTGACCACAGAGCTCATGTTGTCCTGGTGCTGGGGACACTCCTGCCCAGTGTTCCTGGCTCATGGGAGCAGCCTGTCCCTGCTCTAACCCACACAGACCGCAGCGCTCGGTGCTTTAATCTGCTCCCTCACTCCCCACCGTTATTTACAACTGCTTAAAGCACCTCTTGAGCCTTGCCTGTAAAAGGCCTGGGTGCTTTTTGATCGTGCCATGAATCTTTTCCTCGCAGACTTCTCCTGGACCTACACAGTTTTCCTGAAGAGCCGCACACACTCCTGCTCCTTTCAGAGGAGGAATGAGGATTACGGAGCTATAAAAGCGGAAGGAGGCTGCTTGGCAGAGCATTCCTTGAGATTTGCCAGCCTAAGCACACAGATGTTTCTCAGATGGGTGAATTTGGAGATGAAGATCTACGTGGCATCTGTCAAAGGGCTGTTGTTTCTGATCTGTGACAAACACTGTGCAGGATCCTGCCTGTTCTGCCAGGCGAAGGCTGCACACAGCAGATCTACCCATCACTGATGCTAATCCCCAGTAATTTATGAACTTTCTTGTGCACACTCGTTTGTACCTCATAATTCTCTTGTCCATAATGAAAAATTGTCTCTGGCTGCAGTTGTCCTTCCAGAGCCAAGGAGAGCTGCAACTGCACTTTTTGGATGAAGGACCACTCTTATCTTACACTTGCCCAGCAGCCCTCAGACACACCAACAATCCATGTGGACAGAGGCGTTCCTGTAGCTGAAAGAGCTTTATTTCCCTTTATTTTCCTTCAGGAGCTGATGGGAGCAGCAGTGAGCAGCTGCTCTATCTAACAGCAGCATGAGGCAGGATGCTGGCAGCACGCCCTGGTGCAGCTGCTGCAGAGGAGGGAGCTTTTTAGTTTCCAGCCAATCCCAAAATGCATGCCTCATGAGGCCTTTTACCTCAACTCACACTTGATGTTCACACCCACCCCAGCTCGGGGCTGCCTAGGCACTCAGGGTCTTCATTCCATCACTGCCAACGGATCACAGAATTGTTTAGGTCGGAAAAGCCCTCTAAGACCAAAGAGGCCACCACTGACTGGTGTCAGACATGTCCCCAAGTGCCACATCTATATGATTTTTAAATCACTCCAGGGATGGGGATTCCACCACTGCCCTGGCACCTTGATTGTCTGATCACCCACCCTTCCTGTAAAGGCATTTTTCCTATTATCTAATCCAAGTGTCCCCTGGAAATGTCCTGCAAGCCCACCTGCCTGCTTGGTGTGCTGTGCAAGGGGCTCTCACTCATGCCCAGAGCTGCCTGGGGGGCAGGTGCCCCCAAATTGTTTGTCCTGGCACAGCCCAGCACAGCTGTGGCAGCACTCACCCCACACACTCAGGAGCTTCCTGCTCTGAGCAGGGCCAGGCTGGGGACACAGGAGAGGAAAAGGGTCTACAAACACCAGAACACTTTGCTCACTGTGAATCCCAAACCATAACTCTTCACTTTAGAGTTTCTAATAAAAATCCAACTGCAAAGTGCTTACAATTGGTGTAAGAATCTGTAAATCACAAAAGAAAGAGAAAAGAACTAGGCTAGGTTTCTGAGGAGTCGTGAGTAATGGATTGTCAGCCTCAGTTCAGACCAGTGCTAAAAATCTTTTTAACTAATGCTTTAACTCTTTCACTACTCCTGTAGATAAAAGCACTGTGGTCATGAGATGTTACAATTTCAACATCCTGCTCCAATTCATTCAGAAATATTGTAAGTGCTTGTGGATCCCCTTCTGCATAGTGAGATTTTACATTCAAAATTATTGAGAACATTAATTGTTAGAGTATTGCAGAAGACACAGGGAACTCACGGGCTTGTGTAAAAAAGTCTGCCAAAAACATCAAATAAAGAAGACATGATAAAGGAAAAGGAATTACTGGGAATTTCTCATAACACGACTCACAGCCTGGAAAATGCAGTTCTACCCAGCTCAGGACCGGGCAGGTGTGTCTGTAACCCCCCCAAACAGGTACCGGTGTACAGGTGTATCTGACACCCACACAAACAGGTACCAGTGTACAGGTGTGTCTGCCTGTCTGTCCCCCAGGTGTGTCTGCCTGTCTGTCCCCCAGGTGTGTCTGCCTGTCTGCCCCCCCAGGTGTGTCTGTCTGCCCCCCCAGGTGTGTCTGTCTGTCCCCCCAGGTGTGTCTGTCTGTCCCACCAGCCCCGCCCCGCCCCGCGCCCCCGCCCGCCCCCTAGCGGCCACGCCTGGACACGGCAGGGGACACTGCGACGACACGGGGGGGACACGGGGGGGGACACGGCGGGGGACACGGCGGGGGACACGGCGGGGGACACGGCGGGGGACACGATCCCGCTCCCCGCGGGGATGCGCCGGCGCATCGCAGCCCTGAGCAGGCATAAGGTGCCCAACAGCGCCACTCGCAAGCAGATAATGAAGAGAGCGATCAATGGTGACGATGATGATGATGATTTGATGCACGCGTGCCGCTTTAAGGCTCAGTAAAAGGAAACGCCTTGAGGCGGCGGTTTGCATTGTGGAGTCTGCAGTGAGGATTCATTCCTCCAGCTCGTGCACAGGTGACAATGTTATACCTGCAACATCGCTGCCAGCACCTCTACCTGTGCTATTTATCACTAGGTGCAGGTACAGAAGGGTTCTAAGCCGTTATTTCCTATAAATCCTCCTGTTAGGAAGCACCTAGGAACACTCATCCCTGTGGTCGCTGGGGTACAGTGGCACTGTGACCCTAAGGTCTGGCCAGGATCACAGTGGGATGCTGAGGACTGGCTGGTCCAGCATCTCCTGGTGGCCAAGGCCACCCCCACTGTTTGTACAAGTTTATCAGACGTGATATTTCTGACTGGAAGCCAACAGCTAACACAACTCCCAGAAACATCAGACATGCACCCAAACTGATTAAATATTCCAAAATAAACTGCAAGTGTCAGGAGCTGCTGGTGCAGAGTCTGACCCACCCTGGTTTTCCCTCTCCCAGTGATGCATTGGTCAATCTGATTTGTTGTGATGTTCATTAGTACCTGGGGAATTCATTACTAAACACACACAGGTCACCTCCACTGCAGCTACTGGAGGAAACAGGCACTTCTGTACACAGTCACACATTTTACAGCTGTAATGACATCAGTAAGAGGCATATTTGGGTCAGACTTAAACCCGAAAAGTCCAGGCAAGCTCAGATGCTGCAGTTGTGAGGAACTTCCACAAATACCTTTGGCAGAGCTGGATATTAAAACCTGTGAGCTTGTTTGGTCAGAGTCAAGTCATAAACCACAATGTTCAATCACATTGGAATGCGAGGGCTGCAGCGAGGCAGCAGTGCCTCTGCTGCCCCTTCCAACAGCTGCTGCACACAAACCTCCAGCAAAAAGGATGAAGAAAAAGTAAATTCTGATGCAGAGAAAACACAAAACAATATCGCAAAGGGCAGCGGTGACCAAAAACTAATCATCGTGACACTTCAGCTCGTAGGACCGAAGAACAAGGGACCTGTTGCTGAGAGGCAAAGGGCAGCTGGGCTAAATTAGCCAAGCAAGTTTGAGTCTGGATAGTGTCATTAGGAGAAAAGCAGAACTATGCCATAAACTCTAATGAATGCATTAATGGATGGCTTGTGCCTCTCAAAAGGGGAAAAAACGGTTTAAATAAAGTTATTAACACAGCCCACCTGTGTTTGGCTCTTGGACTATGTTGCTTAAATAGGCCATTAACTCTTGGAGTAACTAATCTTGAAAGTGAATATGGCCTTTCTGAAGTAGACATTTAACTACATTCATATAATTCAATTAGATGGAGCATTCTCAGTCCAAAGCAGTGCTCCTGCTTTCATCTCTAATAATGGTAAAGAGCAAACTTCATTAATATGGTGCTAAAAAAAGAGAATGGCAACCAAAACTAAAATTCCTGGGACTGAACCCTAAAATATGACTTGTAATTTCAGTAATATAAGTTAGCATTATTATAACACAGAATTTTAATGCTGCATTTAATTCTAAAATCAGTATTATAAGTATGATCTGAGTTTTAGGGCTCTGACTTAAACCCACAGAGGAAAATAATTGATTTAAAAAAAAAAATGTTATTGATCTTTAGTTTCTCTTCAGAGCACCAGAGCTCACATCAGTTCATAGACAATGCCTTCTGCTTGGGTTTTGGGAGTGGATGAGGAAGAAAAAACCCAAACTGCAGCCTGTATAAGTTTATCCAGTTAATAAATAGTTAAAGCAAATTCATTAGGAAACAGGAATTTTATAGATTTAGTTAAAGGTTTCTTCCTATTTATGTCACTGAGAAATGATAAAATTCCTTTTATCACTCTACAACTTGTTAATGTTTTACCCCAGGACCACTTCATCTGTAATAAACATCTTAACAAAATATGCATCCCTAGGGAGGAACCGTTAATTTCCTTAAGGCCTCACACATGTAATAGGGTTTTATTGCATGCAGGTGCTTTGTGAAATTGCATCGACTTGTAATAAACATCCAGTAAAGAGCAGGTAGCACCTAAAAGGGGGAAGTGTTTGTGCACCTGTCTGAGGAGAGGCTGAGCACACCCCAATCCTCCACGGGCTTCTCCGACGGCGCCCAGACCCCGCTCCGAGCCTCTAGGCACAGCAAGGTAAATGCTCGTGTTTCTAGTTGTGTTTAGCCCAAAAATGTCAGGTGAATTTAAGATGCATATTCAAACGGATTTATTGCTGCTTTGGCTAAAATAAATAAATGAAAAGCATGCAGAAGGACAGGGAGCAGAGCACGGCATCTCCTTTTCCTCAGTAGGGAGCTACCTGGGAAAGATGCTTCATGGAATTAATATATGTTATTGATATATGCTATGAATCTGTTTAGAATTAAGTATAAACAAAGCTTAACTTAATTCTTACCAGTAATAACATACCTTAGATTTTTCAGTGAGGATAGCTTTGAAAATTAATTTTTTAAAGCCAGCTGAACAAAGCTGTGTCTGTGGTTTCCCAAGGATGCTGAGTGCAGAGGACTACTCTGCTCACCACAGTAATTAACACAGTGAAAGCTGCACATCCCGTGAGTGCTGCAGTAGTTTGTTGCTCAAGCAGTTGCTTTTGGCAGTTCCCTGCGTTTGTTCAGGGGCTGGGAGTTCATGTTCTGTGTCGCTATTCACAGCAATACAGCAGAGTTTGTGTCTTTGAGGAATTCCCGAGTTTAGCTTCAAAACCCAGAACTTACACAAGTTCTTCAGTAAAATGTTTGTATTTCCTTCCTCTCCCACAACATCTTTTTTTTTTTTTTTTTTTTTTCCCTTTTTCTCTTTTTTTCTTTTTTTTCTTTTTTTTCTTTTTTTTTCTTTTCTATAAGTGGTTTTCCAAAAAAGGGGTTTCAGGCCAAAATTGCAGCCAGAAGCCAAATAAACAGTTCTGGGTACCTCAAACACGTCAGGTTAGAAATCTCCAAGATGAGATTGGATCAAATTGGTCTGAACCCTCTCAGTGTCTCTTCTGCAGGCACCAGGAGCAGCTGCCAAGGGCAGCACCACATCCCCTCAATGAAGCCCTGGTTGAAACACTGGGTAAATTGTTTCAAAAGCTACTGTGACACTTTAAAGTTCAAGTTTAGTGAAAATTTTTACCCAAGTGCATAGGAGACCTCTTGATCTTTAACAAGCCTATCACTAAAACGCCCAAGATGCTTTTTCATTTCAAATTTGGGTATTTAAAAAAAATTTGTCACTTATGCAGAACTAAGAACTTAAATGTTCTCAGCCCAGGCAGAAGGATATGCACTCAATCCAGAGAATCACCTGAAATATGTATTAATGGCTGCTGAAATCTGAGATGTATTTCAGTGCACATTTAGTTTAAAAAACTGCACCTTTTCCCCAACACTTTTCTGAGCTGGGTACATCATGCAAAAAAACTCAGGTGCAACGTTATTGAAGGCAAGAATTATAACAAACTAAATGCTGAAATGAATACTGACTTCTTGTGGGGTGCTAAGGAGGTGAGTAATGTACCGACTACTGTGGGAGAAAAATATTCTTATCAACGTGGGTGCAAGAGAGAACTTCAGAATCCTATGTGGATAAAAAATAAATACTAGAGGGGAAAAAATGAACAAAACACCAATTTAAGGGCAAAGACTGAAACAGTGAATTCTAAAGAAAATCTCCCCGAATTTTAAAAGCAGAGGGGATAAAACGACAATAAGTAACCTCACACCTGAGCTAAGATGGCAGAGAAATAAACGGCCCCGCAAAAGTCAGGAAAGCATTTAGGGACATCAGTCACAGGAGCTCTGCCCCATTAGGCTCCGAGGGCTGCGCACAGCCCGGCCCTGACCCTGCCGGAACTGCCCCAGGGTGATGGATGGATGGCACACGGCATCCCCGGGATCATTAGGGCATTGCTGCGGGCATGCCAGGGCTCGGGGGGGGCTCCTGCATGGATCCTGCAGCAGGGGATGCTGTGCAGGGGGGGCTCCTGCAGCAGGGGATGCCGTGCATGGGGGGGATCCTGCAGCAGGGGATGCCGTGCATGGGGGGGATCCTGCAGCAGGGGATGCTGTGCAGGGGGGGCTCCTGCAGCAGGGGATGCTGTGCAGGGGGGGATCCTGCAGCAGGGGATGCCGTGCATGGGGGGGATCCTGCAGCAGGGGATGCTGTGCATGGGGGGGATCCTGCAGCAGGGGATGCTGTGCAGAGCCCTGCGAACCCACCCTGACACGGGCACAGCTCCATCCCCCTGTGCCCGGGGGCAGGCAGGGTGTGTGTGGGGGACTAAGAGACAGTCAGGCACTCACCCCTAAAACAGTGCTGGTTCCCAGTTTAAAGAATGACACCTTACCACTGCACGAGCGAAAACTGACTTTGGAGTTAAAAATGCAGTGAACGAAGCAGGTATCCTTTACTGTAACTGTGCATTTAACAGTAAATGCCAGGGGAAAAAAGTGAAAAAAAAAAAAAAAAACAACCAAAAACGATTTCTTGGTGAAACCTGAAGATATTCTAAGAGATAGTTATGCCACGAAACACTCAGCTTGTGCCTACTGAATCTTTTAAGAAAACTTGATCCATTAAGAACGCCGGTTTTCAATGCCTCAATTTCCATTTGTCATCAAACGTTCCTAAATATACACACACCGTGTATATCACCTTTTTAAGCCCTATGGGATTTTCAAAAATGTACAATAAACACATAATCTACAAGGGCTGTGGGCACTGCTGGGGACCCTGCTGGGAGCCCCCAGGGCTGTGGGCAGGTGCTCGCTGCCCTCCTCTTCCTCACGGGCTTTGAGGGGCCCTGCTCAGCCCGAGCCTGTGCTGAACCACAAACAGGCAGCAGGATTTCCCGAAGGAAAAACGCTCCCATTGTCAGCAGCTTCCCCCAAAACAGCCCCCGGGGTGTCCGTAGGTCCCAGCAGAGCCCGCACATCCCTCACTCGTTATCACAACACTCTCACCACCCTGTGACACCAAACTCCAGTGCTGCCATCGCAATAAACCCTCAGAAAACCTTGATGCACTGCGTTGAGTTATCAAAGGAAAGAAACAAACACAAACCAAGACACTCAGCCCCTCTGTGCTGAGAGAAATACAGGCAGGAGTCAGAGAGGCAAATGTAATTAGGAAACATATGAAGAGATTCAAAGAAGTTCAAAAGAATATGAGAAATGAAATGAATAAAAAGTAAATAAAACACATTGTTTAAAAATGTTTCATATTAGACTTCCCCTATAAATGTTTTACTTTTTATTTTATAGATTTCATGCTATTCTAATCAACTTTATTTTTGTAACTTCACAACTGAAACTGCAAAACTTACAGCCTGTTTTCACATTTCTGGGGTGTACTGTCAGTCTTTTACATCTCTCTAGATGGGGGAAAAATAAAATCAATGAAGTGAGCCAAGAAATTCTAATTTCAAAACTTTTATAGAAAATTCTGCTGAAGAAACTCAGGCACCACATCATGGAAAGACCATAAAGTTTTGGTGAAAACAGTTCCAACTCCCAGACAAATCAAAGCCTAAATAGTTTACTGTTGCTTACCAAGAGTTTGTAAACTTGTAAAGGATATTAATGAAGGTGTAAACTCTTACTGCGGAAAACCAAATCTGTGCTGTAGAGGACTGGGGTATTAAAATCAAGCAAACACAACACCTCATCTATCCTAAACCACACCAGAACCTCAGAATTGGAGCAGCCATGTAATCTGAAAAACAATTTTGAGATGCAAGGCTTTGCTGGCCACAGTCATCTGGAGGAAGGTCCCATCTCATCTTTACAATCAAAGAGTTAACTCTGATGTCCCAGCACACAAATAAGTGAATGTGGGATAATTAGGAAACAAATTCTGCAAACATCTTGAAAGGGGCTGGAGACCTTTGATCTTTATAGAAAAGAAAACATTACAATACAGTCCAGCTTTTGGGGTCTGCACACATTTTATACCAAGGCAGAGGATGGTATCTTTCTTAAAAATCAAGTAACACCTAATTCCATCATACCCTAATTATCTTAACTGATTTCATATGTCTAAAGGTATTTCACCAAAAGATTAGAGTAGAAAGAGGGACTGACAAAATAATTAAATATGCAATTTGCCAAGCTTGGACAATATGGCTTTGAAATCACCTTTTCAGGAAGTTTTACAGCTTGTTCATTGACATATATATTGCAGCCTTCAGATTCTTATTTAAGCTCTTTTGATTACTTCAATGGATTAATACCCGAGTACCATCCATGTAAAGTCTAATACTCAAGCCTGTTTCTAATTTGTCCAAAGCTGCACTACCTTCCTTTTGGTGTTATGCTATGAAAAAATACTCTATCTTGATTTTTTTTTTTTTTAAATTACATTTTCTCTTCCAAAATAGTTCTGTAAATATAGAAATAATCCTGTATCCAGTATCCTTTTTGGTTACATCAAGTGCTTTCATGTTTTCTGAAACAAAGAAACTGCACCCCAGCAGCACCCCCTTAGGCTGGGTTTTAGCAGAGGAGTTCACAATGGCTGCTTTAACCCTTTGAGGGTTGTTTTGGTGAAAACACTTGTAATGAATTCATGCCTGGACAGTTCCCCACTGCAGTGTTTTGGGGGGCACACAGGCAGGGTGTGTGCCCCCAGCCCCAGGCCTGGCCAGGGTTGCTAACCAGCCACACATGGGATGGGCATCCCTCTGCTTGCAGCAACAAAAACAACAGCCCCACTCCTCCCTGCTCTTGCAGGCTCTTGCCTCTTCAATCATGCAGAGTTTGCAGGAAAGCTTTCTGCCTAAAATCCATGAGCTGGGCCAGAGCCATCCATGGGCCATCCATGGGCCAGAGCCATCCCTCCTGTGGAAGAGCCAAGGACCCCCTGGCACGGGGGGTTTCTGTGTCCAAACCCACTCAGTGAACCCTCCAACCCTCCAGAGCCAAGGAGCCCCCGGCTCTGGGGGTTTCTGTGTCCAAACCCACCCAGTGAACCCAGTGAACCTCTCCCCCAGCTGTCACAGCAGCCCGTGGTGGCACATCTCATGTAAGGTCACAGGTTGGGTGAAAAGCCAAGGCTCTCACCCCACAACAGCCAACTGAGCTCCAGCTCTGTCACCCTGCTGACACCCAGGGGAAACACAGCTGAAACTGAAAGACATCTTACAAAATACAAGTCAAATACCCACGCAAAGGGGCAGCCTTTGTGACACCAGAGTGTGACTGCTCAAACACAGCTCGGGCCCAGGACAAACAGACAATGGCACAAAAGAGCAGCCAACTCCTCACACACGAGGCAGCAGAGCCCAGCTCACCCAATTCACCCATCAGATTCTTGCTCTGCCCCGTGCAGAGACAACCAAGCACTCAAAACTCCTCAGAAAATGAGCTTACTCTTCCCAGAATTTTTGGCAAGCCCTCCTGGGCTGCTCATGCCCTGCTGTGCACTCGGGCAGTGCTCGCACAGCCATGGCCAGCTCAAACTGGGCTGACCCAGCTTCTGCTTCCACAGCTCAGCTCAAGTTTTGGGAAAACAAAAGCAAAGACAGGCTTTAAATATTTAAATAGAAAAGAAACTTAAGTTTAGAACTGCACAAGACTCTGAATATTAGAGAGGGGGTCTCAGCCATTCCTCTGGAAACCAGCATACATTCTTTAATGAAGAACAGTTTTTCTCAAAATTTAAGAAAACAATCTAACCCAAACCAGCACAGCCTTTGCCTCTGCCTGAAGAATTCCAGCCTAATTATAAACTTCCTCCGAAAGATGAAAAAATATAGCTTATACTCACAGTTTGGGAGAAGAGGCAGGCAGCAGCAGCAGCTCAAAGGCAGACCTGTTGATGGACCCCAGATCTGGGGGAAATGATGATAAAGGGGCACTGTACAGCTGCCTCCTTTTTTCATCAGCTGAGACTTATGCAGCCTTGCACCAAAGTGGCTTCACCTGGTCACACCAGCTTTGGTGTGACTCCCAGGCATGTTGGGTGTCAGTGCCCTTCCTCCTCCTCCACAGCAGACCCAGTTCCAGACTGTTATCTGAACCAGTGGGAGTTGTTTCCCACCGACTTCTTTCAGTTTATTATTTCTCTGTTCCACATTATCATTTGAAGTCAGCAGAAATGACCCAGGATTGTGAAAGGGTGCTTGCAGATCACAAACCTGGTCAGAAAGGCTGTGGGGGTCCTGGAGGTCTGGAGCAGGGTATGTGGAGGTGCTGGTGGGCCCCGGGCTTGGCTGCCCCTGGGATGCTGCTCTCCCTGTGGGGGAAGCAGGGGAAGCCAGGG
Source organism: Certhia americana (assembly GCA_018697195.1). NCBI lineage: Eukaryota > Metazoa > Chordata > Aves > Passeriformes > Certhiidae > Certhia > Certhia americana. Next base: position 140,850 of record CM031872.1, read on the forward strand.
CATCCGTGAATGCTGACCCTGATGTCTCCCCTGCCAGGGCACAGCCCTGCCCTCGAGGGCCACAGCAGGGGAAGAATATGATGCTGCTTTGATGCTGAGATGTAGTTCAGGGCCTTTTTGTTTATTAGTGTTCGTGAGGTTTTGCCAAGTGACACACGTTAGGGTTAAAAATATCGGTAATGTTGGAAATGTTTCCTGGAAGCCACAGTTCAGCAGACACCTTTAAAAATAACTAATTGAGCCACACCAGAGAGACACCAAACTGACCCGATCCTTCCAGTCTTTAAAACTGTGTACATGCACCATATTTCAAGGTCAATTTATCACAGCATGCCCCTTCTTCACTGGTGCATAGCAAAAGGGAGAGCATGGACATATTTATAGCAGGCACTGCTTATCAGATGGTATAAATATGTCCATGCTGGAATAAATCATGGCATGGGTGTGAGCTCAGTGGGCTCAGTGGGTTCCCCATTAGCCACTGCTACTAGGAGAACAGTATCTAGAGGGTCCACAGGTACAGGGACAGGCTCAGAGTGAGGGAGGACATGGAGAGGTGCAGGGAGATGCCCAATTCGGGATATTTCTGCCTCACTTGTACAACTGGTGTCTCCTGCAGCCTTGGGAAACTGCTGGGATTTAAGATCTGCAAAACTGCAAATACAAATACATTGATAGAAAAATCAGTTTAACTTTCAAACAGCAAAACCTATTAATTCACAAATCATCAGGTGTCTTGGGGCAGAGCTGTGGGGTAATGATGCACAGAATGTTCATAAAGGAATTGCAGAAGATGCATGGAAAAGGCCAGTTAAGGAGTCTAAGGGAGCAAAAAGCCAGCAAACCCCACCAAGACAGAGCTGCTGTGTTCTTGTGGGACCATTTGAGATAATGTCCACTCCTGTTCACGGGCAGTTAGGGCCTTCTAAGAATAAACTGATTAAAGAACATTTTGCAACCTATAAACTTGGTGCAGTTTAAATGAAGTCTTTTAACCTTGGAGGTCTTATTTTCCTTATTAAGAAGTAGGGAAAGCCCTTGCCTTCCCCATTTGATCAGCTCATTAACAGACTGACAATATCTCGGGAGCTGCTGATGCTCAATGCTTTAATAATAACATCTGCTGACTTCCTCAGGGCCCGTTTCAGAAGAAATTAGGTACAGGTTTGCATGCCAAAGCGAGCAGGGATATCATGAATCTGCATCCAGCTGGGAGCAGCAGACAGGCTGTGGAATCGCTGCTGCCAGTGTTGCTGCCCAGCCAGCCCTGGCTGAAGGAGGCAGGATCTATTCCCAGCCCCCTGCCCTTCCCAAAGAGCACAAACCCTGTGTCCCAGCACCCCCCGACCATCGCCCTGCACCGAGGCAGGCGTGCCACCGAAGGGGCTGGTAACTGCTGTGGGATTTTTTTAATCTAGTTTCCTATGAAAACAAGGTTCCTGTGATCCCTGTGTGCTTGTCTGTCTGCCTGTCCTGCCCAATAACTTTGAACTCTTTTCTTTACTGATTTAAACCAGATTTCACAGAGAGGTAGAAGTCTCAAGGATAATTAAGTTCCTAAAAGGTTCATATGAGTAGGAATTTGGACAGAAAAAGGAATTTAGAGTTAGAACAGGGAAAACGTTTGCATTAAGGGCTTTGAGTCCATTGACTGGCTTCTGCCACCCATGACAGGTCATTGCTGGGGACTGTGGGAACAGGGTTATGTGCTGGTGGGAAAAGCAGGAAATCTTTGTGTAATTCAGAGAACAGTCAGTCACAGGAAGCCACCTCTGTGGCCTCCAGAGCTCATGAAACTGATCCTCACATATCCCCCAGTTTGTACTCCTTGAGGTTTGCCAGCCCTTGGCCCAGCCCATGGACATGACAGCTTTCCCCTGAGCAGAGGGGAACTCGTTTGTCACTCCAGAACAGTCACTATCACCACCTGTTGCCCGGGGCTATCCTGGTCACTCCTGCTCCCCCTCTCTCCTCACTTTGCTCACCCCATCCCCTCTGCTTTTGGCCTGATGCATCCCAATCAACCCCTTTCATTCTCCTGTGGGACACTCAATAGGGAATAACCACCACAGGCTTCTTGCCTTGTTTTTGAATAAGGGCTGTGTTCAAACCCTGCTGGTGGGAGCTCTCCTGTGCCAGGGAATTACACTGAAATGATCTTAGGGCATGATGGCTTCCTGGGCTCCCTGTTTTCTTGATGCTTCAGTAGCTTTGGAGTCACCCTCCCCCAGCAAACCCAAGCAACCCAAATCCCAACCCCTTGCCACGACTGTGGGAACAGGAAGTGTGCTCCCTGAGGAAGGGCAGAGCCATGGGAAGGAGAACCCACTCTTCCAGGTGAGGTTCAGCCTCACCTCCCCTTCCCAACACGTGTTTGGCAAAGACTGATGGAGATTCACCAACCTCCCAGGCCAAATCTCCTTCCCCTTTAGGAAGCTTTCTTAATATCCAGTGTGAATTTTACCATTCAAAGCCCCATTTGGATGTTTCTGTCCTAGTGGGGACCCACAGAGGGCTGTGGCTCCATTCCTGGGGAGAGTGTCCCTCCCCAGTGCCCACCGTGGCCAGACCAGCAACGTGGGATTTGTGCAAGCCCACCCAAACCTGGCCCAAGCCCTGTGCTGGAAAACTATTTGGTCAAGCTTTCTAAAGCTTGAAAATCAGATTTTGTTTCTTTGTCCAGCCAACAGTGTTGTTCAATTTGGTAAAAAAAAATGTCTGGGACAAATTGCTATACTTGTTGTTCCACACCAGATTAAATTATAAATTATAAAACCTGTTAGATATAAGCAAACCAGTGAGCAGACTTTCTGGCTTGGCATAGGTGTGAAAACTCCCCCAAGAGAAGAGCACAGCCCTCTCCTACCTCTGCCAACAGGTAGCTGGCAGAAAGAAACACCGTTTACCCATTTTTTCAGCAATAACTGGCACTGCCTTTCCCTCCCCAGGAAAGTACCTGCCCTGCCCTGCAGCACCTGGAGTTCTGGGCTTCAGGTGAGGACATCTGCTATTTGATTTCAGATTTCTTCACTCAGAGGAACCTCCAAGGATCTGCTTTGATCCTGTTGGACAATGGACATTACATTTGGGCCTTAAAATCTGTAACTGGAGCCAACCTTTTCAAGCAGCACTCAGTGGAGCGATCACATTTCCAGCCCCATTCCCATTGCAGGCCCTCAGAGAGATGGCCCGGGGGTGCTTGGGCTGTGTTGGCTGGAGCAGAGAGCAGGTACAGCTCAGGAAGCTGCAGCACAGTTCACTCTCCAACGTGTGAGCTGCTGGGAAGATTGTGAAATAAATCCTGGCAGAGCAGCTGGATGAACACTCAGGTTAATTCAAGATCGAACACTTACGAGTCCAACTACAAAGTGGTCTTGCTTGGGGCATTCTCGTAGCTTTTGCTTTAATCGAGTAAAATTCTAGAGGTCAGGTTTCACCCTCTGTAGAAGGATGTCACCAGATTTCCAGCATTTCTGGTGGAAAACCCCAGACTGGAGCCCATTTGCTCTGAGAATCTCATGATGGTTTGTTCGGGCTTTTTCTCCTCGACGTGTTGCCCATTTTATTAACTTCTGCTTTAAAAAGAGGCATCTCCCATTTTGCTTCCCTAAAGAAGCTCATGTTATAATTCAAGTGTCAGGACAGATTAAGTTAAATGTGCTGTGTGATTCCCAAAGGAAAACAAACTTCCAAACATCCTCTGTTTGCCTTGTTCCATGTCATGGATTGCATTAGAGCCGAACATGTAATTCTGTCGCCTAATGTGTTAAAGTTGGCAGGAATTTTACTCTCTGTGCAAGGTGAGAAATTACTGAGCTAACAAAACATTTCGTTTCCCTCTCCTTGCGTTCCTTCTTTATGAGATTCTGAATGTGACATTTTCACAAAAAATCCCTACACTTATTTGTGAAAAATGTATATTAAAACCAAAACACATCAAATGGAAAGAAATCACAGATGGTTTTATTCACAAGCAGCAGAATTAATGGCCTTCCCTACTCTTTATAAATATTGGAAGCAGATGAGTTCATTACTATTTCACTCTAATAAAGAAAACCTGCTTGATTTTGACAAGACATCTACTTATCTAGTGTTTCTACTGAATAATAAATCTATTTTCTTTGAAAACTAGAAGTTATCAATAAACAAAAACCTGCCTGGAAAATTTGCCAATCAAAAAAACCCCAAACATCTTCATTTCTGATAGTGCTGAAATGGAATTTGAGGGATTTTGAAAATGTCACTAATTTTCAGAATAGAAAGTTTTGAAATGTTTACTTTGTGGTTGTCTTAAATTTTTACATCTTTCAACAAAGCAAGCAGAAAAGTGAAAACATCTGAAAAGGCTTTTGAAAAGAAAAGAGTCAGCACAAGCTGGATGAAGCTGTGGGCTCCTTTATCTTCCAGAAATCCGCACACATGGAGTGGAGTTTATGAGGGTTTTTTTAACCCGGCATTCAAACACTTCCCAGTTCACAATCCTGGCTCCATCGCATTTGCCAGAGCTTCAAAGTGCTGCTGGCAGCTTTTCCTGCACTGGGATAAAACATCTTACCCAGGGGAAGCAAAAGCTGAGTCATTTTTAACCCCAAACAACATTCACTGATGTGGTCATCTTGTTAGTCATGGAAATCCCGTGTTAGCTCTGTTTGTGCTTCTTTCAACACTTATTAACCAGGGAGCGAGGAGGTTTTATTTTAAACTGCAGAAGATGTTTATCCTCCCTAGGGCCATGACAATCAGTTACATGGCTTATCCATCATTCCAGAGAAAGGAAAGGATTTTGAGAAACTCCCCAGGCAAGTTAATTTTTAAAGCTGTAGGAGGGAGAGGAGAAAAGAAAACAAAACACCACCAAAGCCACTGGCACACAAAGCCCAAAAGAACCCTCTGATGACACAGGGAGCCGCCTCCAGCCCCTGCTGCTTCCCTCAGGCACTGGGAGGATCTTCTTGGGGCAGGAATGGCCACAAGACACCTCTCCAGAGAGAAACGGCTGCTCCCACGTCTCAAAGCACTAAGCAGAGCAGAAGAAATTAGAAATTTTCCTTAGAAACCAAATTCCGTGAATGATGGATGTAAGCCAGCTCCAGTCCCCGCACAGTGCTGGGGGGATGAGGGTTCTGCTGGCCAGGCTGGGAGCTCAGCTGCATTCCCAGGCACTGGGTGTGCTGTGAGCCCACATCCAGGGGCAGCAGGTGAAGGGAAGCTGGCAGGCCCCACCAGCACAGCTCTGACTGTGGAGCTCCATGCCTGCCTGCTGCCTGGCATGGGCTGGGCCCACTCTGGTTTATGTCCTCCCCACACCACCTCCTCCCCAGCCAGGACATTCCATCAGGTGCCGGTGACAGCTCCCACGGCAGCCACAAGATTCTGCTTCTGAGTTTTTTGTGGAACAAGTGGTACTGCTTTCAAAAGGTTATAAAAACATACGCCTGAAGAGAATGTCGGGAACTTGGGTATTAATCTCCCTTAATTCAAAGAGCACTCAAAATAAGCGAGACAGAAATACTGTCTGGGGTGAGAAGATGCCAGAGGTCAGATTGTGCACCACTAGCTTGGGTCAAGTTCAGAAGAATAATAATTTAGCACAAAGAAAAACAATTTTCAGTGTAGTGCAGTATTAGCCTCCCCCTGTCTGAGCAGCCCATTCCCCTCAGGGCTTGCTGCCCCCAGCCATGCAGGACCCTGCCTGCACTGCTGCCAGGGTGGTCACTGCAGCCTGGGTCTGTGGCCATGCAGGACCCTGCCTGCACTGCTGCCAGGGTGGTCACTGCAGCCTGGGTCTGTGGCCATGCAGGACCCTGCCTGCACTGCTGCCAGGGTGGTCACTGCAGCCTGGGTCTGTGGCCATGGGCTGAGCCCTGGGATGAGCGCTGCCCTTGCTCTGCCAGCACCATTGCTGTGTTGAGTGCTGGTCTTGCCAGGCTTCACCCAATCCTGCCACACAAAACACCTCATCTGAGTTTGACTTTGCAGCATACCTATAGAGAAAGACATTTTGGACACATTTTCCATGGCTTTTTATATCCAATTTCAAAGGAAAAAAGCCCACAACCAAAAACATGTTCCTTATAGGGGATTGTGTTGCCACCTCTGTAGTTCACCCTTCTGATCCAGAGAGGTGTTTCAGTCAGAAAATTAAAACACAAAAGCACACAGAATTATCTGATTAAAACAAGTTTCATTTAACAAATTATATTAAGAATACAGACTGAGTTATCACACAATGAAACTTCCCTTTGTAAAATACAGGAGGGTCATCTAAAATAAATATAAAACATAGTAACATTCATAAGATTAATGCACAGTAAAATCACTTTCAGTAACCCAACCATCTTAGAAAACCAGTTTGCAACTGCATAAAAGGTTTCTCTCTGCCATTTGTATGATGACATTTAAATCTGTTGCTGTTAGGAAACAATTTCACAACAAACGACCAGAAGATCCGAAGTGTTTGGTTTCCCTGTGGTGAATGAACCGAGCAGCACCTCACTGAGCTCGTTTGTGAGCAGAGGAGCAGCCTCTCCCCCTTGCTGTACCACAGCCAGGCCATCAGGCTGGGGTGAGTGCCACCAGCACGTCCCACTGCCAGGGGAGTTCTGCTGGGGCTCTTTGTCGAGGCTGCAAGGCTGAGGTAATTATTTGGATGTAGGGAGGTGTGCCTGCCCTTTGGGAGGAGCAGGAACAGCTCTGTGGGCTGCTGGGGCTGCCATGGGACAGTGGCCGTGGGCACACCTGGTGGACAGACCCAGTGTCACCTGGGCAGCAGTGGGGAGGTGAAGGCCAAGGTGGGACTGACCAGCTCTACCCTGTTCCCCTCCTCCCAGGACACTGCAGGGCCACACAGAAGGAGGTGCCAAGGCCCATGGGGGCATGCCCTTGCCACTAGCACCTACCTGGCACATGCAGTGCCCGTGACAGGAATTCTCCAGGCTCAGCAGCACGTGGATCCAGTCTGGAGAGCTCAGGACACTGAAGGGGCAGTGGTGGGTGTGAAACCAAACAAGCCCAAAGCTACAGACTACCAACAACCTCCCACTGCACAGGAGGTTCCTGGGAAACCTCCAATGAACACCATGGGTACACACAGGGACAGTCACAGGGAATGTCTGACACAGTTTACTCCTACAGAACTAGATACAAGGTGCTCCCATAAGGGAAGACACCTGCTACAGCTATTCACACTTGAATTTTTTCACGAAGTTCACACTCGACATCACTTTCTGGACTAACTTCTTGCCTTTCCATGATCAACACAGCAGACAGCACAGCCTGGCCTGGGTGGCCACGAGTCACCTCGGCACGTGACCAGCTTCTTGCCGTGAGGAATCCAGGAGGCAGTGTGTCACTATGAATTCACATCAGAAGGCATATTTTACAGTAAGCAAACCCCTCACTGCTGCTTTTCTGTCTCTGTTGCAGATGTATAATAATTTGGCAAACTATCTTCTCCCTCAGCCACAAGATTAAACTACCTAGAGACCAGTTTTGTTCTACAAATTCAGGCAAGGTAGCCAAGAACATCTGGTAAAGCTCTGCAAATTCACTTCTGGTGCTTTCCACTGACTCCTCCCCTCCCCTTATGCTCCAGAAGGCTTCTCCATAGCCAGACAACATCCACATCAGACTCCCTGAACATTTATTGCCTGGGCCCACTCTTCCACACCGAGTCACCTCTTGGACATGGAGGAAGCTGCAGAGAGATGCTGGTACTGGCCATGGCACATGCCAGCATGGAGGACTCACTGTAAGGATGCAAGGACCAGCCTTGCAATGAGCTGCCGTGAGTACAAAAGTTATGGAACAGCCAATAAAACCTTCCCGTGGAAATGCTGACCTGACACCCCTGGTCTCGGGAATTCAGCAGTGCAATAAAAAAGCTTCCTCTGATCAGTGGACTGAGAAGTTGACACAGTCAACCACCCTGCACTGTGTCTTGCTGTGCTTCCAAGCACTGGCTCCGAGCCCTCTCCCTTTTGGAATCGCCTCGTTTTCCAGCCTGTGGTTAGCAGGGCTGAGAGCTGTTGGCTCTCAGCAGGTGCAGCTTTTTGTTCAAAACACCTTCATTGTGTTTGCCCCACAGAAGTGCATCTGTCCTGTCTGTGCATTTGGAGCAGGCTGTCCCTGCAGTGCTGTGGTGCAGGATTACACCATGGAGAGCAAACTCATCTCTCAAGGTTCTCTGCAGGTGAGTCTTGAAGCAGCTTTGCTGGCCCAGTGTTAGAGAGGGAGAAGTAAGTATACAAATATATCCTGAAGATGTAGATGCCTGTCCCAGCTGTGTATCCTGCCAGCGTTTCAAGTATCCAGTGTTTCCCGTAAGTCACAGCAGAGCAAGCTGAGCTCCTCATCTCCAAGAAGGCTGAGCAAACCTAGCAGTTGGTGTAAATGTTAAAGCACTGATCTTCTCTTACATAAGGGACTCAAAGCTCTGCACCCATTTTCCCAGACATATCCAGGGAGTGTGGCACTGAGTGTGGGGCTCAGCAGCATTCCGAGCCTGCTCCTGGCTGAGCCTCCTGCCTGCTGCACAGGGAACCCTGTCCTCATGGGAAGAGGGGGCTCGAGGAGGGGCTCCTGGCAGCTGTCTCTCAATCCTCCAGTGGCAGGCACTACTCCTGGAGCTCTGCAGACTGTGCTGTGCCCTGTGCTAGTCCGCAGCCCTCGTTCCTCCACCATGAACAGGGAAGGTCAGCTCTCATCCCAAAGCTATGAGGAACGCACTGCTGCAGATGGCTCCTGCCTACCTGCCGTGACCACTGAGCCACAGGAGAAGCTATAAATGGATGTCACAGAAAACTACAGAACAAATTACAAGCAGAAAAATAGAAAGACAAAAGATGGATGAGATGGGCACAGCACTAAGGCATAGAGTGGATTTGAACTTGAAGTGAACCTGAGCCGAATGACCAAGCTGCCATGGTATGTTCATTTGTCGATGTCGGCATCATCAATCTGGCCTTTGTGAAGCCTGGCAGTGAGGTCTGGCTTTTCTTTACTGCAGGATAAATAACAACTAAAAACGGTGGTGCAAGCTCCAAGTAAACGAGCACTTCCAGGGGGTCACCCAAGGGCTCCAGAGCTGGTGCACAGCTTTAACTCTTCTGCCCAAAAACAACATACATGCAACCAAATTGGTCTCTGCTCTCCAACCACATGGCCACTCTACAGAGGCACCTCCAGAAAATTATTTACCTGACTGGAAGAAGCTGAAGCAAAGATCTGGAACTCAGTCTGTCCCAAATGTCACGGTATTTTGTGCTCTTGAATCCAGCAATGCAGTGTGGTGCCTTAAAACCAGAAATGAATCTTTGGACAAGAAATATTTTACTTATGTACAAATAAAAAATATTAGCCAACAGTACAAAAACTGCTGTTAGTTACCACTCTGTGCAAGTAGCAAATGCCAGATCAATCCAAGGGAGTGCAAAGTGGGTCAGGGCACATGTAGGACCCAGGCTGAGAGCAACAACACTATTACTGTTACCACGGTAATTGCATTTCAGTGGGGTCAGGGAATCAGTATTTTACAATATAAAAAACTGCATGTTTTAACTCTTACTCCAAAATTGCCATTTTGCTGCCATGATGTATCTTTGTTCTACAGCAGAGACTTGAAAGAGCAGCACAGAGTCAGATGGGCACTTGTAAATAACTTATTACAGCAACGGATTCTCCAAGACATGCGTTTGGCTTGGGAGCAAGCCCAGTCAGCGATCACAGGGAGGCAGAGGTCAGGGTTTAATGCATCCCACTCTCATCCTGTGCCATGTCAGCGTTCAGTGCTTCCCCATGAATGCCCAGGAAACAGGCACATCTCTTTTGTTTTAGCAGCTAGTGGGGAACATGTTGGAGGACTGTCTCAATGATGGGCAGGTGATGGCATCCCAGTTGTCAGCAGGTCCATAGGCAGCTTGGCCGGGGGCAGTGGGGCACTGCCAGTGTCTGCCAGGGTGGCACTGCCAGCATCCATCCAGACAGAAACAAAGGATGCTTGTTGCCCTAGGTCCATATGGACAGATGGACGCTGTGCAAAGTGAAGGTTCTTCATCTCAGGACCTGCAGTGCACCTTGGGCACCCTGCCTGTCCTGCTGGCATCCAGGAAGAGCCAGGGACCCTGGATCCCCCAGCCTACAGCAAATCCAGTGACCACAGTGGATCTGAGACTGATCCCAGCCACAGTGGAACTTCTGTGCTTAGACCTTGGCAGAGGAACTGGCACTCACTGCAGCTGAGTCCTGCACTGGACTGAGTGCCACAGGAGCCTCCTGCTTCAAGGTGTCGAGAGCCAAGCAGCTCCACAGCAGCTCATGTGGCAGTACCCAGCCGTGCCTCTTATTGTTCCTTTTAGGGCTAAGACTTCTCGATGCTCCCAGCAAGCTCCCGGCTGTGTTCGCAGAGTTTGCTGCAGCTCTGCATTCTGTGACTGTCCTGCAGCAGGGTTACAAAGTGGGGGTGAGCGAGAGGCTGTGTCAGGCTCCCGGTCCTGTACTCACGTGGACAGGGGTCTGCAGCAGCAGGGATGGGGGGCAGCTGCTGAAGGGTGGCGGTCCCTCAGCGGAGCGGTGTGTGCAGGGTGGTGCAGCGCAGGGCGGTGGTGGACACGGGGAGGCCTGCCGGGACAGTTCCATCGCTGTGGCCCGTGTCCTGCTCAGTAGTGGCACACACACACACGCTCCGGCCGCGGCCCCTCAGGACGGTGGCACCGGTGGGCAGCGGGTGGGGCTGGGCGGCAGGCGGGCTGCCGCGCTCTGCTCCGTGCGGAAACTGTAGTCATACTGTGGGGCAAAGCAGAGAGAGGGGAGCTGGAGCACTGACCCACACACAGCACTGCCTCTGACTGGCATGGGACAATGTAAGAGGCAGGGGAATGAGAGAAAAACCGGGCCTGAGAACAGCTGGCCCATGCCAGGTGAACATGCTGGTGCCACCTGACCCAACATCAGTGACATCCCCAGGTAGGGTTCACCCCCTCCCCTAAAACCCAGCATTAACACAAACACGACCACACTCATCCTGCCCATAAATCAGTTAGTCAGAAACATTCCCCTTGGCATGTTTACACAAATCACTACCATCAGAATCAATATTTTTGGTTGGCAAGAGGGTGAAAATCCCTACAGAGAGATCGCTGTGTCCCCAGGATGTCACTGCAGAGCAGGGACATCCCTCGCAGCCCGGCGTGCACTGTAGCAGTGCCATCTCGTGGCACGCTGTGAGCCGCACCCTGCCGCCCTGGCAGGGCACCCCAGGACAGGCCGGGCCAGTGGTGGCTTTCCGTGACACCTGGGTGGCGACAGCAACGCCACACATTGGGGATACCGGGGTAGGAGCCGCTCTCCACCCTAATGGCACCCCCGCTGCAACGGCCCCGTTACACGGCCTCTCCTCCCGTGCATCCCCCAGTGTGGCACTTGGGAACGCCACCAACACACCGCCCTGTGCGCTGCTCACAGCCGGACTGCGCTACGGCTCGCACAGCCCGGCAGCGGCGTGCCACTTGTAACCGGGGCTCGGGGCACACCGGCGGAAGACGCCGAGCAGCGGTTAGTGCGCTGCGGCCGCACACAGGACTGCCCCCGGCGAGCGCGGCCCCGGCGAGTGCGGCCCCGGCGATCGCGGCCCCGGCGAGCGCGGCCCCGGCTAGCGCGGCCCCGGCGAAGCGCGCCGGCCGGCGAGGCGGGCGAGGGGGCCCCGCCGGGGCGGCCGCGGCTTCGCCGGGGCCGGGCAGGAATTGGCACCCGGGACTGTTACCGTACTGTACGGTGACTGTACCGTGACTGTACCGTCCTGTACTGGGACTGGCCCGGGGCTGTACCGGACTGTACCGGTGACTGTACCGGGACTGGTAACCGGGACTGTACTGGGGACTGTACCGGGGACTGTACTGGGGACTTAACCGGGACTGTAACGGACTGTACTAGGTGACTGTACCGGGCTGACCGGGACTGTACCCGGGGACTGTACCAGGGACTGTACGCCGGACTGTAAACCGGGACTGTACTGGGGACTGTACCGGGGGCTGTACCGGACTGTACCGGGGGCTGTACCGGGGCTTTACGGGGACTGTTACTGGGACTGTACCGGGGCTGTACGGGCTGTACCGGGGGCTGTACCGGGGACTGTACCGGGGCTGGGTACATCTCGGGGACTGTACGTGGGGGGCTGTACCGGGCTGTCCGGGACTGTACCGGGACTGTACCGGGGCTGTACCTGGGACTGTACCGGGGCTGTACCGGGGCTGGTACCGGGGCTGTACCGGGGACTGTCACCGGGGCTGTACCGGGGCTGTACTCGGACTGTACCGGGGACTGTACCGGGTCTGTACCGGGCTGGTACGCGGTAACTGTACCATGAAAGCTGTACCAGGGGCTGTACCGGTCTGTACTGGGGAGCTGTGCCCAGAACCTGTACGTGTTGGCCTGTGTCTAGCCTGTAACGTATGCCTGTACCAGGCGGTACCTGTGTCTGTACCTGATCCTGTACCCAGACTGTACCTGGGTTGTACCCAGGCTGTACCTGGGTTGTACCTGTGGCTGAACCTGAGGCCTGTACCCAGGCTGTAAACCTTGGGGTTTACCTGTGGCTGTACCTGAGCTGTACCCAGGCATGTACCTGGGTTTGTACCCATGCTGTGCCTGAGCCTGTACCCAGGCTGTACCTGGGGTTGTACCCAGGCTTGTGCCAGGCCGTCACTCCCGCACATCATCAACCTCCTGCGTAGCGATGCCGGCAGCCGCCAGCCACGCAATAGGCCCTCATTTTCAGACACCCAACGCATAAGATGTCAGCTCAAACTGTTTACTAATTACCGTAAAAAGACAAAAATTAGATATGCTGGCTAAGAGCAAACTTATCCTCAAGACGAATCGCTCCGTCTTGGTGAACTGAGAAACTCCTAATTGCTGGAACCAATGTTTTTTAAAATCTGAAATCAGGCCAGTTAGCAAATATGTTCATTTAAAGAACATTTCATGTGACTGCACTCAGGAGAATTGACTACAAACATTGCAAACAAGGAAAAATATTTCTGTGTAAAAATTAAAAATTTTTAAGCTGTTCTAAGATTTACAACTTCTTCATTAATATTTTGCAAAGATCCAGCCACATGAAAACTTGTAGCAATTCAGTGGTTACAGGGCACCCAAACTCCTCCTTATCAGTTTAAAAGGAATGATTAAGATTGGAGTTCTCCCTTTAATAATTAAGACTCTCTCAAGACTTTTTTACACTACACACCAGCACAAATGAAGATCATCGTGCCCCTGCCAGCGGGCCAGACCGTCTGCCCTCACATGCCACAGTATCCACCACAGAGCTGGGAACAGTGACCGTGCCACCCTTTTGCTATCACCTGCACCTGCCCAGGTCCCACTCAGTGACCCTACCCTACCGAGGACAGGCACTGGTAGCAAGGACAAACCCCCTCTCTGCTGCTGGGAGATTCTGGCGCAGCACGTCCGTCTACACGCTCTTCTCTGTGCCTACACCCACCAATAGCCATAATTGAACAGCACGTTGCTGCTACACCTGCACTTCCCACCTGTTTCACAGCCCAGCTCTCTGGGCACTCCCCCGTGCACAGCTGTGCAATCCGGGGGCAACGAGAGCAGTGTCAGGTGGCGTCCAGGATTTGCGACCTATTTTCCATCATTTGCCTTACAGGGTGAGTCCTGAATTGCGCTGCCTTCAGCTTGGATGGATGTGGGAACATCCATCTCCAAATGTGTGACAGAGAACCGTAATTCTTGGAATTCTTTGGGATATTTTTGCAAGGCATCTTGCTCCAGTAAAAAAAAGAATGTTTCTGGCTCTGCTGTGGATATCTAAAGATTTGCTGTAATGTGCTATTGCTTGCAGGAATAAAGCCATGCCGAAATTCACCATTTTATATGTGTACTCTCTATTGCAGACAAGATGCTTCTCACGGAATTATGGCTGCATAATCATACTTTTCTTACACTGAACACCCGCAGCCTTCTACAGAGCCGGAGCTGTGGGAGAGCAGGCAGGTGATTGCTCTTTCTCACGCCACACAAAGGATTCCAGTGCTGGTGTCCCACACTCCACAGTCCTGTGAGGGCACAGCAGAGCTGTGAGCCACCCCCCTCGAGCAGCCCCGAGCTGCCAACCTCTTCCTCAACCATCCGACACACAGAGAGGATCCATAAGCAAATTCAGCCCGGCACATTGATTCCCCTTTTGGCCAAGGACCATCTGACCCTCCTGGCCAGCTCAGGGCAGAGTGGGAAAGCAGACCAGGCATGTGAACGGGCTGCCACCCCTGAGCACCCCCCCCTGACAGACACAGCAGTCCCAAAACCAGAAGAACATGGCATGTGTGCACATGGTCAGGCTGCAGTTGT
>CM031872.1:157120-170514 GCA_018697195.1 Certhia americana
GCTGTAACCGGGGCTGTTACCGGGGAAGTACCGGGGACGTCACGGGGCTGTACAGGGGCTTACCTGGATGTACCAGGAGCTTGTACCAGGGGGCTGTACCGGGGCTGTACCTGGGGGCGGTGCCAAGAACCGGTACGTAGTGGCTGTGTCGAGCCTGTAAGTAGGCCCTGTACCCGGCTGTACCTGTGGCTGAACCTGAGCTGTACCCAGGCTGTACCTGGGGGTTGTACCAGCTGACCTGGGGGTTGTACATGGGCTGAAACCTGAGCCTGTACCGGCTGTCCTGGGGTTGTACCTGGGCTGTTACCTGAAGGCCTGTACCAGGCTGTACCGGGGTTGTACCCAGGCTGTGCCCAGGCCTTCACTCACCACAGTCACACATCCCTGTCGCGATGCCGCAGCCGACCGCACGGCAATAGGCCTCATTTTTTAACACCCAAACGCAGTATAAGATGTCAGCTCAAACTGTTTAGAATTAACAATTAAAAGACACAAATTAGATATGCGTGGATAAGAGCAATTATAACAAGGACGATCTCTACAGTCATTGGGGAACTGAGGAAACTCCTAATTGCTGGAACCAATGTTTTAAAATCTGAAATCATGCCAGTTAGCAAATATGTTCATTTAAAGAACATTTCATGTGACTGCACTCAGGAGAATTGACTACAAACATGCAAACAAGGAAAAATATTTCTGTGTAAAATTAAAATTTTAAGCTGTTCTAGATTTACAACTTCTTCATTAAATATATTTGCAAAGAGCAGCCCATGAAAACTTGTAGCAATTCAGTGGTTAAATGAACTGCCTTCCTTATCAGTTTAACAGGAATGATGAATATTGGATGCTCCCTTTACTAATTAGACTCTCTCAAGACTTTTTACACTACACCAAGCACAAATGAAGACAGCGTGCACCCTGCCAGCGGCCAGACCTCTGCCCTCACTGCCACAGTATCCACCACAGAGCTGGGAACAGTGACAGTGCCACCACTTTTGCTATCACCTGCACCTGCCCAGGTGCCCACTCAGTGACCCTACCCTACCCAGGACAGGCACTGGTAGCAAGGACAAACCCCCTCTCTGCTGCTGGGAGATCTGGCTGCAGCACTGTCCATCCTACACGCTCCTCTCTGTCCTACACCCACCACATTAGCCATAATTGACAGCACGTGCTGCTTACACCTGCACTTCACCACCTGTTCACAGCCCAGCTCTCTGGGCACTCCCCCGGGCACAGCTGTGCCATCCGGGGGCAACGAGAGCAGTTCAGGTGCAGTCCAGGATTTGCACCTATTTCCATCATTTTCCTGACAGGGTAGAGTCCTGAAATTGAGCTGCCTTCAGCTTGGAGGATGGGTGCATACATCTCCAAATGTGGTGACAGAGAACAGTAATTCTTGGAATTCTTTGGGAATATTTTTTGCAAGGCATCTTGCTCCAGGGAGAATGTTCTGGCTGCTTTGGATATCTAGAAGATTTGCTGTAATGGTGCTATTGCTTGCAAGGGAAATAAAGCCATGCCGAAATTCACAATATTTATATGTGTAGCTCTCTATGTGCAGACAAGATGCTTCATCAAGGAATATGGGCTGCATAATCATACTTTTCATTACACTGAACACACACAGCCTGCTACAGAGCAGGAGCTGTGGGAGAGCAGGCAGGTATTGCCTCTTCTCCCTGGCCCACACAAAGGATTCCAGTGCTGGTGTCCCCACACTCCACAGGCCTGTGAGGGCACAAGCAGAGCTGTGAGCCCACCCCCCTCGAGGCAGCCCCCGAGCTGCCAGACCTCTCCCACACCAGGCAACACACAGAGAGGATCCAGAAGCAAATTCAGCCCCACATGGATTCCCCTTTGGCCAAAGGGACCATCTGCTCCCTGGCCAGCTCAGGGCAAGAGTGGGAAAGCAGACAGGCATGTGAAAGGGCTGCCACCCTGAGCACCCCCTGACAGACACAGGCAGTCCCAAACAGAGACATGGCATGTGTGCACATGGCAGGCTGCAGTGCTTGAGGCAGTGGGTGCATCTGTCAGCCACTGCCCCTGTCAGGCAGCATCTTCAGATCCACTACTGTGGCCACGGCAGTCCCATGGGGTGCCTGCAAAAGCCCTGGAAACTGGGCCCGACCATCTCGTACTCAGGCAGAAGAGGGGGGATTTAGGCAACTGGGCTCAACTGGAATGAAAAAGTGGAGAAGCCTCAAGGAATCTGGCAGCTTTGCAATGTCATCTTCTTACTCTGTCCCCTGAACCCAGCTAGATGGCCCAGGAGGAGGCCTTTGTGATCAATGGTGCCTAAAGAAGCATATGCTGCTAGGTTTCTTCCTAGTCTGAGACTTCAGATGTGACCTTTGCAGAGCACAGTTCCTTGACACCGTGCCATTTACATCCTGCATGTGCCAGAACGCTCCCTCAGAACCACCCTCGGGTTGGTGGCTGCCTCCTCCCTGCACTCAAACCTTCACTCCCACTGAAGGGCAGTCCAGTTCTCCCAGCAACAGCAAACTAAAAACTGATCCAGGTGTTCACCTGACATTGCTGAGTCAACCCCATTTGCCTCCCTGACATGCAAGAGGCACCTAAGAGTGTCCTGCCTGTACCATGAATTGTTAACACATGAAAAAGAAAGGCTAATCAAGACAGACATCTAGAAATAAACAGAAGGCCCCACACTTTGCAATTAAATTCACCACCTGAAGTGTCTTCACTCATCACAGATCATAGGGAGCATCCCTGACCCTAGGCTTACTGCTTGACTTTATCCATCCTCTGTGACTTGGGAGAGACAAGGAAAGTATTTTCTATAAGGAAGGGTTCCTTAAAAGAAATGAACACAGCCCTCGTGATTTGCTCAGTGCCTGGCTGTTTACTTACCTCCTTTTCAATTTCTGCAAGTGTTTTGATTGTGATACCCAAGAGATCAACCGGCTGCATCTGGCAAGAAAGAAACAAAAATGTCGATTTCAGGGTCAGGGAGGGGGTGTGTTTGTTTGTTTGTTGTTTTGTTCTGTTTAAAGTCAGCAAACACTCTATCACCAGAGATTTAGAGGCACCATCTGTAAACACAGGCAGGATCCTGTTCCTCATTCCAGTAGGAAAGGGAAACAGCAGACGGTGGGCTGGGGCTCTCAGCTTCAACACTGCTCTCCCTCAGCACGACAGCTGACACTCACCTCCGTGCTGCCCTGCTCGGGGAGATCTGCCACCTCCCCACGGCAGGACGAGTCTGGAACACCGATGGATGGCTGCAGCACGAGGTGTGAGCAGCACCAGCTGCGGGAAGCCCTGACCACACTGACCATATGGTGGCAATGGTGTCTAAAGGATCCGCGGGGAGGATTAGCACGACCTAATCTCTCTGCATTTGTCCTCACAGCAGGGACTTCAGCTTTCTGGGAATAACGGCCCATAAACAACCCTCTCAGAAAGCAAGGGATGTGAAAAACGCCTGTCAGCAGGAAGAAGAAAGCACAAAGCTGGAGCACTGCTGAAAAAATCAGACCACTGATGGCCCAGTGTTTGCCTTAACAGCTTCCTGTAAATTGATTTTTAAAAAGATGCTGCTTTAGGATCAGATGGATTTGGGAACTGGTAGTGGGATGCTGAATCTTTGAGCTCTGGATCATCAACTTTAACGAGTGCTGGCCCAGTGACAGCAGAGGCCATTCTGACCCAGCAGCAGTGTTTCTGTTTGGGTGCAGCAGTGGCCCAGCACTCCAGTGCCCTCTCAGCTCGCCCACAGCCAGGCAGGACCCTGGGGACAGCTGATGGCCCTGCAGTGCACTGAGCCATTACCACTGCCCTGAACTTCTGCAGTGACAACAGGAAGTGGTAAAGCTGTTGGCACCATGCCATCCTCACAGCAGGTAAATCCAGGAGAACTCCACATCTGCAGCTTTCTTTACAATCTATGCTAAGAAATTAGAAATGCTTTCAGCACCAGGGAGTCCCATTGCCAGTCCTATTTTTGATGGTAATAAACCTTGAAATCCCAGGACAATTCTGTTTTAGAAGCAATCTAAAGGCAAAAGCCTTTCTCTCCTAATGGGCAGCTATTGTGACGTGCAACCTTGGCCCATCTCAAGCACTGGGTATGTATTTGGCCCCACAACAGAATAGCTCCCAGAAACAGGTAATTTGTCTTGATGTTTTCTGATCGCTCTCCATGAAATGATGAATTTCAAACACTGGGAGAACAACGAAGGCAACTCACCCCTTCAGGAGCACAGGCAAACTTCTCAGAAATCATAAAAGGCACTCCATCCATTGCTGAAAGGGACAAGACATCACATGTGACGTTTCCAGCTGGCTTCTGACACACAACTTCACACATTCCCAGTGACAGATCAACTATTCACAGCATTGACACATGACTGATTGCTCACCAACATTACTGCCAGCCTTTTCCTCCTCCTAAACTGCCAGTGGTTTCTTTACATTTAACACATAGCTGGATAAGTCCCTACCAAACCAGGAATCCAACAAATTCTCCTTGCTCTATCCATCAATAATCTCATGGCCTCAAGTTTGCATTTTCCAATTTCGTGCAGCTGGCAAAGCAGGACAGTATTTGAAACTGGAAGGAGGACACACTTCTATTTACCACCTCCTCACCAAACTGGTTCAGCACACTCTGTGGTGTCTGAACAAGAGAATAAGGAACAGCTGGTTCAGGGGATTTGTTGCCCCCAAAGCAGCCAACACCACCAGTTGTGTACCAGGCAGTAAGTTGTCACCACTTGGGCAGAATGATGACAAACATCTGGGGCCAAGCACCCTCCCTGGCCTGGCTGCTGCCAGTGTAAACTCAACAGTGAGCACTGGAGCTCAAACACTTGTAAACCACACCTGGAGGATGTAAACCAGTGGAATATGAAGACAGACATGAGGACACGACAGCACACGGCACAGCCTCATGTCACACAGCCCAGCTTTTTCTGTGGCATTACCTTAATAGTACTGAGAGCACTGTTTGCCTTTATCCCATCTTGTATATTCATCCTAGTGCAATGATGTTCAGTGTTTGTGACTTCCTATCACCACGTCAAAGGAAGCCTCCCACAAGATGTGGTAGTGCAAGGGAGACACTTTTATTTTTAAAACATGCAACTCAGCAATTTGCACACAAGACTGAAAAGGGCATGTTTCTAAGGCAGCACACACCCCATTTACACCCCCTTTATTGCACTTACACCTTTAACATCTGAAGTCTTTAAATTTCAACTCTGAAAGAAATAAAACCTTCAAATTAGAGCAAATTTAAGCCCTGAGAGCCCTTCAGTGATCCTCAAATAGTGTTTTCTTTCAGAAAGAATCTGGGCCCACAAACCCAGTGCTCCTCTGTCTGCTGTTTCTAACTTGTGCAGCACCACTGAGTTACCACGCTAGTGATTAAACAAGGGTCATTTAAGAATATTCGGCCTTTTACATTTGCTTTGTCTATTTTTGATTTAAAAACCCCCTCCACGGGAGTAATTTTGTTATCAAAGGTGCTGTGCGGCATCCACAGCGCTGAGGGAAACAAGAGGAAACAGATGAAAAGCAGCATCACCAAATCCAGGAAGTTTTAAACCGGGAAGACCATCTGCACTTGTTATCCGACAGAAACCCTCTTTGATCAGCCACACGCCAGCTTTTGTAAAGTAATCTCGAGCCTGTGCACGCCAAGTGTGTGTGTCCCCACAGCCCCAGAGCCCCCTGGCCCTCGGTGTGCGCTCCAGCCCACCCGGAGCTCACAGCTCCAGATAAAAGCAGGGTGAGCCAAAGGCTCTGCAGCGCAATTAGCACTCTCCTAAACAAACCAGCTTCAACAGAGCTGTAATTAAGGAGGCCTGTAATTAAGTATATGCCCTTTATCATAACGATCATGCTTAAAAATGGCATGATGCATGGAAGTGTGTTATTAATGCTGCACTCCCCAAGCGCGGGAGCGTGTGCGGAGCCGCCGTGTCAGGCCCGTCACCAGCCTGCTGCTAAAATGCATTAAAGACAGAAAGCAGAAAACAAGGTGCTCATTCAGCGTCTCCGTTCACAGCCAGGCACCGCTGTCACGAGGATTTAAACCGCACCAATTCTGGAAACTTTACAGAAACAAAACCCCGGGCAGCCACAGCCGCAGGCTGCCTCAGCAGCAGGAGGGCAGCAGCCCTCACGGCTTCCCCCGTGGCTCAGCTGGGCTCCAGGAGCCCTCTGCCCACCCTAGGGGCTGCAGGCAGGCACCGGGGACCCCCAGAACAAGATGTATGGAGGAGCAGCGCTCGCCCTTTGCATCTGTTCCCTGAACAAAGGAGGTGCTGTGGGGGAAGCACCCTTCTGTGCCCCTCACCTCAGCTGTGGAGTGCCCTGCTCACAGGTAGGGGACACCCACAGCTGCTGCTGCTGCCCAGGATGGGCTTGAAAAACACTCAGGAGGACTTCAAGAGTGAGGCCCCTACTCCCACAGAGGCTCGCGGAGACTTGCAGTGATCTCCAGGGCCAGGCAGCCCTATCAACAGCCTGTAAGAGCTCCCCTGGCTGTGTGGGGCAGCTGGCTGTCCAGCACTGGGGTGTCCAGCACGAGGGGCTGGGCACAGGGACCATTGCTCCTGCTGCACACGGTGAGGCACCACACTACTGCTGCTCATGGTAGCAGCTGATTTATTAATAAAGTTAAACAAAACCAGAAGACTAGAAGGGCATTTTAATTCCATATCCCTTGTTTTGATGTTGTTCTGTAAATAAACAGCAGCAACCTCAGATTTCTCCCCTTCTACTTTTTTTGGTTTTTTTTCCCCTCTTGCCTTTAAAGCATTCCTGGCAGGCTCTGAAGAGTGACTGCTGTGCTGAGATCCTGTCCTTTGTCACCACCTCCATGGGCAGTGTCACACTCACAGTCCTGCCCTGGCCCGAGCTGCAGCTCCTGTTTTAGTGTGGCCAAAAGCTGTATCAGGTTCCTCCATGTCAATCTGTGCCACGTTTGAGACCAGCAGACGGTAACACCAGGGGATAAAGGAACTGGCTCTGATGAATGACAAAGCACAGTGCTTTCCAAAGGTACTCATGCTGATTCAAATAAAAATGGTGGGCAAGGTCCCAATTTTATATCATTACTCATATTATCATAGGAGCAGCTCACCCACAGGCCACATTGACCCACACAGGCTTCAACTTCTTTCAAGATTGGGACTTTAAAATATTTCTAAAGACCTATAAAATGTTTGCACCTTGCAGATTAAAGCCCCCTTGCACAGGCAGGCAAAGCTGCTGTTGCCCCTCATGCCAGAAGGATGGCAGCCAGTCAGAGCCCTGCACCAGGGGCTCTGCACAGCAGGTTCTCTCCCTGCACCACATCCACAGCACCTACAACAGGTCAGGGAGCTGCCTGTGCTCTTCTCCCTTCAAATGGAACAAAATAAAATCGGGTTGCAGAAGGAAAACTCTTTCCAATGGCTGTTTGCTGCCTCCCAGGATCAGCTCCTCCCTGAGAGTCACAGCTAATTAACTCAGGCACTGCAATTAGTTAGAAGAGTGGAAAGGAGCTAGCAGCCAAAACCAAGCTTGCAAAGGCCAGCCCCAAAGGACAGTGCTCCCCTGAATCCCTGGCACAGGCAGGAAGGGGATGGCTGAGGTGTGGTGGACATGGCCATTCCTCAGTGCAGGACTACCTGGTGGCCACTTCTTCACTCTAACTTACCAAAACTTCTCTCAGGCTCTAGTGGGGAGGACACCAAAGCATGCTCTGTAATTCAACTTGCTAGCTTGCTTAGAAATCCTCTCTTTAATCTGTAAAAGTATTGTCACCCTTCTCTAAGCACTCGAGAGATGCTGCCTTATGTGCTGCAGACTCCAACTAAATCTCAGTTGTCAAATTAGTAATTCATCTTTCTTGAATAACTATATTTTTAGCCAAGCTACCAGATTTAAATAATCAGACCTGCCAATGCTACCCTAATTTAAACATGCTGACGAACTTTCACAGGCAGCATCAGCTAACATAATGAGTTTCTGGATGACAAAGAACTTCAGACAGTAGTTCTCTACACTACCCAGCATAATAAGCACTTGTTCTTTTCTACAATGTGCACATAAAAGAGAAATCTAAATAATAGTTGCTGTAATTATCTTGAAAAATATGTGGTGATTAATGGTGATTATGAAAATCTGTATAATTGTTCTCTAAAGCTCCAAAGATCAGATGCTCTCTTGAAGCAACCCCCAGTGAAGAACTTGGAAACACAAAAGCTTCCAAGCTGCTGTCCCCTAGAAGCTGTGAGAGTGGGACCACCCGTGTGCCAGCTGAGCTTTCACCCTCCCGTGACCTCTGCCAGAGGTTCCAGGATGCCCACGATGTGACACGTGTGTCATTGCGGCTGAAAGCACCAAGTTCAACCTGTTATTTATGCAAATAATTAATTACACTTGTATCCAACTCACAGTTTGTCATGACACATTAATGACTTGATAGACTTCTATGAACTAGTGAGCACAGGACAGCAGAGCGCTTTTATCGTCATTTAATTTAAAAACGATCCTGTGTGAAATTATCTAGTTGTGAGTGATGGAAGCATAAAGAACAGACTCAGCAAAGCTTCTTTTGGATCATTGCTTTATTAATGGTAACGTCAGGGAAATGAAAAATGCTAACATTGTCATATTTAACTCCTGGGTACAGATGAATCGCTGCCTCAGAGCCTGGCGGGCTCCGTTTGCACACTGCAGTGAGCACTAATTCCTCACACCACGATTGTGGGGATACACAGCCACCAAAGAGTTTATATACCTTAACTCCCGAGGAAATAACAGCTGTTTCTGCATTAAATTCTCACCATAAGCTTTTATAGCTTTGGATTTCTTTATTGCTGTTTTTGCACAGCTTTTTGCACTTGAATTTTCAATTTCTGATATTAAAAATATTTAAATAAATAAATCAATCCCTTGCAAAACATTTTCCTGCATGACTGAAAACGAAGAACTGTTAATTCAAACCAACAAAAAATCCAACACTGAGTGCACTACTGCCACCTTTAAAATTTAAATGACCTTAGATTTTAGAAAGGGCTTTCTCTAACGCTGCAGAACTGTTCCCATTTTCCCCAGACCTGAATGCTAACAGAGTGTTCATCCTTTACCAAGAAGAGTATCTCATAAACCAGCTTACAGCAACACCATAAAACCAGCAGAGCTCCCCTGCTTAGAGAAAACTTGATTTTCAGCTAAATGGCACCAGAGGAATCTGAAAGCAGATTAAGAACCAGGGGCTGGCACAGAGCTTGGGCAGCACAGCAGCACCTGGAGGGGAGCCATGGTCAGGCTGAGGGACACATGAGTCTGGTGTGGGCAGCCAAAGCACCCACAGAAGAGCCCCTGAGCCCAGTGGTGGGCAGGCTCTTGCTCACAGGAGCCCTGAACCATCCCACTGAAGCAGGAGAGCACAGCCAGGAGCAGTCTGTGCTGCAGCCTGGCAAGGACAAGGGACTGCTCTCTCCAGGAGGGAGCCAGTCCCTGCTGGGGCTCAGCTGCAGTGACCCACGGTGGGCTGGGCAGCCATGGGGACTTGGTGGCACAGTGTGGTGCCAGCTGGGGACACTGGAGCCAGGCCACCTGCCCTTGGTGCCCTCTTGCAGCCCCTGCAAGCACACAGCTCTGGCTCCCACCCACACCCCTCTGCTTCCCCCCACATGCTCCTGTGTGAGCTCTGCATCCTGAGCTTCTGCACCCGTGCATGGAAGGAAGAGCAGGACACCCACACAAACCAGGCACACTGTGCCCTTAGGACAGGGGAAACCACTCAGAAGTATGAAAAAAATGTTTTAAAATAGTTTGTAATGCATCCAGAGAAGGGTGTGAGCTTTTCAAACCAAACCAGCTCTCCATGCTGCTAAGCCTCTTCCTCCTGTATTTCTATACACAGAGATTTATACAGCCACCTGAACTAAACTAAGTAAATGTGTGTGTGCTTTGTACTACAGTGCACCAAGGCCCAGATGGAACCACACCAAATCACTGATGGCGAAACCTCAAGGCCAAAACCAAAAGCAGCCTTTCCTGACAGTTCCTGCCAAGCTGGCTGCAACAGGGAACCTGCAGCTGCCCCAGCTGTGTTCCACAGCTGCAGACACCAACCCCAACACACATACAACTTCTTTGTGTCATACAAAGAAGTACAGAAGCACAGGGCACGAGCCCAAGGTCATAAGAGCCCCAGAGCACTTCCTGCAGCTCTGGGGGCAGCCGTGCAGCCGTCCTGTGGCTCCTGGGCAGCAGGAGCTGTGCCCAGTGCCCAGGCCTGGCCAGGCAGCAGGATGACAGCAGCACCAAAGCACCCAATGCCTGGTGCAGGGAGTGGGAGAGCAGGGGCCTGCTGGGCTGGGGGACGGACCTCTGCTTTGGAAAAGGTTTACAGCTTTCCTGTTCGTCTTGAAATGACTTTGATTAAAAAAACAGACCTGAACTAAATTTTCATTTTTGCTAATTTGATTGTCAGCCTTGATTTTCTCCGTTTCCTGCATAGCTCATGACATGGCAATTAGTTCTTTACTGCTAAGATCAAGCCATGAAAACACTTGAAAAAGTACCCCTGGATTTGATTATTTTCTTTTTTAAATAAAGTGAAGGTTAAGTACTGCATGGTGACGCCTAAGGAGCACCTCAGCACTGTGACTCCATCAGCACCAGAGAACATGGAGAGACTTCAAACAAGCTCTTCAAATTGCAAGTGTTTAGGAGCTCTTGATTTTATTATTTTTTAATAAAATGTCCCCTTTGAAGTCTCTGCACTACACTAAACTTCAAAGATCACACCTTAGCATGTGCTGTTTCCAAGCCACAACCCTTAATTAATTAGAGCAGAGCAGATACAAACCAGGGCACTCGTGTGGGGCTGAGGCAGAGCCGGGACAGGGCCCGCTTAGTGATGGGGAAGTGAAGGGAGAGGGAGAGAGAGAAGGAGAGGCAGAGGCAGAGGCAGAGACAGAGGCAGAGACAGAGGCAGAGGGAGAGCCAAAGGCAGAGGCAAAGGCAGAGGCAGATGCAGAGGCAAAGGCAGGTATTCCTCCAGTGCTGCTCATGGCTGTGCGCTGAAGAGAAACGCAGACACTTTTCCATTCCCTTCAGCTCTGTCTGTAATGACACACTCCTTGGAAGTCATTAAACATGTAATGTCTGTCTGCCACGGCGGCCGGGCAGTGCAGGCTGCAGCAGCAGTCACAAAAAGCATCTCGGGCAGCCCCACAATGGCCACAGTGTTCCCTGGCCAGCAGCTGTAAATTCCTGCTGCTTGATGAGAGAAACATCCACACGGCTTCCAGTGCTGCAGGGTAGGAGCAGGGGTATTAAATCCACACGCTGCATATTGTTACAGTGCCTGGCCCCGGAAATTTTTGCTTAGCTGAGCCACCTATGGTGTGAAGTGGGATCTGTTGCCACCGTGACAGTTGTAGGCTCCCCAGACTCTCAGGACAGCAGCCAGGTCACTGGCCAGGGGCAGATGCTCACACTTATGCAATGACACTGTGATCCTGCCCAGCAGCACCCCACATCCTCCAGCAGTGACAGAGTGACCAACATCTGGCCCACAGGACTCCCAGGGGAGACAACCTCCCTTTCCATGGTTTTGGTTTAAGGGACTCAAGTTATTTTTAACACACAGCAGCTTTGTGTTTCCAATAAAAGCAGGAGAAAGCAGCTAGATCAGCTGCCCTGGCAACACCGTGCTCTCCATTCTGTAAGCAGTGGAAAGAAACTCATCACGAGCATGGCAAGGAAGGATGTGGCAATCCCCATCTTCTGCCCTGCAGCTGATGGCTCAGAACATGCTCCCACCATCCCATGGAGCATTCAGCCAGCCAGAAAAGCATTGACACAGACCCAAAGCTAAGGCTGGAGAGGATGGCACAGGGCAGAGGCACACAGCACTGCCCAGGGGAAGGTCCCTGACACTGGAGGTGCCTGCTCCTGCCCCCAGCAGCTCCTCTGCAGCAGGAGATCCACCGTGCCACACGGGATCCAGAGCTTCTAACAGGATTTCATTTTTAAGTGCTCAAAGGCATTACTGGAGCCACATATTTCTATCAGGTAAATTTCATTTGCATATGCAAATGATATCTAAATACACTGCACCATTAATATGATCAGTAATTACATAATAATAGTCACCAATCTCCACACGCATCAAACTTACAGTTTTGTAGCTATTAAGGAAACTGTGCTTTGTAATTAAGATAATCCTCATTTCCAGATGCTAATTAACTATATAATAATTAGCTTCTTTTGCTAATGCAAATTAAGTATTTTCATCTTTATTGGTAAAAGAGTTGCTTATCACTTAAAAAAGAGACAACCTAGAAATAATCCCTCCTCCCCCTCTAAAGGTGAAAAGGTAGCTCCATTTGTATCAGTCTCATTTGTGAATGTAAATTAGCCCTGATTAATCAAATCACAGATTAATGTGCCCATCTTGTAGCATGGCCAGTTCCTGGTGTGGCCATGCAGCCCTCGGAGGATGAGGACTGCTCGTGGCCCACAAAGACCCCAGCTCCTTTCTGCTGGTGCTGGCACTGCAGAGCGGAGACAGCCACACTCAGGGACACGCTGTGGCACGCTGTGACACCCAGCCCTGGGCTGGTGCCAGTGGTTGGTGGCAGGTGCCAGTGGCAGCACAGCCAGCCTGCCACGCCACAGCAGCAGGGCTCGGCCTTGGCGCAGCGCATTCATCATCTGCTAAACCAATCCACCCACTCTGCACCACCATTTGTCATTAATTATGCTAATCAGCACACCATTACTCTCCGATGACACCACGGCACTTATTAGCCAGTTATGGTTTTTCAAAAAAGCACAGCTCATTGTGTATGTGAGTGCTGCGCCTGCATTAGCCTACAGGGAAGAAATGTCCAATTATGAAAAGAAGAAATTTGCTATTATCTCCCTCTAACAAACCAATTTAGTAATTATAAAAGTCTCTGAACTCAGAAGGATTTGTTAAGAAGAGCTGAGTGATGAAACTAGAGAATTTTCTTTGCAATAACTTTATGAGTTGGAATTGAAGTGACAACAGAGAATGAACAGTTTTTATTATCTTAATTATAACTCTTCCATCTTCACTTTAGATGATCAAAAAGCAGAATTTATCTAAACACAGGCCCGTGTTTGGCTCTTCCCTTAACCTATCTGATTTATTGTAACAGATATGCAGCCAAACGTGCAGAACATATCACAGACCCCGAGACGGGCTGGCCAGTTCCCAACACGCAGCTCTGCAGCATGCATGGGATGATGCAGCAGCCACCCATGCAAAGCCAAAGCCCTGCACACCTGAGGCACATGCCTGCAGTGGGGACACTGCCATAGGAACAGGGACACTGCCCCGGGAAAGGGGACACCGCCCCAGGAAAGGGGACACCGCCCCGGGA
>CM031872.1:170524-293024 GCA_018697195.1 Certhia americana
GGGACACCGCCCCAGGAAAGGGGACACCGCCCCATCCTGCCACAGCTAAAGGGATGGAGCCGGGCCCTGCAGAGTCCCTGGCAAACTGGCTTTGTTGGAGCATCCAATTCCTCCACAATTCCTGCACTGATTTGCTCACTGCAAGGAGACACCACTGGTTTTAGAAGCTTAATATGTGTTAAGAGCTCATTAATATCATCAGAGTAAATGGGCCTATTAAAACATCTTTAAGCAATATCTGAACATACATCTCCCTAAACTATATTTAATGACTGTACTTAAGATACATTATATGAAAGTCTTAATGAGACATTAGATAGCATTTTGAAGATTAAAATTAGAGAATCCATATAAAGTCTGTCCACTTAATTTAGTCTTAAGCTACACTGATGAAATACATTACCACCAAATTATTACTTCATTAGAACAAATATTTTCTAATAATTTCTGATTTATGCCATTAGTTATTGGTCCCTATATATTATATATTCATATCTGTATGTACATATAAAAGCCTACACAAAACAATTTTCTAGTTGAAGAGGAGAGGCACCCACCCTGGGCCCTGCATGGGACACCCCCCCTAAAAACGGAGTCACTGCCAAAACAAACTGCAATAAACTTATTAGCAAGAGGGTTTTATGTGTGGTTTATTTTATAAACAGCTTTTCATTAGATAAATGAAGCCCAACAACCTTTACAAATGTTTTCAATTACGAAATGATGCCATTGAGATATCCGGATGGTGATAATCAGGGAAAACACCAGTGACATCTCCTGCTCGGAGCTGGAACGTGCTGCCTGGCTGGCTGCTCCTCCCAGCCTCACCCCACCCAGACATCCAGGCCTTTACAAACTCCTGCTTCATTTGTGGGAATCTGCAGCAGCAAGACTATTTACATTTATTCTGCCCAAGCCTTCTATCTAAAAGAGCGAACGTCTCATTGTAACAATTTTGCATTTTTAACTGTGCGAATTAAGCATTCTTCATAAATAACAGCCTGGTTTGCTGCCTGCAACTCCTTTTTATTAGCAGCACAGAAATGCACAATGAGCAACGTGTTCTATTATTCTTTGTCAAATCACAGAATGCTACATTAGAATAACTCTGCTGGTCAATGTAATATAGTAGATTAAATTCAACTTCTGTGCAAAACCCACTGTAAAACAGCATGATAAGAAGGCTATAAAAAATTTAATTTTACTCCAAACTCCATCAAAAAAAAAAAAAATGGTGTGAAAAGTAATTTTGCATAATCAGTACACGCCATCTGGAACAATTAACTGATTTCTATAGAACTATGAGGATCAGTCATATCTGCTTATTAAAGATCAGAAATTATACAAGTAATAAATCCTTGAAAAAACTAAGCGTGCTCCCGCCTGTCAATGCTATTTTAACTTCAAATACTGAAGAACGCCTGATAAGGCTGAAAAGAAGAGATTAATATATGCAAATTACATCCAGCATTTAAAATCCCCAACAACTGTCTCTGGTTTTCTGTCCCTTATTGCTGCCTTTATGTTTTATTCATACACCAACTCACCTGTCACTTCATAAGCTATAATATTATGGGGGGTATTATTAAACAGCATAAAGCCAAGCTTTAATTGGAAAGCTTCATTGCATTTTCCAATTATTTGGAGTAAATTAAAAGCAGATGCACATAGTTTAATAAGGAGTCTAATATCAGTTCCGGGAAATCAAAATTCATTGTCATTACTATGCTGCGATAGTTTTGCAAACTGTACTCAATTTCGGAGGTTTTGAAAAGAAAATCTGTCTCTGCAATCTGTTAATTGTCATTCGGTTAATAACTGTTTAAATATCCAAACCTCTGAGCAGCTCCCTATTAAAAAAAAATTAAACTCTGGCACTCAGCAAAGCAAAACAGACACAGTGCAGGCCACCCCAAGGTTGTGCTCTGTGGGAACAGGGCCAGTCCTGCAGGAACAGGGACATCCTCCTCCATCAGCCACTGGCCTTCACCCACTGCTGCTGCAGGGTGGGGACACTTCTGTCCCCTGACCCACGTCACCTGGAAGGGCTCACCTTTGCCTGCATCACCCCGCTGCAGCCTCTGGATGTGCCACCAGGCTGTGCCCAGTACACCTGCTCATCCATAATTCATGGCCCCAGGGTTACAGCAGAGGCTGAGCAGGAAGGTGATGCTGCTGAGGAACACGGGTGAAGCTCCAGCAGGAGGGGACATGGCCCCCATGCCTGCCTGCTGCGCCGAAAGGAGCTGGGACCATCGAGAGAGCAGGGCAGCAGCCAGCCAGGACCTCCACCTTCCCTACCAGCACATGCCAGGAGGAGAGGAAAACAACAAATGGCACTTTGGGCAACAGCAGAGTCATCAAAAAATTGTCTTAAAAATGTCACCTGTGAGAGAACTCCCGGCTCCATTGTCCCCATTTGGGGTCGCTGCCCCAGCACAGCCTGGGTAACACAGGGGCACGCTGACACAGCACACCAAGGGTCTGTGCACCACGGATGGGGTAATTTAATAACAAACATACTCTTTGAATCTCATGAAGTATAGTCTTAAGTAACACACTTCCCTTTCTGAAATATGCAGCTGCAGCATTTTACATGAGACCCCAGCCTCCCTGAACTGCTGGATATTAATAGAGCCTTTCATAGCTGGAAGATTATACAGGTCTCTTAGTCCTAAAACTGGAAATTGCAATATGGTAAAGAACAGGCTGACTTTAATCTCAGCTTCAGGAAAGAGGTTTCAATGCAGAATAAAGCTTGTGTCACAACTTGTCTGGCTTTGGGACCATCCTGATTAAAAATTCAGTGTCACAAAATATATATTTAGTTCCGCTTCTAGTCTTAAGAAGCACCGAGAGCGTAAGTGAAGGAATGGGGACCGACAGTGAGAGGCAGCACAGAACCTCCCCTTCCAAGACTGGGGGTCTCAAAACCCTTGAACATTACAGGCAATTACAGAACCACCAGGAACTGTGCTAGAAGATGAAGATAAAAGCAATCCTTGTGCACTGATCCAAAAAATAGAATCTCCTTTTTTTTCAAAATTACCTGTTTTAGTAAACACACTGTGACAAGTGCATAATTTAATTATCTACAAAAATAATGAAGCAAAACAATAGTTTGTAAAAATAAGTTATTAACCTCTGATTAAAATACCTGTCCTCCTATATACAGGAGACAGCTATTATGTCTTTTAAAAGGAAACAGACAATTAAGGAAGTGGCACACGTGGCCAGATAAACTGGCATTTTGCAACAAGAAGGAAATTGACATTTGGGTACTGAAATATAACAAAATCTAAGTCTAGGAAGACCTCTGAAAGAGACTCCTTTTGTCACTACCAGAGGGAAAAAAGGAAAAAAAAAAAGAGGCGGGGAGAGGTAGATACCCCAAGGCATTTCCATGTTAGCCCCTCCTGAACAGGAGGAAGCAGGAAGCAAACTGCTGTCTCAGGAGCAGGGTGTGAAGCAAACGCTTCCCACACCTGCCCCCACTGAGCCCAGCTTGCAGTACGGAAAAGAACTCGGTTTCCTTTTCAGGAATCCACTGCCTTTGGTATTTTTCCAGATCATTAACATCAGTTTCCACACTCTCTGCTGCCTCCAGAGAGCTGGATTAGAAACCTGCGTGGAGTGAACGCCAAATGTCGCTGCAGTGCCTGCAGGAACAGCCCATCCTCCTGCAGAGGAGCCCCAGCTCAGCTCGGCCTCGTGCCACGGACAGACCCCAGCTCCCCTCACCCTGGCTGGGCTGCACCAGGCTGAGACCCTCTGCCCCCTCCCCAGCAGGGCTCTGCCCTGCCATTCCTGCTGGGAATGCTCACCTGTGTGACCCAGCAGGTGCAATTTGGACTGGAGCCTCTGCTCACAAATGTTTCCCTCTCCAAACTCTCAGACCACAGTTTGCTCTGACCTTTCACACAAAGTGTCTTAAAGAGGGCAATAAATATTTAAATACCATAAAATACTATTTATATATATAAATGTAATAAGTACCCATTTAAGTAAATATTTACCTCCCTCAGGTAATAAATCTTGGGGTGTGACTCCAAAATAAACAAGGCAGAGCTGTGGAGAAGCTGGCACCTGTAAGAGCTGCACACAGAAACCTCCTCCTCCTTCGTGGCACGCTGGCACACACACTGCAGCCAACACTGCGCTGGCAGCCAGCAGCACTTCCCTCCCCTGATGCTCAGCCCAGCTTCTCACAGAAAAATACTTCACACAAGTAACTTAATACGTATCAATTAAAGTGTTTAAAAACCACAAAACACTACATTTAAGGTAAGATACAGGCAAAGGCATTTCAGCATCAAGTGAGGGCTGGAAAACCCATCGCTCCTCAGCAAAACAAACAGCAAGTGCTGCGGTCTCCATCACAGCACTTGATCAGAAGATAAAGTGTGTTATGTTTTTTTGGGATCTGACATTTAAGCTCCGACCCAGAGAACACAGCTTTTCTCCTCTTAAAGAATCTGAAAGCCTTCACCTGCAGCTCAGCAAGGTCTGAACTGAGAATGCTCCGAGTGGTGAGAATCCTGTGCCTCTGGATCTTGTTTTATTTCTGTCAATTAACATGGCTTGAGGA
Organism: Certhia americana; assembly: GCA_018697195.1. NCBI lineage: Eukaryota > Metazoa > Chordata > Aves > Passeriformes > Certhiidae > Certhia > Certhia americana. The sequence goes on from CM031872.1 coordinate 175,113, forward strand.
TGGATGCCCAAACTTATGGATGACACGTTAGTATGTCCAGCTAACATCATTAATTTCTTAAGGTACTTGCACAAATGCTTTGACTGTTTGGGGCTTCCAGCTGGCAAGTGTTAGTTGAAAATACTACCAACAAACATATATCAAAGTATGTTCTGCTTTTGTTCTACTGCTTTCCCAGCACAATTTCCATATTTAAGTGTTGAAAAGATGAACCTCAGTCCTACCAAGGGTAACTGATCATCTTGTTATCTCCAAATTTCTGCCAGGATAAATATCCTTGGAAAGGTTCATACGACTGAACTTGGGTTTCTGCTACACACTGCCAGCTGCAGCAGGACCTGGAAGTTCATACAATTGTTTCCTGCACAAAACGATGCAAAGAGGCTTTAATTGCTTTATGCAAACATTCTGATGGGGTTGTACAGACTGACAGACTCCACAATTTCTATCCTGAGAACCTGCCAGGAGAGGGGATGAGTCATATTACACAAACTTGTCTGTTGCTGCCCCAAAATACATCTATCTGTAATACAACACTGAAGGTGGCTACAGGGAAATTTCAGGGGGAAAAAAAAAGACAATCCTGTTCAGCAGAATGCACAGATCATTGGCAGCAAGGGCTGGAACCCACTGCTTAGTAACTTCAGAGTACTGCAGTGGTGTCAGAGCCCATCCAATTAAGTGATGCCTGCAGAATATTTACACTCCTACATCTCTTGGTTCCTGAAAGGGTTAAAGCTTATTATTAGCATATAATTTACAGGTCCCTTCTCCCAGGAAAGAAATAATGCACAGTAAATGCCACATTCATTTTAATAATACATGTTACAGTCTGTGCCCAACATCTGCACAAAGGTAAAGCAGACAGATTTTTTTGACATGTCCCACTCTGCCATCGAAACACAGGCTTTTTGTTTTGTAAGTGATGGAAGGTTTAATCAAGAAAGCAGGCAATTCATCAATCGAAACAAGGCTGCTCACACTGCCCTGACAGCACACACATGGTTTTATACAGAAGAAACCTGGCCACCTGTCAGCACCACCTTTTACATCAGGATATACAAATACACTGGGTGATCAATCCTCCAGCTCTTCCCATTCATTTCTTCATTTTCTTATTGTATTTTTCTTTATGCTAGATGTTGCCCTCATTCTCTGCAGGAATAGATGGGAGACAAGGCAGGCTATGGCTGTTTATACACTATCATAAAAATTTATATACCCTTAGAGTGACTTATTTCCCTTCTATTTGAGTGCCATTATTATAAATAATTTTTCACTTCATTGAGGAATTTTCCCTGTATGTTATTATCTGTGCCTGCCTGCGAAGGCTGCCTCTCTCTCACTGTGCTTGTGCCTCTGATAAGCCAAAGCAATATGCTGGCAGAAGATGCTCAAGTCTGAAATGAAGGCAGTATGTAGTCACAACAACATCTTAATTAAACTGAAGGCCATGAGGAAAGACTGTGCTGTGAAATACTGAGCTGTGTCTGTCAACAGGTCTGTCTGGAGTGAGGCATTCTTCTTCCAGCAGCTGCTTGCCCCAGCATGCACATTAAACCTGTCAGCTCCTCAGCATCCTGCTCCCAGCAGCACCCACAGACATTCTGCACATCAGCTTGGAACTAATTCTGCCTCTTGGTCTGGGTGCATGGCACGGGGTGGGGTGTGGGAGGCTGCTGGGCACGAGGGTGATGCCAGCAGTGCCAGTGCTGCACTGCCATGCCCGTGACAGGCTCTGGGCAGGGCTTCCCCATCTGTACCCTGCCAGGGACTCTCTGAGCAGTATGTCCCAGGAGAAAACCCCTTAACTTTCTGGTCACCCAGTGTGTTATGGCCAAGACTGGTTAAAAATTATAATTGCTGCTTTCAGGACCATTTTTCCCTTGACTCCAGTTCTGTGCAAACAACAACTGCATTACACAGCCCAAGGGGTAAAGGGCAGTTCCAGTGAGGATACAGACATTCTGCCAAAATATATTTGCGATACAAAGTAGGATCAACAGCCAAAATTCATTTCATCTTCCACAAGCATGCTGAACAACAGCTGGAAGTGTTGTTTTCCTCAAATACTGAAAAAATCTTGGGTGTCTATGGAGAGCAAAGAGAGACCACACTGCAGCTCTTCATCCTACCCCACGTCAGCCCCCCCTTCCCACGCAGCTCCTCCTGTGCCCACGGCAGACTGAGGCCATACCAAAACCAAAGAGACTGCTCAGAAAGGATTTTGTTTCCCTCAGCAGTCCCAAGAACTCCTCTTCTGACCTGGGAGCCAAGAGGGGGAGCCCAGAGGCTGTCCACAGGCAGAGAGGGAGCCTGTGTGTGCTCCCCCTGGGCACCCACGGCTCGGATCAGCCAGCCCAGCCCTGGCAGCAGCGCAGCCCTGGCAGCCTGCCCCTAAATCTCCTGTTGCCATGGCACTGCAGCAGCACTGCAGATAGCCCAGACTGGCTGCACACGACACCGACGGAACAGGAAACTTGGGAATGGCTTCCAGAGCGTGTCTGGGGGCTAATCCACCTCGGCAAGGCTTAGGCACACAAAGAGAACGGTCGCGGCACCTCGCTGCAGCTGCTGACAAGGCAGCCGTGGGCAGGAGCTGTGCACGACAACCCTGTCAATGCACAGGATGTGTCATATGACAAGACCCCTTCTTTGGAAAGAGCTCACAGCTGCAATAGCCATTACAACACACGCACAACTCATAACACTGTTTCTGGAGGAGAATGTGCAATTGGAGGAAAAAATCAAGAGTTATATACTTGAAAATGTGCTCAAGCAAACATGAAGAACTAATGCCCTGTCCAGTTCCACAAGGCCTTGTTTTGTGCTTTGCCTGTAAGGATCTGGTAAAGTGTTCAGGCTCTTTGTAAAGCAGGAAGCTCCTCAGGCTGCAGCACAAGCACATCCTGCAGCCAGGGCAGTCCCTCTAACACCCACACGGAGCTGCTGCAGTTGGTGCATTTGGTGCTTTCCCAGGAGAGAAACCACAGCTTCCCATCCCCATGCAGAATTGTCTCATGGGAACATAGGAAGACACCTTCCCTTACATTTCCAAATGTATTCAGGCAGGAGAGTAACAAGAAAAACGAGGACTGACAGGGATTATGCAATTGTTATATTCTATCTCTTTAGGAACCTGAAGCTGCAGTTTCAGGCAGAGACTACATTTTAAATAACCCTTTGATTACAGTACATGAATTAATGCCATGTTCCCATGTTACAAGTGTCACTCACTATTAACAGGAGGAACCTGTGAATGGCACATTTTTGCCATCTTCTCTTCCCTGGTTATGCACAAGCAGTTTCAACTGCACAGCCCATTGAACCCACTGCTGGATTTCCAAACTGTCCTAAAATCTCCTTCAACCAGATGAAGGGACCAGACTTTCATTAGCCTTTGACAGAATCAGGTTTAAATCCAGTATCTTTTTTCTCTTGTTAAAACAACATTAACAGAGCAAAACTTGTGCTAAGTGTGACTCTACCATGACTATGACAATATTTGCTCAGGTGTAACAGTACCACAAGAATCCCCTCCAAGCAAAGTTGCTGTGCCCCAGCAGTAGTGAGTGAGGCACAGAGCAGGACACGTGGCAGCTCACCTGAGATGGCATACAGGTTGGAGTGCTGGTGCTCCAAGTCCAGGCGGGTGCTGTGGCTCTTCCCCCGAAAGCTGGCTGGCAGTGTCAGTGAGATGTGCCTGAGGGAGAGCAAATGGACAGTGTCACTTCAGGGCACAAGGTGCTGCTCCTGTCACCTCACTCCAGCCCGATGACTCCAGTCAGCAACATCCATTTGAATTTTGCTTCCAAAACTCTACCAGCTGTCTACACTCTGTGTCAGCCCCCTCCACCTCTTGGAGCCCTGGGCTGGGCCAACAACCAAGGACTGCAGCAGGGCATCACCATCACCCCCAGCAGGGCATTCACCCCCAGCCAGGCACAGCCACTGCACTCCAGTCTGCACCCATGAACAGCCAGCACGGCTCTGCTCCTTTAATTCAAAGCTCTGTTTTTTCTAATTCCCTGGTCTCTGTGAATTCTAATAAAATATTATCAACAATCTTCTGGACAAAAAAAAAAAAAAGATTGCTTCCTCTTCACAGAGGGGCTCAGTGCAGCAGGAGGCAGAGGGAGCAGCTCTCACCTCACCTGAGTGAGAGCTCCCAGACACTGAGCACCACCCTCCTGCCAGGAGAGCCAGGCAGTCTTTGTGTTCTCCTGGACACCCTGTGTATTCTCCAGAAATGCATCAAACCCGTGTCCTCAGCCAGCAGGTTTTATCTACCACACGAAGCATCTGGAAGTTATCTGCCTTCAAAAACAGGACACGTTTTGGGAAGAACAATGTATTTTTAGCCCTTGATGCAGATGATGGTGAACAGCACAAATAAAATAAGAAAAAGCAAACACCAGTTTGAGTTTGCTTGTGCTTTCCAAAGCTATTTTTAACCAAAAAAAGATGGTGTGAAAATGTATTTGAATTTGGCTATCAGTTTGCTGTTTAAAACACAATCCACATGAGAGTCTCTGGGGCAGAGGCATGTTTGTTATGAACACACTTTAAAACAGGAGACCGCTGCCTGTGGGCATGACACGCTTCTCATTTGATTTTTAATAGAAGTATACAAAAATATTTTCCATGGCACCAAAGGCAGCCAGTAGAAAGACTGAATTTCTCTACCCTCAATGAGGAACTGCTTTCTTCTCAGCTGAATTTGTTCTGGAGGTAAATAAACCAGGTCTATTTAAAAGGCCCATTTTATATGGGCCTGTTTTCATACTCGAAAAGAGTATTTTTTAGAAGTTTGTACCAACTTGTGCTGTAGGAGAGGCTGACCCCTGCCCTCCAGCACACCGCATCACCACTCCAGGGAAATGACACACATGCCCTCAGGCAGGGGACTGAAGGGACCATCCCACAGCTGGCTCAGGGTGAGCACTGCCCCAGTACCAGGCAGCAGCCCTCCAGCACGGCTTCACATCCTGTGCTTGCAGAGGGCTCTGCAGCACGGCCCAGTGAGCAGGGAGGGCAGGCAGATCCTGGGAGGGCTGGCAGATCCCATGGGAGAGCTGGCAGATCCCAAGGGAGAGCAGGCAGATCCCAAGGGAGAGCAGGCAGATCCCAAGGGAGAGCAGGCAGATCCTGGGAGAGCTGGCAGATCCCAAGGGAGGGCTGGCAGATCCCATGGGAGAGCAGGCAGATCCTGGGAGAGCTGGCAGATCCCAAGGGAGAGCAGGCAGATTCCACGGGAGAGCAGGCAGATCCCATGGGAGAGCAGGCAGATCCCAAGGGAGAGCAGGCAGATCCCAACGGAGGGCTGGCAGATCCCACGGGAGAGCTGGCAGATCCCAAGGGAGAGCAGGCAGATCCCAAGGGAGTGCTGGCAGATCCCAAGGGAGGGCTGGCAGATCCCAAGGGAGAGCAGGCAGATCCCAAGGGAGAGCAGGCAGATCCTGGGAGAGCTGGCAGATCCCAAGGGAGAGCAGGCAGATCCCAACGGAGGGCTGGCAGATCCCACGGGAGAGCTGGCAGATCCCATGGGAGAGCTGGCAGCCCCTGAGCGTGCCGGGTGCCACAGGTGTGCCCGTGCCAGGTGTGCCTGTGCCAGGTGTGCCCGTGCCAGGTGTGCCAGGGAATGGAGTGCTCTCCCGCAAGGCAGGAGCACACAGGGACACCAGGGCAGCCCTCACTGCCCAGCCCCACGGGGATCCCTCTGCTCTCCCTTTCACACAGATCACCCCCAGGACACCACAAGGAGCCCCGCTGTGGCATGGGGTGACAGAGGGGACATGGAGGTGCGCCCACCCTCAGTGGGCAGCTCTGCCAGCACTGCTCGTGGGGCTGGTGAGCAGCTCCAGCCCTGTCTGACGCGTGGCTGTAACGAGGGTGTCTGCCAACGACGGCCAGCCTGCCTGTTCCAGGGACACTTGCTATCCAGGGGACATTCCATCACTCCAGCTGCTACAGCCAGCCAGAGAGATGTCTCCAAGAAGAACATCAGCTGCACAAGACAGGGCAGTGACTGCTGAATAGAAATCAGCTCTCCCCTTCCCTCTTTCTTTTTATAAAAGATGACGTTGTAGGGAGGAATAGGAAACAAAGCCTAATTTATTTTAAATTAATGTAAACTTCGGCCAGGATCAATATAGCTTATACCTACAAACTTGATTGCATAATGCATTTTCCTTATGTGTTGTGAGAGCCAAATCATTTTGCATTGTAGAAGACAAAAAAAATAGGCTGCCATTGAAAAGCAAGAAAATCCCAATTACAAAGTCCCCAAGTTCCTAAACACATATCGTGAAAGTATGTGCAGTTCTGTGGCATATGGCAAATCAATTACTAGTTTAAATTTTAAAACAAAAACATGGTAAATGTGTTGCACAATAATCAAGAACAACGGTTTGGTTTAGATTACAGCGGCCACTAGAGTTTTGAATACAATTAATCATCATTCCAGGCACCAGGAAGCCATATTGACACTTATTCCTAATTTGAATATTTAATTAGGGTGAAGTTCTTCATCAAATTATCACAGAACTGGGAGGAATGCCTAAAAGATTTAAACAATTACTACTTTAACCCTTACCCAACTGCTCACCTGCAAGCACAACAATCTCTTCCTGTTCTGCAGAGCTGGAACATGATCAGGCAATGTGACAAGACAGTGTGTAAAATGCACTCCAAATATCCTGGGAAAGGGGAACAGACACCCAGCACCCCAAAGGGCTTCTCTGGAGAGGCCAGGCTTGTGCTGCTGACTGCTTGTGCTCTTACCAGAGCAAAGCTTTTGGGCCACATCTCTATTTCAGCATCAAATGTGGTTCCTTCCAGGGCTTGTTGTTGGTTTGGTTATTTTTAATTGAAGAGCCTGTCCAGAACCACCTATCAGGCTCTTGCTGACCTGGTACAGCCACTTGCTCCTGCCTGGGAGGTTTCCTAGCGCTGGCCCTGCACCAGGAGCTCTTGGGATGGGGCTGGACCTCGTGGGCATCCCCCCTCTGCACAGCCCTGCCTCCAATCGCTCAAACACCCCTTTATGTGCTGTATTAATCCATATAAGAAAATCTCTTTTAATGAGGAGTGATATACTTATGAACTCTCTAGAGTCATAATTAGAGCAAACTAATTGAAGTTGTGTTTTGACACACTTTCCAAATTCACGGGTACTGCATGACATATTCACAACACTACTGCTGCACACCGTGGTGACAGCAAAATCATTAGGCTAATAACACTTATTTGCATTCTGATCATGGCAGCAGCGGCCGTTCAATGCTGCCTCAACCAGCACTCGTTTACTCAGAAACTTTCCACTGGAAGATATTAACAGTAATTATTAGTACTTCAGTGAATCTCTGATGTTAAGGAATGGCAACTCGCAAAGACTATCCCCATGTCAATTATGTCCCTTTTGAACTGTCACCAGGAGCACTTTGGGGCAGAGGGAGGACAGATGGTCCTGGCAAGGCCAGGCCCAGGGCTCCAGCTCTTCCCTCCACAGCTGGAGTCAAACCCTACTGCTCCAGCACTGCCCCAATACCAAACATTTTTTCCCCAGCATATGATAATTTCAAGACAATTTAGAGCAAGTTTAATCACCCTCTCCAGTTGCTCTTTTATTCAGCAAATCCATAGAACAAATCAGCATGTGATGAGGAGATCTTTCACATGCAGGCAAAGGGGATTTGAGGTCTGTGCACATTATGGCCACTTTTTGAACATTTTTGGAGAGAAACTCACATAAAACAGGCCCAGGAATGCCCAACAGTTCCAAACCTGTTATTAAGAACTGTCTGCAGGAAGGTGATGAACTGCTTTTGAAGTGAGGGGGCAAGTACTCATAAAAAGGAACAGAGGAGCACAAGGGGAAGTGCCAGATATCAAAGGATGCTCCATAATTTATATAAAAATATCAACAATGCACAATGCTAAGCTGGGCTTTGGACCCAACAGTGATGGACTGCAGTGGCACAAGCATAATACCCAGAGCAGCTTCTGAACCATCAGGCAGCAAAGTTTGATTGTTTCATAACAACCTTCAGAACAGTGCTGCAAAACCTGCAGTCTCATGGGAATACCTTTTAAAAAACAATCACAAACCTTACTTTCCATAAACAATCATCATGCAAAGATCATTCCTCATGAAAAATTGAGAGCAGAACAATTAAATTTCAAGCTGTAGAAAGCTGAAAACACACCTAAAATGAGTTAATATCAGGCTGCAGCTCTCAAGAAACATAATCCAACTTGAAAGCTTTGCTTACGGAGCCTGGAAAAGGCACATTTCTAAGAAAGAAGCTGCTGGGGTTCTATGAACTGGCACCAGAGGACTCGGCAGCCACCCCCTCTACCAGGAGGCATCTCCCAGTGCCACAGCAGGTATCTGTGCTTCCAGCAGTGGCTAGACCCCAGCTACAGCATTAATTCACAGCCCTTAACTTTGACTGTGTTGGGGCACTGAGATGCCAGAACACCTACCTCATACTCCAAAGAACTGCAATGAAAACCTAAACTGCAGGGCAAGAATCACCTCGGGTAATGGACTTCATTCCAGACAATCTATTCTAATCGTGTAAACCAAATATTTAAATACTTTTTAAAACCTTCCTGACCCTTTCCCTAAAACAAGCAACATATGGGCTTTGCAAGCATTTCATCTCATTCCAAGCTACTAAAATATCCTGCTTCCTAAGAGTCAATGAGAACTGGGGGTGCCAGACTCAGATTTTATAAAAGCCCAATGGCAGGGGAGAATGAAAAAGAGAGTGAGCGATTCTTTCCACATTCAGATCTCCCCATTTAGCTTTCCCAGCTGTAGGAAGGGAGGAGGGCAGCACACACTCCACACTCTGGGCCCAGTGGGTGCCTCTGCCAGCCCTGTCCCCTCCCCAGTTGCCTGCACCATGCAGGACGTGACGCTGTGCCACTCTCTCCAAACATAACAGCCACTGGCACAGCCCCAGGGATGCTCACCAGGGCACGTCATCTGCTGCAGACCAGCAACCCAAAATGTAAGCCCTAATGCAGAATGAAGCTCCTGCAGCTTCCTCTACATGGGGATTAATTCAGATCAGAGGACTTGAGTAACTAGGACAGAGCAGCCGCCAAACAAAAGGAAAAAAAAAAACCAACAAGTTTAATTTACGCCGCTTGGAAGTCTGAGCTGCAGCCCATTAAATCCTCACAGGCAGAGGCTGCATCAAAGAGCTGGGACCTTGCACTGCAAGCATGAAGTGCTTATGAAGTGGCTGTCTCAGCTGAGCAGTGCCGTGTCTCGGGAGGCTGCGGCGGCAGGCACGCCGCTTCCACATCCTTCACGAGCTGCTCTCCAGAGTCAGGAGTTTTCAGATAATGAAGCAGTAGGGAAAAATTGCCAAACAGCAGAAATACTCCAGAAAGATAAATTACACATGGTGTAAGCTTCCTGGGTTAGGATTTTAAATTCTGTCAAATTAATCAGTACGAGGAAGCCCAGGCTCCCCTCTCAGAGACGAGCCCCTGGCTGGGGATGACAGGGGCTCTGCCCAGGCAGACCCCTGTGCCCCCCACAGCTCAGCCCCAGGGACACCGACACCTCCCCTGCAAAACCTGTTAAACAAATATTCCACATAAAGACTCATTTGGGAAGAGCACATTGTCAGCACTTTGCCAGTAATAAATAATGACAGTCCAAACACTTCACTAAAAGCAATAAACTCAAGAAGTGTTTTGGAAAATGGTGAAAGTGATTGATTTAAAGGAAATATCTGAACACAACCACATGCACTTCAGGGTGAAAGCACAGATTACAAATCAGCAGTGGCAGAGATCATATTAAATAGCAGACAACACACAAGTTTTAGGGAAAAAAAGCTCAGTTTCCCTGCAGGGCTTATTTAACAACCCGGAGCACAGCTTCTCCAAATGGATACCTCTGGTTTGGAGTTAACAACCCTATGCTATGCCCCAAAGAAAACATGCCTCCAGAAATACTGCTATAGCAGGAAGAGGGCTCTCTATAAAGAAAAATGACTCTTAAGAAGATCGAAGCCTCTTCACTCAGAGCACTCCACAAATTTTTCAATGCATCCTCAAAATCAGCCAAATCCATCAGGCTCCTTCTAATTACAGCTCACAGCTTTCCCCCTCAGCGGCTGCAAGAGACTCTTGTGCCTGGAAACCAACCGTACTGTTTAAACATTTTTTCCTAATCATCATTTTCTACCACTAAAACATACTGGACTGTGACCAATTTTTGCACGTCTTCATCCAGCTGAGCTGGATGCAAGCCACACGGTCAGTGCCGTTTCATAACAAATCCTTTATGGGAACCAGACTCTGGAGAAACTCGTGCCAGCCCCCCTAACCCACCCAAGCCATCATGTTCAGATCTGCACAGCCTAGACACATCACGGGCATTTCATCCTTTTATTTTGTTTCTTATCACCCCCACCAGAGAGGATCCATGGAAACACTCCCTCCAGGCTTCAACTTACTATTTCAGTCTCGCAGGATTTTTAATCCATCACTGCTGAGATGTGACCTCAGCCCTTATGACATCCTTGGCTTCTGCTAAGTATGTAATTTAAAAACTAGGAATATTGTGCTGTGTTTCATGATGCAAGTCATTTGAGCATTCAAGCCACATAATATCTTCAAAATATAATAATTAATAACTACGTTTTTACTTGACCTTATGGGTATTTTCCAATGCAAAAGATTCCACAATTAGTTGCAAGTCAGAAGGTGGTTTTACTTTCCAGCTCTTCTGATGAAACATTAAAAAACCCAACTCCATCAAGAAATCGGCACTTTGCAGAAAGGATACCACTGGCAACATTTCTCAGAACAGTTTCCAGTCATACCAGCAACATCCATCCCTAAGCACTCCTTATCTGGCAGCATTTGGTTCAGATCAGGGATTTAAGGCAGACCCCCACTGCTCTGTGGAGGCATTCTGGCCCTCACACCACCAGCAGTGGCTGCCCCTGGGCCATGGCAGCTTCCTCAGGATTTGGCTTCTCTCTCCATCCAAGCAGAACAGCACTGAAGCCCTGGAACCTTCTCCCTTACAGATGCTTCATAAAAATCTATTTTAAATGACTTACAGAAATAAATTATTATAGCTATTTCTAAATAATAGTGTAGCTACTTAAAAAAATAGGAAAGGCAGAAGGCTTCCCTTCTGTTACCACACTGCAGAGAGTCAGGCTGGTGCATCCCAGCCCCAGCCTGGGTCTCCACACTGCCTTGTTGGTGTTGCTTTATGACCTGCCTCGATTGCACATCATCAGCCTGCAGCAGAAAGCCACAGACTGATCCCTTCCCAAGCTTACACCACCAATTTCAAACACCGCTAATAAATCAATTTGAAAAATGAGACTTCTCTACCTAGCAAAGAAATTCCTACATTCCTCAACACCAAGCTCCACTGGGAGTAGAGAACAGGAACAAATTGTTTCCTTTTCCTAAGGAGGGCCAGCTTAACTAGTGAAAAGGTAACTGGGAGCTCAGAAGAAAAATTCACACATCTAGCTCTTATTCCAGGTGTTTAAGTAGAGCAATTACTATCTGTGTATCAAAGCCAGTGCTGCATTTCCCTGCACTGGCAGAGCAGTGTTTGGAGCCCTGAACACTTGGGAGCAAACACTGACCTGCTCCAAGGAGGGGAGAGAGAGGGACCCACAGCTGCCAGGGCTGAGCTGCAGCAAAACCCAGCTGTGTCTGTTGTTTTCAGCAGCACAGGCCAGCAAGTGGATTGCAGACACACCTTCCCTCTCCAGGTAAATCATTAACCTTTCAGATGACAGCCTCAAAAACCAGATGACTGAACAACTCCCAGGGTCAGTGCGAATCTATGTTTCCAAAACCCCTCATCAACAAGTGAAAGTTGTGACTGAACCCCGGTCTCTCCAAGAGGAAGATTAAATGCCTGTGACACATCATCTGCAATCAGAGTGCTCCTTTCCCAAAAGTATCCATCACAGATTGATAATATTCATGCAAAAAGTTAAGTGCAATTATGTCTGTCACTGTAAAACACACTTCGACAGCACTGACTGACATCTTGCTTGCAGCTGACAAACTCTGAGTGGGCTGTTTGAGTGACAGTGGCACAGGCTCCTGCTGTACCTCAGGAAGGGATGTGGAACGTGCTGCCAGGCCACAGAAGCCACCTGGGCTCACAGAGCCCCAGAGTGGGGATGGAGCCACCACAGGCAGCTGCAAGGCTAAATGGCTCACAGCTGATCCTGCACGTACTCACAGCAGTCAGGGACTTGCTCCCAGAATGCTGGAATCAGACTCCAAGAGGAGAATATCATCCCCAAATCCTGCTCCAGCCTACTCCAACAGTCTGAGACATGGCAGAGCTGAGCCCCAAGACACTGCTCAAACACTCCAGACGTGCTGCTCTCCACATCCCCAGTCCATGAACTGGAAATCATGGATGCACAGGCTGGGTGAAGCCAGAGTGTGCCAAAGGTCAGGTGAGTCACCTGTAACCACCACCTCCTCTGAGGGAGGATTAACTCCCTGCTCCCCAAAACGATGCTGCCATGCAGCACAAGCCTCGTGCACAGAGCAGAGGTACCAAGGGAAGTTACATCAAGCTCCCTCATCTAACTCAAGCCTACAAAAGCCATTCTTTAGCAGCAGGATGGGAACCTGCAAGAGCATTTCTTCAGACTGCCATTAGTGCCAAGAAGCTGTCACAGAGCTGCAGAGAAAGGACAGTAAACATCTTGGTGACCTGCACTATGGCACGGCCATGCTCCACGGCACAGTGTGCCACCCTCACTGGGACATGCCAGGGCTGCTGCTGGAGGCCATTAAGCCAGATGTCTGTAGAAGAAAACACGAAGAAATGCCTGAAAAATACCATTTGCAGTCCAGCACAACTATCAAACAAAGCCTGCTCCTGTGCAGCCCTGACTGTGAGCCACAAGCCTGTGACACGAGTGGCAGCAGCAGTACTGCTGATGTGCACTAAGCTGAGGAGGTGACACCTCTGATAGGTGACAACTCTGTGATGGGCCACCATCCACTGCCATCAGCACCTTACACCACAGAGCAGAGAGGCTACTGCAGAAATAAATACATGCCACAGTAAAACAGTCCTTCTATGCCAGGTTTAGTTGTACAGAAGGGTTTAGTTTATATCCAATGTTAGTAATTGTTCTGAAGCCCCCTCTTGATTCAGAATTATTCCATAATGCAGACAGCAACTGAAGAGAGCGGCTGAGATATCTGCCCAGCCCAAAAGCACTCTCCACAGTGCTCCATGCAGCACTGCTCCCCAATTCTTCCTCACTACTGAGGCAGCTTCAGAACAACCCACTGCTGTTCCTGTCAGGATATATCCACATGGAATAAAACAGCAAACTGGCTGCTGTATCTCTTCTCTCTATGGTAACATGAAAATAAGAGATTACTTGTGACTACAGTCTTCCACAAACACTGTGTTGAGTAACTCACCACACTGCTGACAGTGTTAGAAGAGGCCTTCAAGTTGTCTGTGTTCCCTGTAATAATTAAATATTTGCAGGATGCACCTTTATATACATTTCTATTTCTTAAAAAATATATTGGATAATAAATAACCAGAGTAAAAAAACAGACATGAAAGATGCTTTGAATGATCAGGCTGGTGCTGTAAAAGTTACCTGTAAATCACACATGGGGTGTGAGAGTGGAGCTGGCTACAGACAGGTGGGTTTTACTACAAGGCATTAATGTAACATTCAATTATTCCACTGCATACTGGCTGGTTTAACTCAGCCAAATTAGAATACATTTTATATTGACTATTTTGACATTTGCTTTATTTGGCAAGTAAAACAAAACTGATCCAATTTCCTTGCAGCCATTGTAAACCATAAACTGCACAACAAGAGGTTATAAAATATATAAGCCTTGCAAACACTTCTTTTCAGACTGTCACTGATGCTTTGAGCTCTAATTTTGGCCCTGTTCCCAAAAGCTCTGACACTGCTCTACAGCCTTCCCTGATCAGCTATAAAGTGACCCTTCCACATTCACTGATTAAGCACTGCCACTGACATTCTCTTGCTATGGTAAATTTTTTTCTTTGTTGTGGAAATCTTCCCAGACATAATTTCTTGCAGAAAGAAAATTAAGATCTGTGCTCTAAAATCAAGACATCTTTCTCATCTCACATGGCCTGGACTGGCATCTAGCTTATGCCCAGCAGAGTTTCAGAATAACATCTCAGGTCCTGGTGGGACAGGCTGGAATTTCCAGAAAACTGCTGGCTTTTCATCTCTTTCACTTCCATCTCTGAGAAGCATGACAGCATGTCTGCCTGCAGCACACCTGACAGTACAGGACAGCAAGCACTGTGCCAGGGCACGGCAGCTGACCAAGCAAAACTCCCAAAACACCCAAATGCCTTGGAGAGCTCAAAGAGACACCACAGGACAGTGGATTTTCAGTCTGGAACATGGGTGAAGGCTCAAATGTACACACCTGCCTTAAGGAGGTACCTGAGAGCTTTCTGGGAATATGTTGCAGCAGTTTAAAAGCCTACATGGGAATGACCTGTAAATCAAGACTCCAAAGGACGAAAGCAATTAACACTCATGTGATATAACGACCTTTGGACACAAACTGGACCTTGGAATTCCTCTCTGCTGTCTCCTTCAAAATTCCAGCTCTCACTAGTTACTGCAATATTACTGTAATATTGTAAAGGTATCTGCAGTGTAGAAAATGCCTAGTGCAAAAATACACACAGACTTAAATAGGCAAAAGCACAAAGGGACCTGAGGAGAAGGTGCTGTCCCCTGGCAATGGCCTGGCCCAGTCTGTGAGCCTCAGCAGCAGCAGCACAATTCACACTGGGTGCTGTGCCTTCAGAGGGAATGTCAGGAGTGCAAAGTTCTCTGTTTAATCACTGTCTGGGCTGGTTTGTTGCTTAACAGCACCTGGTTTTGTCCAGAGAAATCCAGCAAGTAAGCTGTCAGTACAGCACTACAGGCATATGAAAGTGTACACACCAGCACATCTGTTGATATATACACATAGAAATATTGCCTGTAACACAGGGAAAACAGCCTGGACAGACATCACTGCCCAGCAGGGCTGCTCCCATCAGTCACCACAGGATGAGCAGGCTGCTGTGCACACTCATGTCAGATGCACAGCTGGAGCTCAGCAATTGCGTTCAAGAAAATAAAAAAACAAGAACCAGTACTTCAAACCATGAATGGACTGATCCTGGAGATGAGCAAGACTCCCCTCCTGAAGTCTATAGGGACTTCTCCCTCCCTCTGGTCAAGGAGAACAATCATCCTGGCTGCAGCTCTGGCTCACCCTTCTGAGCCGACCCACACGCATGTGTTGGAAGCCACAACATTTTGAAGCAAAGGAAGAGGATAGTTTGCTGTTTCCCTTCTTCTGCAGGCTTTTCCTTTCTTCTTGCTTCTTCACCCATTTTTCTTCAAACAACAACAGGCAAAGGAACTTCCAGCAGGCAAATACTTCAACAAACAGCACATTCCCTTATCAGATTGTGACACAATCATTCCACACTGATGCAGCAGCCTGGTCTCGGTTTCCCAGGCAAGGTTAGTAACCACAAGACATGCAGCATCAAGCAGAAGGAGTTGGAATGCAGCAAACCTACCTTGGCAGGTTTGGGGCGGGTGTTGAAGCCGGTGCCTGGGCGGGGGGAGCTGCAGGCTGTGCAGAGTCGTGGTTGCGTGGCACTCTGCCCATCCGGTACCAGATCCCCATGCTGTTCAACTCCCTGGGGAACAACAGCCAGCATCAATGCCAGCACTGCACACCTGCACGAGCAACAGGCACTGGAGTGTTTCACCAGCACCTTGCTCACTGAGAACAAGTGTCATTAAACAAAAAAAGGAGGGGTGAGTTAATCCCTACATCAAACTCAGTAACACTTGTATTACTTGGACTTTTCCAATGATAAGCTTCACCACTTCCAAGCTATTCCTTGGTAATTCTAGGAGCACAGGGACCTTGCTTTGGTATAACTGCATTGATGACAACAGTTTCAGAGTGAGGGGCACTTACCCTATGAAGGTGTACTGAGGAGGGGCTTGCTTAGATCTGCCCAGGATTCGGATATCACAGATTGCCGCCTCTGTAGAATCGCGAGGGATGAATTTAATGCACAGCCTCTTCTTTCTGAAAGCTACTTCTTCTGCAAAAACAACCCAGAACACAGGGTGGGGTTTATGCAAGATTAGAGTATAAATGTTATTTATATCTCCAGATATATAACATCTCCAGATATTAGGCAGGTAATTATGGCAGGACTGGTGCCAAAGAACAGACATATGTCAACAAAGCAGTCAGTGCAGTGCCACTCAGAGAGGAATGTTCTATCAGATGTGCTATTGGCACTGCAATAAGCAGATCTCCCCCTGCCTGCTGCAGAGACCAGCTCCCACAGCACAGAACAGCAGATAACTCTGCCAGCTCCGCACACCTCTCACACTCCCTTGCTCTTTCCCAGGTAGTGTTTGCCTCACTGGCCTGGACAGCCATATCTGAACATTCCTCCCACAAGCACTGCCTCTAGGAATGCCTCTGGAAGCTCCTGATACAACCAGTCAGTTCATTCTGCTACGTGCTTCCAAGCAGCCCCTTCCAGCCCACTTTGAGGAGGAGCAGGCAGAGCCTGTCACGCAGGGAGGTTGGCTGTAAGAGCTGTCTGTCCACATCTCACATAACCCATGTGTTAGTGACATCTGATCAAGTCAGCAGGCACAGAAATGATACTCCCACCATGTTTGCCCTGGTTCTTTGCAAGGACAATCCAGATTCACAGAGCAGTACCTGCCAGAACCTCCCACAAGGCAGCTGCACTGCTCTGACCTGTGCTCTGAGGGTGGATGAACACTGCACAGCCCTTTCTGCAATGTGTCACAGAGCAATTCCACTCATTTCCATGTTACTCCTCACAAAAACTCAAGCCCATCTGAGTTAAGGCTTATCTGTACACTGAATTCACAGATCTTCAGGCTGTTTAGCAGCTCCATCTCACCCTAAGGAGTCTCAGGGTGAGCAAGGTGAGGTTCCTGCTTGGACACAGGCACTTGGAAAGTAGGACAGAAACCTACTCATATACTGAAAATCTAAAGAGCAGATGCTGAATGAAAATCTGGAAACAACCAGCAACTACAAACAAGTGCCTGCAAAATAAAAACCCTTCATCTTAATATGAACAAATATCTTCCAACTTAAAATATGCTGTCACTTCAACAGATGGCAAGCAGCCCTGTCTCCACAGACTCCTGTTTCGTAATCCACACCTTGGGAAACAGCAATCCATTCCAGCCTCTGGAATG
This sequence comes from Certhia americana, assembly GCA_018697195.1. Taxonomy (NCBI): domain Eukaryota; kingdom Metazoa; phylum Chordata; class Aves; order Passeriformes; family Certhiidae; genus Certhia; species Certhia americana. The sequence goes on from CM031872.1 coordinate 192,437, forward strand.
TGCTGCTGCACTAGCACCAATAACCACACAGACAGTGTGAGGTATGCCAACAGAGCATCTGTGCATGCAGCTTGCAGTTACAGTGGTGTTTTTAGAGACGGTAAATATCTGCATCCCTGATGTCTTGTCTTCCCCTGCTTTGAAAAAGTAGGGATTCCGTTTGAAGTGCCTAAAACTGATTTTAGGACTCTAAGATTTAAGGCTTCTTGAAAATCTTCTCAGGACTCATATTTGACCTTCTCTCCAAGTACAAAGCCATTTGCTTTTGGCTGTGTTCTCTTTCACACCACTTTCTTAGTACAGGCAGTGTCTCTGCTTTAGATTGTGACAGTCACAACCCAACGAATTTCAAATTAATGATAAAGCCCCTTTCCACCTTTCCACCAGGATTTTCACAGAAATTGAAGCAGCACACAGTAAGGTCCAGCACTCCCCAGGGTCAGCTGGATAAGCTGACAGTTCTACTTTGTACCACATGTGCACAAGAATGTCCAGAAGCAGAGGGTGATCTGGGGGAATGGTCCTCAGTCTTTCACTCCCAGGCCACAGGTTCCAATCAGAACCAGATCAGTGACTGAAAAACCATCCTCATGTGCTGAAGCCCCAGATGAATGATTCCCTGCAAAGCAGGTTCATGTAACTCCTTTCTGCTGATTCCCGGGCTGGATTTCATCACTGACATGCACTGGGACCAGCCCTTCTGTGATGAGCAGCTGCACACCAGGCAGCAGCACCAGTCCTGCCATCCTCTCACACTCCACTCCCATGGGGCCAGCCCAATGCCCTCAGTGCCTGCTGCACAACACAGGGCTGCCACCAGACGTGGCTCCAGCTGCTGCTGGCACAATCCCAGGGGAGCTGAACACACTGTTTGGGAACTGCTCACTTATATGTTGCAGTGAAGCAATTCTACCTTGCAGAAAAGAGGATGGTATTCCCCCTGGACACTGCACTTGTGCCTTGTGTCAGCAAGCACAAACACTCCTGATCCCCTCAGCCCTTCCTGGAAGGACAGGAATCCTTGTTTGCTCCCAGCAGGATATGTACTGTGGGCATAAACCCACCCCCTCTTCCTTCCAGTGCATTCCTGAACACCCCTTGGCACAGCAGCTTTGCTCCTGCTAGACCAATCCACTTTTCAAATTGAAAAAAGAAACTCTCCCAGAGACATGGGACTCTGGCAAGTGAGTGGAAACAGACAGGCAGCCCCAATAAACAGCCTGAGGAAGACAAGAAAACCAAAGGCTATTTTATTGCAGCCCAGAGCTGCCCCTAAACTTGCACATGCCATCCCAGAGAGTAGAAGTGCCAAGAGCAACCCTCTGCCTGGGACGTGGCCCTCCTGTGCCTGACCACACAAGCACTGGACTGAGGAATACAAATCAACTTACGAGTATCAATGGTCTCCTGGATGGGCATGAAGCCTACAGGTAAAGTGTCCTTGACATCAATGACCTTCATATCAACCAAGACGTTGCCTAAATGACTCTTTGGAGAGAGAAAAGAAACAGTTGATTAAGACCATGTCACCAAACTAAAGCCCAGATCTTCCCACCTGCTGAAACCTGAGATTCTTTGTCATTGTATCCGACCACAACTTTAGAAATGGTAAAAGTGCAAGTGTCCCCTCCATAGGAGCCAAACAATGGCTGAATAGGAGACACAGGACAGACTCCAGCATCCAAAATTCTAATGCCTCATCCTCTGCCATACTTCCAGATCCTTGAAGCACAGCCAAATTCTTGCTTTTGTAGGCACAGCAGCTCAAAGTACTACTTTCACCAACCCATCCACTGAGCAGGTCGCCTCAGTTCTTACACATTCACAAGAGCAACATGACATTTCCATGACAGCAACAGCAGAAAGCATTACAGGATGATGGCTTATGCACACATAGCCAAAGTTATTACATGCATTAGCTAATTAGTACTGAATAGACATGGTTCTAGCTCCAAATGTAGCTCACTCCAGAAGCACAGGCCATTTGGAACAGCAAACTTCATTTAGAGTCCATATGAATTCTGAACTCATGCCTTGTCCTATTAATCAAAGCTTGAAGAGCTCAGAGCTCAATTCAGAGTGACAGCCTCCACAATGGTTTAGAGACCAGATTTTCTTTGCAGTTTTCAATAAAACTAGCACTGCTGCCAATAATCTGGGGTCACATATGAAAGAAGAACACATTTCAGGTACTGCACAGTCTTTATAAACAGAAACACAACACAGAAAAATTAAAATTTCATCCTAAGCCATCAAACCATGTCATTGAGTTCTACTGTTACTGGTTGCGAAGTATGTCCTTTATTTTTTATCTGCGAAGAGTTTTTCAGACAAACCTGTAGTCTCTGATTATTTTGCTGAACTACTTACAAAATATTTAAATTTGCAGGCTCTTAAAGAAGGGGAGGTCAAGTCTGAGTTTATTTTTGGAAGGTCCTGCATTTTACAGTCAGCTCCTCAGCAGAAGGACCAGCAGACCTGCAGCCCTGTCCCACCAGACACATCCTCTGCTCACGTGAAGAGGTCAAAGCCAGGCAGCCCCACATGCCTCCGACTGCTCATGGCCAGGGCATTTTGGATCCAGGCAGTGCTGGATGCTGCCAAGGCTGAACGTGTCAGTTAACATGGTCCTGGCACAGCAAACAGCAGACAAAGTAGTTACTGCTGATTCATCTTTCATGTTTTATTTATTTAAGCTGTCTGTGTGTTACATCAGTGGCAACTTTCTGCTGAACCACTGATCACTCCTCCATCAGCAGCAGACAGGCAGGAGAGGTGTCTCCAATGAGCTTGTTAGCTGCTGGAACCCTGGGAGTCAGCTCTGCCATGTGCACAGGAGAAAAGGGGACAAACCCCCCCAGTCTGTGAGACCCACCACCCAGGGCCTCCCCACACTCAGACACAGCAATGTCCTTATAATTGTCAGACACTCCAAACTGTTGAGAAAGATGATTCTGCCAAACAGGCACTGCAGAGTGACTCTGCTCTAACCCAGACATCTGAAGTGCATTAACTCTACTAACTACAGCATGTTCTTCAGGAGAAGTTCCTAGTGTTTTGCTAAATACAAAAGAAACCCTCGAATGGTTAAAACTTCCAACCCAAAGTGCAGCAACACATCAGTGTGCAGGGGAAAGAGAGGAACCTCTCACCTCCCTTCCTTCCAGATGAGGGAACTGAGGCTCCTTAGCCCCCAGATGCCCCCAGCAGGGAAGCACATCACATATCCCACGTGGCCAAGAGGACAGAGGGAAAGGGAAACTTTTGCTTTAATTCATGGCTCATCAGTATGAAGAAGGGACTCCCTAAACATGCCAAGCCCAGGGCTCCTTCCAAAAGTCCAACAGGCACCACCTGAGGGTATTTATACCATCTCTGCAGCCTGCAGCTGCTCCTGTCCTGTAATTATTCCTGGTAACTTCCCATTTCAGGAAGCCACAGATAAGCCTAATATTCAAATCAGCACAAACCTATTCAATAACCTCCCTGCCTATTCCAGGGCTGCTATTCTTGTAACTGCACACAGTCCAGGATGAAAAGTACATTTATTGCCCATCCACCCCAGGAAGTGATATCTCCCATAGCTCTGGAGCTTTACTTTAATCGAGAGGCAGGCAGGGAAGCAGATGGAATAAAGGTCAAATGCTGGGAACTGGCAACGCCCAGCTCGACTGCCAGGGCCTGTGAGCAGCTCCTGAAGCTGCCATCACTTTTCTGTTCCCGTCACAGTGAAAGCACAAGTACAAAATGGTACTTCCAGAGCCTGCCAACAGAGTCGCCGTGAATATCCAAAGCGTGACCAAAAGCAGGATTACCCACTAGATGGAGTGCATTCATTGCAGAAGTCAACAATTCCTCCAGAAAGAAGAAAGTTTTCACAGTAGCCACAACCAAAAACCACAGCAGAATGCATGAAGCTCTTGCTGCACACGGTCTCCTCTCCTCCACAGAAAGTGTGGGCAGACAACTGCTGCTAATCACGAAGAAACTCATACTTAATAGTCAGACCAGATTACAAGAATGTGGTAGCATATGCACAACGTGGGCACATATTCAAAAATCAGCACCAAAACCAAGAAAGAAAGCAAGCTAATCCTGAAATAAAATATCTGTGATGCCCCTGGATTCAGAAACCAACATTTCCTTCACCAACACTACCTGCATTGTTTGTTTGAGGAATTTGGCTTAGACATCAATCAGGACCATGAGTGTGTGGCACCACTGCTGCAGCAGAAAACAAGCGTGAGAGGATGCTGAAATGCAAACACTCCTTTTTGTGCTTCTTTTATTGCAGAAGATTTTGTCAGCAATTTCTTTCCGTGAGGAACACAGACAAAATGCAAATATTCTGCCATTGCAGTTTGCCTCCTTACTCACCCGAACTCAGCGAAATGCCTGCTTGAATTATAATTGGCTCCATAAAATGAATCATCTTATGGGTAAGAACATACCAGGCACAGATGCAAATCATGCAGACACTCAGCAAACGGACTTACATTTTCTTTTGAAAATGATCTGGTGAAGCACAGGTACCGTGTGACCTTGGATTTAAATAAGCCATCTTTCCACAGGTCAGCATCCAAGCCATCTGCTGTTTGTGCAACCTGCAAAGATGAGACAGAGGGAGAGAGGAGACGTGAGCCAGGATAAAGTTAATACATGTGCACTACTTCTTCCTCAGACCTCTCCTAATTAACAGCAGCCCAAACTTTCACAGCATCTCATTAGTTCCTTCACAAGGTGCAGCGCAAAGAACTTTCAAGAGGAGGTATAAAAAGAAGTTCTAAAAATGCTGTCTCTCAGGAGACACTTGATTAAAGATGCTCTGACAAAGGCTACTCTAATGAGGAAACTGCAACTTTGGTTACAGTCTCCAAACAATAGTTTGGAAAAGTCAGCACATCGAAGCATTCATTACCAACCTACACGTGAGGGCACACTGGGCATGTGGGGAGGGTCCAGAAAGACAGAGCACAGAAACTGACCCATCTCGGGACTATCTTCATGGAAAGCCATCAAGGAATTCTGGCTCCCAGGTCAAAAAGCTGCTTCCAGCAGATGGGGGAATCCCTGGTGACTGGTGGATTTCAGCAGCAGTGCAGGGACACACCCTGCAAAAGTCCCTCTCCAATGCAACCCCACACCCAGCCAAACTGCCAGCACATGATGGTGCTGGGTAAGGAAACATTCCCTGCAGCCTCCACAGGAGAGACAGCACGATATGCAGGAGAAAATCTCACTTTGAGCTGATTCAAGGAGTGGGCAGGAGGCAGCACCATGCAGTGGGGAAGGGCTCTACCCTCAGCAGCTGAGCACTGCCCACACACAGAGCAAGCTGGTAAGAGCCCTGACCCCCAAAATGTTTGTTGTTGAGTAAGACAGGAGGCAAGAAGGGTAGAAGGGTAGAAGAAACAAGATTACCCCATCCGCCTAACACCCAATGGTGTCTCCAAGAGACTCCAGCGAGGTCTGAAGCTCCACAGAAGCTGAAGTTCTGCCTAATGCCTCTCAGATGGGGCAAACTCCTCCACTGAGGCTCTTGTAATCACACCGAGTGAGCCCTCGGCCCCAGAGCAGCTTGATAACAAAGAGCTCACACTTGTCACTTCTGCACCCATGTTCAGTTAAGCAGAGACTGCACCAGGCACAGGAGGCAAGAGCTGTGTGCTGACAAGGCCTCCAATTACCCTGAGTGCAGCAGAAAGACAAGAGACAGCCTGATCAAAGCAGCAAAGTGCACTGACTGCTCCCCGAATTTTGGCAACTGCTGCTCACAAGCTCCAGCTCAGGTCAAGCCACTGTACAGCACACACTGCTTTTGTGCTCAGGCCTCTGCAAAGAAACATGCCTGGTTTTTAAACAGCCACATTTTAGAACAGGATTTTGGTGTACTTTTTTTCTTATTTGAATTCCTTGAATTCAAATCTTTCCCGAACTGCTAGTTTAGGAATACGTAAAATCCACATGCATCTTTCTCTGTGATGGATAAGTCAGTCCTAGTGAAAAGATATTCAGGAAACAGTCTGCTTGGGAAAACTGCTGACATACAGGGATGGTCAGCTTCAACTCCAAGCCTGGAGAATAAAAGCATGAATTAAATTGTCAAAAAACTCATGGGGAAAGGAAACAGCGGAAACAGGAAACTTCTTGTATCACCTGCTGGGCACCTGCAAGCAAGGAGAAGCCCCAGCAGCTCTCAAATAAGAGCTGTGCCTGATCAGTGAGCCCTCAGGACAGGAGCCAAGAGGGGGAGGCCACAGCAGACCTGGCCAGCAGGACTGGCACTCTAGAGCCCCAGCTTGCCCAGTCCCTCCTTGGCTGAGAGGCAAGGAACGTGTGAGACAGAGGATCTGGCACCTTGGCACTGAGCACACAGCGCCCTGGGCACAAGGAATGGTCCTTGTCCTCATGCAGCTGGGGAGACACTCCTCACCCTGTGCCACAGACAGACGGGCTTGGCAGAGTGGCACCGGTGAGGAAGTGACACCCCATCAGGGACAGGGTGATCTACCTGCACCACAGTCAGAATGGGGTTATTGCTACCCCAGTCAGGTCTTGGGCAAGCAGGGCCTTTCAACCTCCTGCCCCTCTGCTGCTGCTGGCTGAGCAGCTCTCTCGGGCACTGCCCCACAGCAAACCCCACCATGGAGATGGTGTTCAGCCTGCAGCAAAGAACACAGCTGCACAGGAACCACACCTCCCTCCTACCCCGCGCTCCTGCCTCCCACTTCTCCTCCCCACCCAGACACTCAGTCTTGCCAGTTTGGCTGGATTTTCAGGAGTCTAAGTTCAGACACACTGTATATTTTGGCAAAATCAAGTCTTTAGTGCTTTAGCTGTGAAAAGGCCTGGCCAGTTATTACAAGTGCCAGTAGTGCATTTGTTTTCTAAGCAGACACAAAGGCAACAGAGATTATGGAGTAACTACAAAGGAAAAAAGGCCTCTGGCCCATTTGCCAAGACATCCCCCCAGGCACTGCTGCCTGCCAGCTCCAGATGGACAGTAGGCTGAGCCCTGGGGCTCCATGTGAACCTGGGAAATGGACCTGGACATCTCTAAGCTTTTAATTTACACCTGGGATGACGCACCCATGCTCCCAGAGATTTCTTTTAAAGAGAACAAAAGGGAAAACGAAGTTGTTAATTGGAGAAGGATAAAAATTAAAGGGAAACTAGTAAAGCCTATAAATAATATATGTCTCAGGAAGAGCTGGTTACTTCATTGCAAAACTTGAAAACATCAGTGAAACTACACGAGGAAATACTTTCCCATGCAACTCTGAATCCCCCAGTAGAACTGAATGCTGCAGGGTGCAGTAGTGACACACATGGCCATTAGATCCCTAAGGGGACTACAACATCCCAAGAAACACTGCTATTAATGCTTCCCAAAAGATGGGCATGCTTCTCCTTTCCAGGGTGCAGTGTGCACCTCTTACTATGAGGGCTCTAGGGAGCACACTTGTGGGGATGCAGCTGCCACAGCTGCCTCCCTCAAGGCTTTACAGCAATCAGCTGTCAGCGTCTCATTAAGGAAATTGCATACCTGCAGAAACACAGATCCCAAGACCACCCAGGTCTGCACATTGCCTGTGTCTCAGAACATGATTTTTCTGCAGCACTGAGCACTGCACTTGTGCACATTCAGCTTCACACTTTCAGCTGGGCCACACCAGGTTACAGAGAAGTCATGGAGAAGTGTCAAGCCAGCATACCACACACTGCTGCAGCACACTGACTCACAGATCAGCCACCTTCACAAAACACACTGCTCCAGCACACTGACTCACAGATCAGTCACCCTCACAAACAGCCAGGCAAGAGCAGCACATTCCTGCGTGCCACTGTCCCCTGCCCCTGGCGTGGCACCCAGCACGGCCCCTTGACAGCAGGTGCTGCACGGGGCACAGGACAGCAAGGGCAGCCTGGCAGCACCCAGGGACACTGCAGGGCTGACGTGGCAAGGGAGTGGCAGCCGTGCTGGGGGCAGGACAGCAGACAGCAGGCACTGCCCCGTGCCTGCTCCAAGGGCAGACAGGGCTCCTCTGAACAGACAGTGAGGAACAGAGCCAGAGCAAAGGCAGCTCCTCACTGTGCCCTTTAGAGACAGCGACCCACATTCACCAGCATTACACCACCACCATAATTGGATTAAGCCACAGGAAGACTCTTTTATCTTGTTTAGTTTAAACTGCGTTAGCGCTGCAGCTCCCCATTAAGCCACAGGCAGGCTATCTGGGGTGAGAGCTCTCTCTGCCCAGCCATTTAGGCAAAATGCAATTCTGTTATCAGAAGTCTCACACTGTCCCGTGCTTCTTTATCAGGGCAAGCAGCTAATTACACAGCCTGGCTCACACAGGTAATGAGCACTTGGAAAAACACAGTAAATGTAAAAACCTCCCAGGTCTTTAAGGAGCCTTTTCACAATTTCCCCCTTGTGTCCTTACTTCAGCCTGATCCATTTTGTTTCCTCACACTGAACAAGGTATGCAATAATCCAGAGCTGAAGAGGCGTGAGCAAAGCCTCCAGTCAGCTGGTTTCCACTCCCACCATGCAAGCTGTGTGGCTCTGGAAACCCGAGGTGTGATGTGGCACAGTTGGAGCAGGACACATAGAAAGGCGAGCAGATGAACTACAGATCAAATCTTTCTCTACAGATCTCTGCAAGGTCAGTACTTTATATTTCACAGTTTGGGACACTGATCTATGAGTAGAAACATCTGTTGGTTACACAGCAACTAATCCAAGGAACAAGCAGCTGTTGAACAGCGACCCCCCTTTATCTATTCACACATTCATCTATGCTGTATCCAGCTTCCCTTTCCTGCTGCCAGTCTCCTGCCAAACCTTAGTTTAGAGGTTTGCATTCTGCCTGTCAAAATCATCCTCACGGTTTCAGCTGGATACAAAACTCTTTGATTCCTTTTCTGGAGCTTCTCATCATCATTGTGCAGTGCTGATATGTGGGATTAAACAGCTGATGCGGGATCCATTTATTTAGAGATATAATTTGTACGATACTTAGGACTCCTTCAGGATGAATGTTACTAGGATTATTAAATTGGCTTGCCACAGTGGCCAGCTATTTCTGTAAACCCCTCCTCCAGGAAACTAAGCTCCTATCAAGTGGCACATTTGCACCCACAACCCTCTGCTGAAGGAAAGCACTGTGTGCCGTGGGCTGAAAGGTGGGCAGCTGGCTACCAAATGACTCCTCACAGCACAGTTCGAAGGCGTGTTCTCTCTGGAAGAGATGCTGCTCCCAACAAAGTAAAGCCTGGTTAGTGCAGAAGCAAAGCATTAACTGCAGCAGCTCAAACAGCTCTACTTACAACATCATATCCAGTGGGAGCTCGGCTCCGGGATGCGACCACACCAACGCCTGTGATGGGATCCATGGGCAGGTCGGGCAAGGCTTCGGTGAGGTCTCGCACCTCAGGCATGATGGACTGATCCTGGAAGAAAGGAGAAGAATTAAAGGGCTGCTGGGCACCACACCCCAGCAGAAACAAGAGAACCAAGAGCACGCATGCATGCCACAGTGCCTGTGCTGACACACCACAGACGGCCAAGGTAAACAGAGGATTAGGCCAGACACACCTTCTGCACTTTCATTTACTTTTGATAAGAAGGTACACTTGTGCAATGCCAAATAGGTTTGAAATTTGGGCTGGCAGCCTCTGAGACTAATTTTGTTGCTTCCATGGGCTGGTCTCCATCCAGCAATGACAGGAAAACCAAAGCTCAATCCCTTCTCTCCCAAAAAGAGAACAAATTTCATCCTAAGTTAGGCTGGTTGAAGCAGTTCTGTCATTTTAAACAGCAAAGAAATCTGCTCCTAATGGCTTTAGGGGGAGGTTCCCCATCCACTATGAGTGTTAAGACATGTTGGGGGTTCCCCCATGAGTCGTCAGTCCCATCACACCTCCCTCAGCCAGACTGATTTCAAGGAGCAGCACAGATGTCTCTGGCGCTGGATGCAGAACCGCACTGGCTGCAGGGAGCCCCAACACCAGGGAACACAGAGGAAGCACAGGGTGGGCTGGTGCAAAGCAGAGAGGCCTTGAGAAGCCCCGAGCATCTTCCAGAAGAGACACATCACCAAGAACGTCAAGGGAGGGAGATATGCAAAAAGGACAGAAGCAGGTAAGACCAACTAATTTTGGAGGGATGCTGCTGCAGGAAGCAGGAGGAGAGAACAAGAAAGGGGCTGAAACAACCAAGGTGAAGGATGGGGAAAGGTGCCACTGCCTCAGCATGTGGACTCCTGCAGAGGCAGCCAGTTAAAGCAAGTCTTCTCTGGTTTTCAGGCAGGAATGCCCCAGGAAACCACCCCCCACGCACCCCAAGACAAAAGGGCAGTGCTTTGTGTAAACAAGCATCACTGCTGCACAGCCAGACAAGCCGTGAACCAGAGCTGCCTAATTCAATTCCCTCCTCAGAGCAATCAAACCCCAGCATTTCTAGGCCATTTAGATGGCTGGTTACTTACTGCTTCTAGAAAAGGCAGAGGTGAGTACTGGTGCCAGTGGGACCTGGGTTTACACTTCACAATGCCCAGTCTGAACAAACATCGTGCTGCAGGCAATAAAACAGAGCAAGTCTGGGCCCTATGTAAATAATAATAATGTCACATGAACAGCCAGACTACTTGAGGAGTCCAAAACAACAGGTGCTAGTGGCCAGTAATGGTGCAAACACTATTGCTGATGAAGCAAACAGGAGAGAGCTCTGCTTTAGCCCAGGACACGCAAAGTGAACCTTCTTCAGTCCCAAAGCAGCTCAAACCTTTGAGCGTGATGGTAAATGCAGCCTGAGCAGCAGGGGCCCACCCTCCTCTCCAGCAGGCTCCCTGTCCTCAGGGTGGGTGAGGAGCACAGGACCCTGCTGCAGGAATGCTGAAGGCACTGGCACAACCGTGACAGACCCTGCACCTGTGCCACCCCACAGCTCATCCAGAGGGCTTGCAAATAATGCAGAACTTCAAACAAACAGCACGGAACGAACATAATGTGAATTTAACAAAAAGCTTGCAATCTGTTCTTCATGAACGTTTTCGGAGACTTCTTCAAGACACTCAATAGTGTGGTGACTTGTTACTACATATTGGGAGGAGCTGGGAGGTAATGAATGCTGACATAAGCTTCTCGTAGGCTATTTTGAACTGAAATCCAGGTAAGTGATGATATTCCCCCGCGTGTTAAGAACACCACACGGCAGGTTCCCACACAGCTGCAGCTGCACTGCAGGGAAGCAGATCTGCTCACACGGTGCCTCCAGCCTCCACCAGACGTGCCCTGATGAAGTGCCTGCTGCTGAACGCTGCCCAGACCCCGTCTCACCCTGCTGGGGCCTGCTGCAGGGAGGCACAGCTGCCCCAGCAGGAACCTGAGCAGCTGCCAGGTCAGCCTGGGCACGGCTGAGGACGAGGGTGTCCCCGGCAGCAGCACAGAAGGAGGGGTGGGTGCTCCAGTGTGGTGCCTCCCCCTCAGCCCGCTGGCACCCTGTCCTTGGCTAAGGAAGAAGGGCACCTTTGTGGGAGCCATGTGCAGCCCTGCTGGGCACAGCAGGGGGAGGGCAAACGGCATCAATCCTCACTTTGTGCAGGCTCACACAAGGCCCCTCTATGGCAGCAGTGCTGGGTGTGAGGCTTTCTGCCTGGCCATGGTGGGCACAGTGCCAGTGTAGGGCCCCGAGCAGCACCTGCTGCAGCAAGGGACACCCAACTCCCATCCCAGAGAGCCCAGCACCCTCCTGTGCCCCCCGACAGGGATGGAGGGCACAGCACCTGCCCAGCAAGCAAACCTGCTGCGGCCACACCAGCACGGCCAGGCTCTGCCACACCAGGCCAGTCACTCTGCCCAGGTGGCACTGAGGATGCACCTGGAACAGATATGGAGCAGCAGAAGTCAGTTGCACACTGGGATAAATGTTTTTGTGAACTCTGAACCGATCAGAGGGGAGTCTCTGGCTGGACAACCACACAGACGATTAGTTACACTGCACTTCTCTGCGAGAGCGTCAGCAAAGTTTGATTCCTTTTCTATTGCACCTTTTAACTTATAAATGAAAAAAACCAAACAGTGAAAGAGGAGAATAAATTAAATTAAGGAGCAGGATTCTATAAATACCTCTGTTAGGCAGCTAGCTCTTTTAATTCTCTTTAGCAACATGAGTTTGACCTGCATGCCCACCTACCATCACAGTGGCCGAGCACTCAGGCCAGGATATGGCCCATCAGCATCCTGCAGAAAGCTGCCTGTGCTGAACCCCTCACTGCAGGGTTATTCTGGGAACAGGCCAAAACAATGAGAACATTTTTCCCATTAGTTGGGAGCATGCTCCCTGGAAGTTGCTCTCCGCTGTGGGGCCACATCCAGTCCCCAGCACACCCCAGCAGCCAAAGGAAGCCGGATGTGAGCTCTGGGGCAGGAAGAAGCTTCAGAACACTGAGGGGCCACCCAGATAAATCCAGTAGGGAAAAAATGTGTCTCTACCAGAAAAAGTCCCTGTGCATCCTGCCAGCACCAGCCCCAAGCAGCGTGCAGCAGAGCAGGGTGGGATGGTTGCAGGACGAGATGGACAGGATGCACTCTTGGACAAGCAGCCACCATGCTGCTGGCTCTATCCCAAATGCTTCCCAACCCTCAAACCTCAAGGCAATGCCTCAAAGCAGGAGGTGTAGTGTCCCAGGGATCTCAATACCCAGCTGTAGCAGAGGTCTTCTGGGACTCCACCATTTCTGGCACAGCCTTCTTCCCACAACCCGTGCCCACAGTCACACATACTTCCCCTTCTGCCAGCACTCCCAAGTTTGTCTGTTTATAGCTTTTTTGTTTGCTCTCTCCCATTTCCTTGTTAGCTCATCTGCCTTTATTAGTTTATCATAGGCATACTTCTCTGCTGGCTCCACTGAGGTGACTTGACCACACACACTGCTGGGCTCTGGCTGGGACACGCATATAGCACAAGAACCCACTTTCAGAAATGAATGCATTATTGTGAGTTTCTAGACCATTTTCTGCTCTCAGTGTTCCTTTTCAACAAGTTGAGCAGGTTCAAGAGCTGGTGGGTACATGACCAGATCAGGCCTTTCAATGTATTTGCTACAGAAACATCATGCTGCCAGCAAAGCGGGTCAAGCTCTGAAGTTAAATAGCCAGGGACTTAGAGGGAGAATGGTGTTATTGTTTCTTCCTTCAGCTACAAGCCCTGCACTTTGACACTGCCTTGCTCTTCCCACAGACAGCAAAGTATGAGCTAAGGCAAAACTGGAAAAAAACCCCAAGTACCTCACTGTGTCCCTGCAGTGTGTGGGAAATGGTCCCCCAAAGCAGGGCACAGAGTGCCCAAACCCCTGAGCTGTGGCTGCATCCCTGTAGGAAGGCACAGCGCTGCTCGGAGCCACGCTCCCACCACACCCCAACCGGACACGGCCCCAGAAACCCTCACTATTTCTGCCCATGGCACAGGACAGTTTCAACCAGAAAAACAGGAACCCAGTCAGGGCAATCAGCATCAGGGCCTTGGAGGCCACCATCACTAACAGGAAGAATTTCAGTGTCACATTTCACCACCATCGAAGGCATGCCTGGAATCACCCCTGCACACAGCCTTCCCCAGGAGACAGTTGGCCTGCACCAGCTGCGAAATCTACACTTTGTAACTGAATGGGATGGAAAGAGGAACTGAAGTGACAGAATGAGCAAAATCGAGACCCTGTATTGCTTCACAGCACTTCTAACTATGGACACACATTTCTGAAGAGTGTCCTGTTTCAAACCAAAATAGGTTTCCATACACAGATGACCTTGCACCAGGGCAGCAAAACTGAAATAGCATTCAGTTCAGTTATTTCTATCTTGGCAGAGGTATGAACAGGTCCCCCCAGGGGCTACTGGCACCCTTAAGCCTGGGATTCGCTTTGTCAGAGATGATCGTGGTACAAGAGTGACATGTCTGTTTCATCTCACACCCCCAGAAGCTCAAGTTATGCCTTCATCTAGAAGGGAAGGCCATCTCAGCTAAAAATTATAGGGATGATGCTGCCAACCTGCTGCACAACACGCAGGCTCCCTAAAGAATAAATGAGCAGGCTCTCACTCAGTTAAAATAAAACACAAAATGGAGAAACCCAAGGTTTAGCCTGAGCAGCTACACATCTGCTGACACCCGCCTGTCCGGTGTCAGTGCCACTGTGAATGCCCCAGCTCTGGGAACGTGCAGACAGCACTGAAGACAAGTGGACCTTTGAAAATCTCTCCAGAAACTTCAGAGAAAGCTCGCAAGCCTCCGTGGTGCAAGGCACGAGTACTTAAGATGCAGGCAGCTCTGTGTCGCTGCCAGCCAGGCTGTACGAAGTCATCCAGCCGTGCACTGAGCACAGGTAACAATCAGTCAGGTAGGCCCGTGCTACAAACGCAGCAAAACACCACATCAAACAGAGGGGGGGATCTGTATTTTCCTCTAACCGCCACCAAGAAGAACGTACAGTAAACCCCGGAGCAGGCCAAGGTCACCGGGATTCTACTGCAAGGCTGGTACCTCGGTACCCGAGGCCGTTCCCGCAGCTACCCCAGCCTCGGAGGAACCGCCGGCTCTCACAGAGGCCACCGGGGCGCTCCAGCCGGGGCCCAGGCGTGAGATCCCCGCGACGGCCGGCCCGGCATCCCCCGGCATCCCCCGGCAGCTCCGACAGCCCCATCCCGGGGGGGCTCAGCCCGCCCGCCCCGCCCGGCTCCGCGGCCGTGTCAGCGCCGCCGCCTCCTCCTCCTCCTCCCGCGGGGCCGACTCTCCGGAGCCGCTGGAGCCCGGCGGGCCCGGGCCGGCAGCGGGGCGGCGGCGGCCGCAGGGACACTTAACTGTTGCCCGTAGGGCGGGCGGCGGGTCGCGGCTCCCCCGGCGCAGGCAGAAGCAGCTCCTCATCGCCCGGCGGAGCCGGCGCGGCGCGGCCCGGCGGGAGGAGCGGCGGCGGGGGAGCGGCCTGCGGGCCCGGCGGAGCGGGCGCGGGCGGGGGAGCGAGCGCACGAAACGGGCGGGCAGTGCCCCGGGCCGGGGCTCTCGTGGGCTCGGCCCGCCGCCGCTCCGCGCCCCACCGGGAGGCAGGGCCCGATTCCGCCCCGCACGGCCCGGCCCGGCCCCCCGCTCCGCCCCCCCGCCCCGCACGGCCCCCGCACGGCCCCGCACGGCCCCGGCCCACGGGACACTCACCGCATCGCTGCCTCAGCCGCACGGCACGGCCACGGCACGGCACGGCACTGCACGGCACGGCACGGCACTGTCACGGCAACGGCACGACTCGCAGACGGCACGGCACGGCCCGCCCAGACCGGGCACCGCGATCGGCCCCGCACGGCCCCAGCGGCCCACACCCTCGCCCAGCCGCTCCCTCGGATCATGGCTGTGCCCTGGCAGAGCTCCCCGAAACCGCCATCCCCGTCCCCGAGCGGAGCGGAGGTGCCCGTGGAAATGGCTGAATGTTTTTTAATTTGGTCCAATGTAACCTTCTTCCTTCGGAAACGGGCTGCCATCTATACATGGGGCAGGAACCGATGCGCGAGCTGAGGAAGGGCAAACGGGTCAAACCAAAACCAAAGCTTGGTTTTCTTCTCAGGTCCCTGGGTTTGGGCGGATGGGGACCGATTTCAGTGAGCGGCCTTCAATTCAACTAGGTATTTGATGCTCTGTCATCACCGTGGCCTGTAAACCTCGATTAAGAGATCTGGTCCAAATGGTCAGGTTTGCCTTGCTTGGCTGGCTGACCATCATCCCTTTGTTGTCCCACATCACAGCCGCGATAACATCCGAACAATAGTGTCTGCAAAGGTCTGTTTCTGCTCAACTTGACGGCGTAGCCGGCCATTGAAATTGAACAACACCTCATGTGAATTAGCAGAGTGATGTGATATTGCAGCATAGCCGTGGAACAGCGCATGGCCCATAGCCATCACTGCAGGACAACCAACATCCCCTGCAGCTGTCCTGCCAAAACTGCCTTTCTGAGGCGACCTTACCTGGATCAAGGTTAACAACAATCGTCTGAACCAGCAGCAGATGGTGGAGTGGGCTCGCATACAGCAGCCCTTGGTGCAAGCATAGATCAGCTGTGTTCTGCAAAGCAAAGAAAAAAAATCTCGTGTGCGAGTGAAGATAGGAAATAAGGGTACTGTCTGTGTGGGCTGGATAGGACAATACTGTTCAGTCATGTGTATGTGAATCTTAAAGACATATACAGGAAACCTGTGTTATCTCCCCTTTTTGGTGAGATGGTTCTTGATTGTTAAGTGATGTGTGTGCATGCTGGGCAAGCATTCTGTTAAGATAACAGTGAAAACTACAATACCAAAGAGTTAAGAACAGCTTGGAAGATTTTTTTGTTAATGGTCAAGAGAAGACCAAAGCCCTCCGGAGATATCTCTTATCAGACATTATTCAGTCCCTCGGAGCAGGTGTTCTCGCCCCATCCTTATGTAGAGCTGGTTTCCCCTCTCTTTTCCATTATACCAGTGTTTTCTTTGTGTTGGAAACCACATTCCTTTGTGGAATTAGCATAGAAGGATCTCCCCTAGCCCCCCAGATTTTCCTCCTCCTTGAATTAACCAGGTTACCACGACCTGGTTGGGTGGTTGCATTTTCACTGGGGTCCACCTCCAAGGTCACAGGGTGTTGGTCCTTGGTACGATATTCTGACCTGTAACTACAATACTAATTCCCGCCCCTTTTTTCGCCCCCTCCTCTCCCATTGGTCTTTTTGCTTGATTCGGCCTATCTTTTGAGGAGTTCTTGTGAGACCCTTTTCCTTTCTCACCCAGGTCATGAGGTTTGAGTCTTGCCTCCGTGTTTGGACTGCCTCTATGACTTTAGCCAATCTGGAGCCGAGCAGGAGTGTCTGAGCCAACAGCCCTGCTCTTTTCTTTCACATGTGTCTCCAGGCTGGGCCTTTGCACCTCTTCCTGAGGTGGACAGGTATTTCCCGTCTGGCCCATCCGTGACTGGGCGTAGGTGCTGATTGCCTGCAGGCAGCTGAGGACCAGGGAGCTTCATTTTTAGGGTTCAAATCCGCAGGGCCTTTTTGCAGCTCCTTGCTCTTCTACCGGTGATCTCCGTGATACTGTCACTTTCACCAAATGTGTCTCTAGCCAGTAAAAGTCACCTGTCGATTCCTGCCAGCACCCAGCCCCAAGCAGCGTGCATGGTCAGATGAGCAGGTGGGAGTGGGGTTGCGGACGAGATGGACAGGATGCACTCTTGGACAAGGCGATCCCCCATGCTGCTTGCTCTATCCCCCCAAAATGCTCCCAACCCTCAAACCTCAAGGCAAATGCTCAAAGCGGAAGTGTAAGTGTCCCAGGTATGCTCAATCCCACTGTAGCAGAGGTCTTCGTGGGACTCCACCATTTCTGGGCCACAGCCTTCTTCCCCCAACCCTGCCCACAGTCACACATACTACTTCCCCTTCTGCCAGCACTCCCAAGTTTTTTTGTTTTTATAGCTTTTTGTTTGGTCTCTCCCATTTTGCCTTGTACTCATCTGCCTTTATTAGTTTATCATAGCATACTTTTCTGCTGGCTCCACTTAGTTGACTTGGTACCAAACACACATGCTTGGCTCTGGCTGGGACACGCACATATAGCACAAGAACCCACTTTCAAATATGAATGCATTAATTGTTAGTTTCTATAACGCATTTTCTGCTCTCGGTGTTCCTTTTTCAACAAGTTCAGCAGGTTCAAGACTCGTGGTACATGTCCCAACAGATCGGCCTTTTCAATGTAATTGCTGACGAAACAGCATGCTGCCAGCAAAGCGGGTCAAGCTCTGAAGTTAAATAGCCAGGGACTTAGAGGGAGAATGGTGTTATTGTTTCTTCCCTTTTTTCAGCTACAAGCCTTCTGCACTTGACACTGCCTTGCTCTTACTTCTCCCACAGAGCCAGCAGTAGGAGCTAAGGCGAAACTTGGAAAAAACCCCAAGTAGCCATCACTGTTTCCCCTGCAGTGGTGTGGTGAAGTGGTCCCCGCCAAGCAGGCACATAGTGCCCAAACCCCTGGAGCTGTGCTGCAGCCCTTAGGAATGGCACAGCGCTGCTCGAGCACTCTCCCCCCACATCCCCCCAACCGGACACCGGCCCCAGAAACCCTCAACTATTTCGCGCAATGGCAAACACAGGACAGTTTTCAAACCCGAAAAACAGGACCCAGTCCGGCATCAGCATCATAGCCTTGTAGGCCACCATCACTTAACAGGAATACTTTTCAGTGTCCACATTTCACCAACATCGACGGCATGCCCTGGAATCACCCTGCACACAGCCTTCCTCCAGGAGACAGTTGGCCTTCACCGAGCTGCGAAATCTACAACTTTGTAACTGAATGGGATGGAAAGAGGAACTGAAGTGACAAATGAGCAAATCGAGACCCTGTATTGCTTCAACAGCACTTCTAACTATGGACACACATTTCTGAAGAGTGGTCCTGTTTCAAAACCAAAATAGTTTCCATCACAATGACCCTTGCACTCAGGGCAGCAAAACTGAATAGCATTCGTTTCAGTTATTTCTATCTGGCAGAAGGTATGAACAGGTCCCCCCAGGGCTACTGGTCACCCTTAAAGCCTGAGGATCGCTTTTGTCCAAGATGTCGTGTACAAGAGTGACATGTTGTCTGTTTCATCTCACACCCCCAGAGCTCAGTTATCCTTCAATCTAGTAGGGAAGGCCATCTCAGCTGAAATTATAGGGATGATGCTGCCAACCTGCTGCCACCACGCAGGCTCCCTAAAAGAATAAATGAGTACAGCTCTCACTCAGTTAAAATAAAACACAAAATTGAGAAACCCAAGGTTAGCCTGAGCAGCTACACATCTGCTGACACCCGCGCTGTCCGGTGTCAGTGCCACTGTGAATGCCCCAGCTACTGGTAACGTGGCAGGACAGCACTGAAGACAAGTGGACCTTTGAAATCTATCCAGAAACCTCAGAGAAAGCGCTCAAGCCTCTCGTGGTGCAAGGCACGAGTACTTAAGATGCAGGCAGCTCTGTGTCGCTGCAGCCCTGCTGTTACGAAAGTCAGCCAGCCGTGTCACTGAGCACAGTAACAACTCAGTCAGAGTAAGGCCCATTCTACAAACGCAGCAAAACACCACATCAAACAGAGTGGAGAGATCTGTAATTTTCCTCTACCCAACCGCCACCAAAGAAGAACGTACAGTAAACCCCGGGGCAGGTTCAAGTCACCGGGATTCCTCTGTCAAGGCTGGTACCATCGGTACCGCGAGCCGTTCCCGCAGCTAACCCCATCCATCGGAGTAACCGCCGGCTCTCCAGAGGCCACCGGGGCGCTCCAGCCGGTGCCCATGGTGGTTTGAGGATCCCGCGAGGGCCGGCCCGGCATCCCCCGGCATCCCCCTGGCATCTCCGGCAGCCCCATCCCGGGAGCCAGCCCGCCCGCGCCCCGCCCGGCTCCGCTTCCGTGGTCCTCGCCGCCGCCTCCTCCTCCCGTGGGTGCGGACCTTCTCCGGAGACGCTGGAGGCCCGGCGGCCCGTGCCGAGCGGTGCGGCGGCGGCCGCGGGGACACTTAACTGTTGCCCGTAGGGCGGGGCGAGCGGGTCGCGGCTCCCCCTGCGCAGGCAGAAGCAGCTCCTCATCGCCCGGCGGAGCCGGCGCGGCGCGGCCGGCGGGAGGAGCGGGGCGGGCGGGAGCGGCCTCGGGCCCGGGCGGAGCGGCGCGGGGGCGGGGAGCGGAGCGCACGACGGGGCGGGCAGGCCCGGGCCCGGGGCTCTGCGGTGGGGCTCGGCCGCCGCACACGCCTCCGCGCCCACCGGGCAGGGCCCCGGACCCGCCCCGCACGGCCGCGGCCCCGGCCCCCGCGCCCGCCCCCCCGCCCCGCACAAGGCCCCGCACTGCCCCGCACGGCCGGCCCACGGGACACTCACCGGCAGCGCTGCCTGCCGCCGCAGGCACGGCACGGAACGGCACGGCTCGCAGCACGGCAACGGCATCGGCACGGCACGGCGGCACGGCTAACGGCACGCGGCACCGGCCCCCCAGACGGGGCACGACGCGATCGGCCCCGGCACGGCCCCGCGCCACGACCTCGCCCAAAGCCCGCTCCCTCGGGAGCAGGGCTGTGCCCGGCAGAGCTCCCCGAACCGCCTCCCCGGCCCCGAGCGGAGCGGAGGTGCTCGGTGGAAATGGCTGAATAGTTGTGATTTGGTCAATGTAACCTTCTTCCTTCGGAAACGGGCTGCATCTAGAACATGGGCAGGAACCGCTGCGGGCTGAGGAAGGGCAAACGGGGTCAAACAAAAACCAAAGCTGGTTATCTTCTCAAGAAGTCCCTGGGGTTGGGCGGGATGAACGATTTCAGGAGCTGCCTTCAATTCACTAGGGTATTTGATGCTCTGTCTCACCGTGGCCTGTAAAACAGATTAAAGATCTGGTCCAAAGTGGTCAGGGTTTGCCTGGCTGGCTGGCTGACCAGCAGCCTTTGGGTCCACTCACAGCACAGAAAACATCCCGAACAGAGTGTCTGCAAAGGTCTGTTTCTGCTCAACATTGACACGTGCCGCCATTGAAATTGACAACATGCTCATTGAATTAGCAGAGGATGTGAATTGCAGCATACCGTGGGACAGCAGCATGGCCCATAGCCATCACTGCAGGAACCAATCCTGCAGCTGTCCTGCACTGCCTTCTGAGCACCTTACCTGGAGCAAGGTTAACAACAATCGTCTGGACAGCAGCAAGATGGGTGGAGGGGCTCACATCAGCAGCCTTTGGTGCAAGGCAGAGATCAAGCTGTTAGTGCAAAGCAAAAGAAAAAAAAATCCTGGAGTGAAGAAGGAAATAAGGGAGGGAAGGAAATATGTTCATGTGTATGTGAATTAAAGAAGGACAGAAACCTGTTCCCCTTTGTGAGAGGCTGAGAAGTGATGTGTGTGAAGTGCTGCAAGAGATTCTGTGAAGATAACAGTGAAAACTACAATACCAAAGAGTTAAGAACAGCTTGGAGATTTTTTGTTAATGGTCAAGACCAAAGCCCTCCGGAAAGCTCTTATCAGACATTATTCATTCCCTCGGAGCAGGTGGTCTCCCCCATCCTTTGTAGAGCTGGTTTACTCTATTTTCCATGATACCAGGGTTTTCTTTGTGTGGGAACCCGCCTTTGTGAATTAGAAGAGAAGGATCTCCCTCAGACACCCAGATTTCCTCCCATTGATTAACCCGGGTACCACATGGTGGGGTGGTGCATTTATCACGGGGTCCACCTCCAAGGTCACAGGGTGTTTCCTTGTACGATATTCTGCCTGTAACTAAAATACTAATTCCCCCTTTTTCCCCCTCCTCTCCCATTGTCTTTTTGCTTGATTCGGCCATCTTTTGAGGAGTTCCGTTGAGCCTGTTCCTTTCTCACCCAGGTCATGGTTTGAGTCTTGCATCCTTTTTGGACTGCCTCTGTATGACTTTAGCCAATCTGAGCCGAGCAGGAGTGGCTGAGCCAACAGCCCTGCTCTTTTCTTTCACAGGTGTCTCCAGGCTGGCTTTGCACCTCTCTGAGGTGGACAGGACAGGTGTTTCCCTCTGGCCCAGCCGTGACTGGGCTGTAGGTGCTGATGTGCCTGCACAGCTGAGGACCAGGGGAGCTCTTGGGTTCAATCCTCAGGGCCGTTTCAGCTCCTTGCTCTTCATCCTGGTGTGCTCAGACTCACTTTCACCAAGTAAAACACCGTGAGCTGTAATTAGTCAGTGTTTGAGAGGTTTGTCTGGAAGGCAACATACACATTAGTGGTTTTGTGTTCCTGTCCGTAAAGCAAACAACAGAAACTGGTGTCCTGCTTCATCCTGGACACAAGCCTGGTCTGGGAACAAACCTTCCTGCTGTCCTGACTGGTGCTTCTCTCTAGTAAAGCATTTTAGACTGGTGCTTGCAGAACCACGGTAACAACTGAGTGTTTTGAACAGCAACTCCGTTCCCTCCCTGTTTGACCAAGGCTCTCTGGCTCCTCCTGAGTACAGCCCAGATGGCTTTTAGTGGCTTCTGCATCCAAAGATTAAAAAAACATATATATATATTTGAGCGATAAGGAATACACTACATTTTTTTGATTTGGAGAGTAATTTAGAGAGAAGAAAAGATGATGCCTGGTGGAAATGAGAAATATATGTCCCATACATAATATATGCCCCAAATGTCCTATTACAAATACAAGAAGATTTCCTGAACTGGAGAAGTTGTTACACATTACAGTGTGCTAATGCTCCCCCGTGGAGATGCTGATACTGAGAGAGTCTTTAGTGTAATAATATTAAAAATCCGAGAGTTTCAATAAGATCCTCCCTGCTACCACCATGGTAGGAAATGAATTGATTCCAAAGGAAGACTCTAATTGCTGCTTGGTATCCAAAAAATATTCAAAGATTCACTGCAAGCATATATCCCAATGTGTCTGTGGCATGATCTGCAGTAACGTGTTTTCCAAGAGAGTCACTTCCCAGCAGGGTTCAGCTGCTGCCCTCGGAGTGACCGCAGCTCAGTGCTGGCACCTCTGCCCGCAGGCACCTTTAAACCTCGGCAGGTCTGGAGGCTGGAAAAAGCCTTATTGTGTTCTTCCACAGGGCACGGCTGGGGCTCTGAATCAGCAAATACTGGGTGTTGGGTACGTGAATCATAGCTACACTGGAGCTGGTTAATCTATCTGTGTAAAGTTACTCAAAAGCATAAATATTTGCAAGTATAATGCTTTCCTATGAATATTTTACATCCATCTTTTTCAAGATCCATTTATTTACTCCTCTTTATCTCAGAACATGTCCTTTCTCACGAATTCTGCAGTCCTGTATGTTCTGTCTAGTTCATACCAGTGTTGTCTTTTCAGGACACGTAATAGGGGGAATTTTGGTCAGTCTTGGCTCTGGTACTGTGGCTGAACAAACATGGCTTGCTTATCCCTGGGTGGATGGCTGCCAGGACTCAGATCTTCCAGAGCACAGTTCCAAAGGGTGGTGCATGCAGGCTGGGTCTGTCAGCTGTGTGTGACATGCCACCCTGCTCTGTGTGACGTGCCACCCTGCTCCGTGGGACTGCCACCCTGCTCTGTGTGACGTGGAGATGCCAGGACAGGGGCCCTGCTCTGGCCTCTGCCCACCCTCTTTAAATTTCAAGCATTTTGCAACAGCAAAATCTCCAGATACCACCTCTAAAGAACAACAGTGCACAGGTTTCTGCACTTTCAGCTGAGAACAGACAATATACAGAGTCCTGTGGTTAGCACAAGGACACTGGCCCAGTGCTGCTGCCCAGTGCTACTCCCAAGGGCAGCAGGAACTCCCAGCAATCCTGGTCAGACTTCACCATCAAAAAGGATCCCAGTTTGCAAGGGGAAACAAGCCGTAAAGGATCCTGCATCCTCATCCTGCCTGTAAGCTAAAGTCCTTTAAAATCCTTTGTGCTGCAGAAATTAATCTCTCTATAGCCACACGTGGCATAGTAGTGCAGTAGTGCTGCACATTCCATGTTTTCCATGCTTGTCTTTGGAGGAAAATCAACCCAGAGTTTCATTTCATGCTGGAGTTGCTGCAGGTCACAGCTCAGCTGCTGCCTGGCTTTAAGGTTTTTTGAAGGTAAGTTTAACCTGCTGCCTCTAATTTGGTGTACCAAAATATCTCTTTGCAGCCAGAACTTCCCTTCTATATTTCTAGTTTACACCTTGCTTATTCTAAAAAAAGTGAGGAGGTCCTAATCTCCTTTAACCAAGGCACCCACTCTGAAAGAGATGAAGCAATTGTGAAAAAGCAGTTTCGTGATCTATTCCCCATTAAATTTCCTATCCCATAGTTGTTACTAAGCACTAGGTAAGTTGTCACATTTGTATTTCAGTTATGGTGTACAGGACTCCAATATACAGCAATCCTACCAGTAAAAACTGATTTATGTAGCACCCAGTGGTGGCTTTGGCCAGGACAGGGGTTCAGGGCATCCCTCACCTGAAGGGATGGTCCAGGAGGAGGGACTGTCAGCAGCTGCCTCCACCACAAGGGAAGCAGGGCCCAAAGCCCTGCCAGGGTCACAGGGACTGGCACTGTTTAGTGGCACAGGGATGAAATCTGGCCTCGTGAGTCCTGTTCCAAGGCTCCACAGCCAGGACCAGCCCTGTTTGTTCTGTGGAGACACCCTGGGACTAAAGCACAACTGCTGTTCCACCAAATGGAGGGCAGAGAGAACGCCATGCAGCTAATTACCAAGGAGAGCCAGGCATCCAGATCCTCAGATTATGAGTAATGGCCACAGCACGGTGGAAACCTTTGCTTGAACAATTTTGAATGATGAACACATTTGAGGAAATAATGTTTTCTTTGCAGGCCTCCTCTGATGAAATGCTGCTGCTTGCTTTGCTTTCCTGCTCGGGGTGGGTGCTGTCCCCACTGTGCACCCGCTGCCACCCACTGCCACCCGCTGCTTGTTCCCTGTCCGTGGATCCTTCCCTGTGGATGTGTGCGGGGGAAATCAATGGATGTGGCTCTCAGGGCTGCAAAGCTGCTGTCCCCGGAGCATTCCCGTGCCGGGTGTTTGCACAGAGGAATGCCAGGCAGTCAGTTAATAGGTGACCATTTGGCAGTGGTACCGGGGAGTTCCTCACAGTTCAGTTGCCTTTGCACGACTTTGTTTGGGTGCAGCCCCTCCTCCGTTTAGCTGTGCAGGACCCCAGCTCTGATCTTCCAGCTCCTGAAAGCAGGGCCACGGGCAGCATTCCTTGTTCCCCTTAAACCAAAAGAAGTAATTCACACACTGGTTAAACTGCAGCAGCCAGGAATTTTGCATCCCCAAGCTGTCCCCCTGTGCAGCAGCACCAGGGAATGCCAGGGGCCACATCCCCTTCTTCAAGAGCACATTGAGTCCCTCCATGGCAATTCCCAGGCCAGCTGGAATCTTTGGACACTGCTCTTTGGCTCCTTGGCTACTGCACCTTGTGCATACTTGCACCCCAGCAAGCTTCCCATCCAACAGAACCCAGTGTGGATAACACCATAATAATGCCAAAGTTGGTCATAACTGGACAATTATTGCATCACTGGGAGACCAGAAAAATTGCAATCCAAACATCCTTAATGAAGGATCATCATGAACAGCAAGATGTTCCCCATTCTCACCTAGCTGTCCCCAAACAGAAGGTCACTGACCCAAGGACATCACGACACCCTTGAGCGAGGGCAGAAAGCAGCCTGATCAATCCCACAGCTGAGAAATTTCAATTTCTTATGGCCAGAGATGGGGATACAAGCTCAGAAATGGGGTCTTCATGGGAAAACCTGAATCCACCATGGCAAACTGTTCATGCAGAAGCCCCAGCTGCTGGGCAGCTCTGAGTGCGAGGCTGGTGTAGCCATTAGGACAGTTATTGCCCTCAGTTCTGGCTGGAGCATCCCAGAAACCCTACATCTCCCACAGGTGTGATGACCTGTGTCTCTGTTATTTATGAACAGAAACACACAGACTCTAAATAGGTTCATCAGAAGGCTGAAAAGAGGAATCTTTATTAACAAAATGGAACACCTTATATAAGGAACTTCACTAAGTAAAAAGTGATTGGTGAATGGGAACACCACCTTCCCTATTACTGTTGGCTAAGTAAGAGAAACAATATATTCCATGTTATGGAAACAAGGATGAAAAGCACCACCTGTTGTTTTGAGAAAGGATATTGTTTAGAGAATATGTTTACACAATTTCTCCTTGGGAAAGTGAGAAGCTTTCCCTAGGAAAGATGGGATCCTGACAGGTTTTCAGCTATGGAGTTTCAGAATTGTCAGCCCCACAGACCTGTGCCTGTTCTCAGCAGGACAGAGGCCATTGCTGTGACAGTTCACTGGAGGAGAAATGCCTTGTCCCACCCAGCCCCACGTATTGCTCTCTTCATCTCATCACAAGTGACAGTAAACACCATCCATATTGCAGTGACACCAGCAGAAAAGCTGCCGTGGCTTTGCCTCCTGCTTTATACTTTTCAGGCAGAGGCCAGCAGCAAGAGATCAAAACCTGTTTTTCTGTTGCTTCAGAGCTGTGTGGGCTCAATGAGGCAGCAAAGCCTGGGGCGCTGCACTGCTTAGCACCAGAGCAGTGCATTCCTGACAGCACTGCAGCTGAACCTGCAGCTTCCAACCCAGCACTGAACAGCCAAGGCACCCATCTCCAAAACCTCAGAACGGCTGAAATATTCATGTTGCAAATAGAGATGGTGTAAAAATCTCCAGTGAGGTTCCATCCTGCACATCAGCGTTTGTCAGCTCCAGCATCACGAGCAGATGAGTCACAGCTGCTTTATTCAATCCATGGGCAATGGCAAAGAGGGGAACAGGGTGTAGAACGAGCTTTGGGTGACACCTTGCATGCATTGCTGACTCCTAGAGAGACCTCTCCCTGCTCTGGCACAGCATTAACTCTGCTCTCCCTGCAAGGCTGCAGCATCATTTCCATGACAGAAGGTGTAAGGAGCAAAGGACATTGATCCTGAGGAACAGATCCAGTGGTGTCAGGGACAGGCACTGCTGTTCCCTGCAGAACCCCAGAGAAGGCAGGAGGGCCCTGGCCACAACAGCATTTGGAGCAATGTGGCAGAATTCTCCCTTGCAAGAGTTAAATTCTGTTCCATGGTAGGAGAAGAACCCCAGAAAAACCCAGGAGGAAAGGATGAGTGGGAGGAAAGGCTCCTGCAGGATGCTGCTCCTTGCCAGTTTCTGAACATGCTTCTTGAGGAGCACCTGCAGTTGCTGGCCAGTTTGGAGTCCCACAAGCTGAGGCAGCAGTGCACAGAGCAGCAGGTGTTTCCCTGCACCCCAAAATGTGCAGAGGTACAATTCCTTCAGTGACCAGTCTCCCACAATTAGCCAGAAACCTTCCATTTATGTGAAAGCAAAATTTTCCCTTAACCCATAATCATCTGACAAAACGAGGGAGCAAATTTCAAACACTCTTGCTTAGATCCAAGGCTGTGGATCCCTCCCTGCTGACTGAGGATTTGGGCAGGAGAAACGGTGGATTCAACCCAGATCTGATGGTTGCAGTGAGCTGGAGCTGGGCCAGTCCCAGCTGGTACAGGACTGTGCACTGGAGTTGCAAGACCAAACCACCTCTTCCACCAGTTCCCAAGAGAGTCTGATGGAAACAACGAGTGGCAAACTGAAGATGCTTCCACCAAATGGGTTCCCAGGTCTAGTGAGGATGCTTGAGGATACATCCACCCACCAAGAGGGAACTCCCTGCACACGGGCTGCCCCGTTCACCCGTGTGGTGTTTGTGGGGTGAACGGGGCAGCTCATGTGCACAACTTGGATTCATAGGGGGCATGGCAGCTCCAGCTGCCTGTGCCTCACTGCCCTTGTGCAGTTGTCTGCCAGTTGTGTGTGCCGATTGCTATGAATGCCACCATCTGGTGTGCCACGTGGACATCATAATCTTTTCTTAATTACATTAGCAGTGCAATCAGTTACTGCATTACAAGGCCGGCGATGAGCTTTTAAATCTTGGTGGAAATCATAAATAATTGCACTAAGTACCAGGCGCCAGATGTGAGTGCCAACTTCAGTTGCTCTAGATAAATAGTAACCTTACAACAGTGTTAGATAACAGTCCACTCGCTGCTTTTCATGGCTTAACAGTGGCTGCACACCCATTTTTTTTCAGGCAGGATCTATCCCCAGTGGTAGATTAAAAAAAAATAGAAAAAACTCAAACCATAAACAGGATTTTTCAAAATGTTGAAAATAAGAGCAATGTGGAAGAAAAATATGTTTTGGTTTAATATGTTGGAGTGGATGGGTGCCAAGCAGCCCCCCTGATGGTGAGCCTCTCGTGACACTGTTGGAGTGTGATGAGGGTCGGCCAAAATCCAACAGAACTGGATTGGGATGCCTGGAGGTACAGACAAGGCAGCAGCTGCAGTGAGAATGGCCCCAGTGAACCATCCAGGGTGAGATGGGCTCCATGGGCAGGGCTGCTCAGGCTCACCCTGGCTCAGCTGTTCCCCAAAGCCTTCTCCTTTCAGGAAAATTTGGGAATTCTTTTGTAAAAAGAGGAGTCTTGAACCATTGACAAACATTTTGCCAGTTTCTTTGGAGTCAGGTAATTCACTGAAATTCACTGAAATTCACTGAAATGATCCTGCTCATAACTAGTTGGACCCAAAGGAAAAGCCTTCATCACACAAGAAGAAGAGCCTCACACGAGCTCCTATGTCCCAAAAGTGCCACCATCCTGCTGTCCTGCTCCCAGGAAAGCACAGGGATGCCAGCTGGCACCAAGGGTGGTTTTGCCGTGGCCATCCATGCCTGCTGCACCCCCAGGAGCTGCTGGATCCACACCAGCTCTGCTCCCGTTCCATGGGGCATCACTTGGAGAGGTCACAAATGTCAGGGCTGAGACAGTGCTGTCAGGGTGACACAGCCTGGCCCCAGGAGCTGCCATCCCCCGGGGAGCTGGCATCCCTTTACTGGATCCTACAAGGGTCCGGCAGCAGCGTTGTGATCTCCTTGGAAGGAGAACAGGAGCTGGTACCCTTGCAGTGTTTAAATAAGCAAAGTTTTTGTGCAAAGCAGAGGTTAATGTACTTTATTGTTCAATGTCATGTTTATAGTGGATTGTTGGAGGAAAAAAATGTGATTAATTGCCCAGAAACCCACGGATCTACAATTATTTGGTTGTTGTGAACAAATAAAGGGCTACAGTATTCATCATATTCAAATGAGGCAGTAAAATAAATGATGGCATGCCGTTTATGAACAAAACCTCGCCATGTTCCCTCACAATCTGAAAATGTACTCGAAAAATTGTAAATGAGATACAGCCATTGTCGAGGGCTCACTGGTGATTTGTCTTTGTGTAATGTTTTGCAGTGCTGACCCATCACTTGCCTGTTTTAATTTATGTCACAATATGCACCTTCATTATACACTTTATGAAAACGAAGTGCCAATTTGTAATAAAGACTTGTTTTCAATGAAATCTCCTCTTTTTGGTAGGTGTTCTGCTTTTCATTAGCACCCATTTCACCAGGCCTAGTTAAAGAGCACAGGTACAGACTAAATATGTCCGATCATTCATCATAATTTTGCTTTCCACTTTGTCACAGCTTGGGTATTTAAGGAAGATAGATGATACAAGATGTTGTCTCCTTTTCAGACTCTTTATGCTCTGGTAAGTGTGTCCGATGCAGAATTATTTTGCCACTTTATTATTTTCTAGTGAGTGTTTGTCACAGCCCGCTCTGCCCGTGGTGCGGTGCCGGTGTTTGCTGTCACTCAGCGCCGCCTCGCCGGCCGTGGGGGCTCAGGCAGCTGCTGCTCCCCCAGATCTCAGCCCAGCTCTGCTCTGCTGCTGGGGCTGCCTGGCCGCGGCTGAAGCCAAACCCCTGCTGCTCGTTCCTCAGGGACCTGTTTGTCCTCGCCTCGGGCAGCCGTGTGACAGCAGGTGACAGTTTGGGCAGCTCTGCAGGGCAGGAGTGTTCCATGGTGCTGGGACTGCCCCTCTCCCCATGGACACCCCAGCCCCTTTGCTGCCCATTCCTTTGTGCTTCCCTCTGACCCTGCTCTGCCCCGGCTGTCGCAGCTGAGGGGATTGCTGGTGATCATTCCTCTCTGCAGTGCTGCTCAGGTGCCAGGTGCTGGGATTTGCAGTGTGGGATTTCAGGTGGGACCTGAAAGACAGCTCAGCTTTAGGCATCAGTGGGGCCAGAGCAGCCCCAGCCCCCAGAACTGCCCAGCACCACGGTGCTAACAAATGTCTCACTGCTTCTGGCTGTGAGCAGCACACGGGAGCCAGGGCCCCACTCCCCCTGCCCACCTCACTCCCTGGATCTGACCTCACGGGTGTCACAGCACAGGGAAGGGGCACAGCCAGCCATGCTGAGCTCCAAAAGCTCCCCCAAACTCCCCGATCAGCAGAATCTCCTGGCCTCAGCTGCCAAGCAGCGTGTTGTGCCTCGAGGACAGTGGCTGCTGCAGGGCTGGCTGTCCCCACGGCTGTCCCCAGCAGTGGTGGCACAGATGTGTGCATGCAGATAGAGTGCAGAGGTGCCAGGGTGTCGGTGGCCATGCCAGGGCTCATTGTGCTGCAGCAGAGGCAGCCTGGGTGATCAGGCACAGCCTGCTCAGGGCAGCAGGGCTGCTCTGCACAGCTCAGCTCAGGCAGCTTTGTGCCTTTAATCTGCTTGTTGCCACATTCCTGTCTGGCCCTTCCCAGTCTCTGCTTCCCAGGCACGTGGGCACAAGCTTATTAGGACTCATGATGCAGCACCAGGTATTTTCATCCATCCCTGCTATCACCACAGCCTTTTCTTTCAGGAACCCCGACTTCACATGTACAGGGGCTCTCCCCAGTCAGCAGAGGCAGAAAGAGAGAGGGCCAGAGCTCCCCAAAGGATTCTCCTCGTATCTGGAGCCCTCCTCAATAGTTAGACATTCCCCAGCAGAGGACAGTGCCCCTGGGCAGAGAACAGCATTTACCTCATGGCAGAAAGGAGACGGAATTTGTTCAGCTATTGCCTGTGAGTTCTTGGCCAGCAAAACCAGAAGATTTGTGCTTAACCTCCCGAGTCTACAGAGGATGATCCCACAGAGCCCTGCCAGCCTGGGCAGCGAGGGACACTCCGGGATCGTGGGCTGCTGTTTTATTGCCATACCTGCAAGGATTCCTGCACAGCCCTGAGCAGGAGGGACAGGGGGACAGCTGGGGAAACATTCTGCAAAGGCCACACCAAGGGACCCCCAATCCCCTGTGCACAGCAGAAGCAGCACTTTTCTAAGGTGATGCTTTGAGCTGGATGAGTGTCACCCAGGGAGAGGGGCAGGTGCCAACCTCCAGGATAGGTTGGCTCCTCCAGCTCTGGCAGCTCTGTCAGCTCCTTGGTAGGGGAGTACCAACTCTGTGAACATATTAATTCCATTTCCAAAAGTCTGAGGAATCAACCACCATTAGCACAGCTCCCAGTTCTGCTCTTTAGGTATCATGTAATTTAGATTAACAGATATTTTGCAGATGCCACCAAACTTGACAAGATATAATTATTTTCAACAAGAAAAAGTTGGATTCTTGGCTGCTTTATGAATGTGGGGCTGTTCCCAAATAGTGATCCTGTGGCACACTGAGCTCAGCTCTGGTGGTTCCTTCCCCTTTTGCCTTGATGTTGATATTTGTGACTGTCCCGGAACAGACCCTGCTGTCACCGTATGGCCACACTGCCCCAGGTCCCAGGGCGGTGCTTGGCTCTGGGGCTGCCGTGGGTTGCTCAGGATGGAGCAGGCTGGGCACTGAGGGTGGCTGCACAGCGGCTGTTCATGGCCACGGCGGAATGGGGAAGAGGAGGTGGAAAAAGAAGGGTGAAAGGGAAGTGCCACCCTGCAGCACATCCCGTCCTCCTGAGCCCTGTCTCACTCACGGCTTTGGCCTCTCTCTGTCCCTCGTGTGCCCTCTCCCTGTGCCCTGCAGGTCTATGGACATGGGCCCCAAATGCCCCCTGAGGTCCCAGTGCCTGTCCTGTCCCTAACGACTCCAGCTGAGTGTGGCCGGTTCTCTCCCTGTCCCCCCTATCCCCCCATATCCCTCCCCTATCCCCCCTATCCCCCATGTCCCCCCTATCTCCCCATATTCCCCCTATTCCCCCATTCCCCCCATATCCCCCATCCCCCCTATCCCCCCATATCCCTCCCCTGTCCCCCCGTGTCCCCCCCGTGTCCCCACACCGCCCATGCCGCTCGTTGTCCACCAGGTGGCGCTGTCGGAGGCCGCCGCCGCCCCCCCGGAGCCCCGGGACGGGACCGGGGGGAGCGGGGACCACAAACCCAGCACAGAGACCCCAAACCCAGCACAGAACCCCCAGACCCAGCACAGAGACCCCAGACCCAGCACAGAGACCCCAGACCCAGCAGAGACCCCAAACCCAGCACAGAGACCCAGAACAGAGACCCCAGACCCAGCACAGAGACCCCAAACCCAGCACAGAGACCCCAGACCCATCACAGAGACCCCAAACCCACCACAGAGACCCAGAACAGAGACCCCAAACCCAGCACAGAGCCCCCAGACCCATCTCAGAGCCCCCAGACCCAGCACAGAGCTCCCAGACCCAGCTCAGAGCCCCCAGACCCAGCACAGAACCCCCAGACCCAGCTCAGAGCCCCCAGACCCAGCTCAGAGCCCCCAGATCCAGATCCAGACCCCAGACCCAGCTCAGAGCCCCCAGACCCAGATCCAGACCCCAGACTCAACACAGAGCCCCCAGCCCTGCATCGCCAGAGCAGCAGAGCTCTTCATTTCTTTTATTTTTTCCCTCCAAGAAGCAGTTTTCTGTGGCGGGAAGCATTTCCATTGGAATGGGGACACTGGTGGGTGTCAGCTTTGATGACACCTTTGATGGGAGAAAGATTAAATCACTTTTTTCCTTCTAATATTTGGTTGATAAGGTGAAATGTTCAATATAAATCCAGTCATTGTACTTAGTTTAATTACTTTTGCTTAAATTGTGTATAATATTAAATATTTCACATTATAATCTATATTATGTTGTACTTCATAATATATTTTTATACACAAAAAATTTGATCATATCAAGAAGGAAGGTCACATGCTTCTAAATTAAAGTTTGTTTGTTTTTCTTCCTGTATGGCGAATATTAAATATTTGTTCCACTCTAGAAGAAAATGGATTTTGCAGTGCTGGTGTGTCCCATGGACCAGGAGCACGGGTGTTTGACCATCCCAAAGCACAGGTCTGACTGAGGTTTTTAGGCTGACATGGTTCCTGAGGCCAGCCCAGCCCAGGCAGTGGCACATCCCCATGCCTGGGTGAGCTCTGCCCCCATCCTGCCTCCCCAATTTATCCCCCCCAGACTCAGGATGTGATGTGGAACGGTCTCAACCATCACTTATTAATAATCACATATTTTGTGAGATGCCCGGTATTGATTTAAACCCAGGGGCAACTTTGGGAAGAGCAGGTTTAATTTATAGAAACTCTGATGTCTGATAGCAATAAATAATTAGGCGATCGCAAGAAAAGGGATCAGAGGGCTCTACCCTCCGACTCCAGCTGGCTGCTCATGTCCTGCTAATAAATTGGTTAATAAAAGGAGAAAGAAAGCCTGGATTCTGGGGTTATAAAAACAAATGACATTTTTATGTTTAGTGGACAGGAAGAACTGGGAAGGCAGAGAAGTCAGGCGGGTGCACCGGGAATCACTCTGCGTTCACAATCTGAATTTCTTAATGACATTCTCATTAAAAGTTCTCGCTGCCAAGTGCTGTTTGCTTTTGCCCTCAGAACTGCCTGCATTAATTAAAGTCACTTGGTTGGAAGTTATTTACCTGCAGTGTGGCTCCCCTGCCATGGGATGCAGGGTGGGATGGGGGCAGAGCTGTTAACGAGCCCACCCGGGGGAAAACATCCCCCTGTGGTCATGGCAGGGGCTGGGCACGAAGAGACCTCAATGGAAATGTTCAGAAATGACAGAAATGTGTCCCCAACAGCCTGTGGGCAGCTGGGGCTGGTCTGCACCCAGCCCTGCCTGAAGAGTCTCCCTGTGCCACTGAGAGCAGCTCCACCTGGGGCTCCTAACATCCCTCCCCAGTGTTAGCATGTGGGATTATAAATGTTATTATTCACATTGCAGTAAGCAAAGCAAACCCCAGGGGAATAGAAGACCCTTTCACCAAGCAACAAAACAGTGCAGAAGTGGAAGCCAGCCCTCACTGTGGAGGAATGAGAAGCCTGGGCTGGAAGAGAAACACGGCCTGAACAGGAGGTGAGACCATTCCAGAATCTTCTATGGAACAAATTCATGTGAAAAATTGAATTTCAGGTCAAGAAAAACTACTTGCTTCAGGAAAAAATAAACACTTAATTTCGAATTTTCATTTTATTTACACTATTAGTACAAAATAGAAATGAAACATGAGACTGAAGTGGAAAAATTTAATCATTCTGCTCTGAAAAGGTTGAGGTTAAATGCCCTGACCTTATCAGGAAAACTTGCCCCACAACCCCAATTTTTTTTTTTTTTTTCAAAGCAAAATTTTGTCAAAGGCCATACATTCCTACAAACCATCTTGTATCTGTCCTGCAGAGCAGCACAGAAACACCCTGATGGTCACCCACTGCCAGTCACATCCCCGTCTGTGGGTTTGGACATGCCAAAGCATGGCCAGACTCCTGCAGGGAGAACATTGGCCATCCCACATTGCTCCAGAGCAAGAAAAGGTTGAGACTCATCTCTTCTCTTTTCCAAGGTTGTTTATTTGTTCTTATCTATTCCATTCTTTCCCTGACTCACAGAGGTCTGTGCAGCAGGGTCAGTTCACAGCAAAAATCACTGAGGTGACGGGTATTTTTATGCTAAAAATTACATCCACAGTGTTTGCAAGAATTTTCCAATACCTATCACCTATGTTAGAAAGTCAGTCTCTACTCTAAACCAACCAGAAGTGCCACCATCACAGCAGAAAATGGAGCAGATGAAGAAGAAAGAAGAAGCCCAAAAGCCATGAATGTCCTCCATCTTGTCTTCTTTGCTTAGCATTCTAAAAAAACCAAAATTCTACTTTTCACCCTGTGACCAATTAACTCTCCCTCTATTCAAACTATTGTGGTCTGTAAATCCTCACACAGAGATGGTGATTTCTCCCAAGGGCTAAAATCAAAGGCACAGGAGTTTTTGTGTCCTTGCCAAGGTCTCTCAGGCCCCTGCCCAGGTCTGAACTCATCCAGGACAGTCAGAGGAGTGTTCTGGGCTCTGACAGCCTCCCAGACGTGTTGGCAAACTGACTCCTTGCCTGTCAACCCTGCCCCAGCCCTCTCCACCAGGAAAGCTGCACATAAAGGGCCGTAAGGAATCGCCTGGCTGCAGTGAAAGGTCTTCAGGGCAAGAAATCAAATAAAATCTTCATAGTGATGAAGTGAAAAATAAAACATGGTTTAAGAAAATAGTCCTTTTCTTTGCCGCTGGGGGGGCGGGCGGGGTCCAGAAGGGGAACACAGACAAAGGTGCTGAAGGTCTCAATCATCCCACTGCTTAATTATTCTATCTCTCAGAAGGCATCTCCAGGCAATTAGAATAATCATTCATGCCTGTGCTTTACAGGGACTCTCGCATTCTTCCCGTGAAGCATAAGAGCTGGATTGTAATATTTTTTTTTAACTTTAACAGTGACCTGCAACTAAAAGAAAAATAAAAGTTTTTTGAAATATTAGTTTAATAAGACATGAGAATAATATTAAGGATATGAGCCTCCCTTATTTATTATTTATATGTATAGTGTGATTTAGAGATGCACTTGAACCAAGCAAGTCACTACCAAAGAGTGGATCTATCCCTCTCTATATATATTAAAAAAACTACAATATTCGCCTGGAGATTCTGTCCACATATTTGGAGATTGTGATTTAACATACACAGTTTATCAAGGCTGGTGTGCTGCACACAGAGGCTGGGGTTTTATGTAAGGGTATAAATAATCAATGCACATAGCAACTTTAAATTACTGCTAATGTGTTTTACTTATGTTCCCACTAGAACAATATATGAAATAACAGGGAGTTGCTAGGCACACGCTTGGCAAATAATATCCATGCGTTTCCATTTTTATTATTTTTATACATTTCTTATTAAGCCAAGTGGTGCAGTTCAGGCCCATGCAGCCTCCTGGCCCTCGATACCAGATCACAGCAGTGTGAGCTGGAGGGAACGTGTGGGGCTGGCAGGGCTGGGCACCAGAACTGGCACCAGAACTGGAATGGGAACGGGAACTGGAACAGGAATGGGAACAGGAACTGGAACTGGAACTGGAACCAGAACGGGAACTGGAACTGGAACTGGAATGGGAACGGGAACAGGAACTGGCACTGGAACTGAAACTGGAACTGAACGGGAACTGGAACTGGAACTGGCACTGGAACTGGAACTGGAACTGGAACTGGAACTGGACCTGAAACCGGCAATGGCATTGGCATTGGCACTGGAATTGGAACTGGCACTGGCACTGGAACCAGCAATGCCACTGGCACTGTGGGGCTGGAAATTCTCAGTCAGGACCGTCGGTGAGCAGCTCTGGTGCAGCAGTGCCTGCTCACAGCAGAAAAGGGCTCCTGCTCTCCTGCACCTCTGCATGTTTCCCCATTTGCTGCTTCTGCCCATTGGGCTGCTACAATCAAACATTATTCACCTTTTCTATCATTTACCTTACACAGTGTCTGTGAACATCTTTGCTGGAGCAGCACATGGACTCCCAGGAAGGGATTCCAAACCCCCACAGTTCCCTGGGCAATGTGCTCTGTGTGGGCAGTGGGGCTGACAGGGGGAGCAGGCAGCACTGCCCTGGCAGACTGTGCCAGCACCATGCAGGGACAGGGACACAAAGGATGGGTCCCTCCAGAGACAGAAATGCTGGATCCTTCCAGCTGAGCAGGGATGTGGGGATGAAAGGCTGGATCCCTCCAGGGGCAGAAAGGCTGGATCCCTCCAGGGGCAGAAAGGCTGGATCCTTACAGGGGCAGAAAGGCTGGATCCCTGCAGCCACATCTGTTTTGGCAGCCACTGGGCACACACACTGTTAGTACCTGGCATGCTCCAAAGATGCCATCCACAGAAATCCCAGCATTAAACATGGCGCTAGTAGGAAAGCACTTGGCTAGGAAGGAGGACAGATTTGCTCTAAAGCATGCAATCATCTCATCTGCGTGCTCTAGAGCTCTTACAAAACCTTGCCTGCACTTAAGCAGAGGGTATGTGAGGAGCAGGGAGCACTGCTCAGGGCCTGCCCCCCGCATCCACAGCCCCCACTAAACCCCAGCAGGGAGCCTTCCATTAAAACTGCTTAGCAGACAATAACTATTTCTTTGTAAACAAGTGTTTGAGTGTTTATTACTATGTCACCATCAAAGCCATACAGCTTTGTACTGTGTCTAATGGAAGAAAATTAACAGAGTGTTTTGAAACTCACTCCACATAGAAATGCAAATGGATTTCCCAGGGTGCACAGGCTGGGGCTGCCCCAGGAACTATCAGGTGCCCCCTGGACATTGCCACAACCTCGATTCTGGTGATACAAACCCCCTTCACTGCATACAGAAGCAATAAAGAACTGGCAGCCTTTGCACAAATGTCCTCACAACCCAAATGCCATTTCTTGCAGTGAGAGCAGAGTCCAGCTACATACTATTAATGTTAATTGAAAAACTTGCCTCAGCCTCCGTGAGAGCTCAGGCAGCCCCAAAAACCAGATGAATAGCCCCTGAAACAATTCCCAGATGGAATGAGTGTCACATGGAGCTGGCAGCTCACAGGACCTTTTTGTTGGGGATGAAATAACAGCTGCCAATGAAGAGTGTAGCAGTGTCTAATATGGAGAATATTAGTTTGGTCAATGTGATGATCAAGAATATCCTTAAGATGTATTTCCAAAGAGTGGGCAGCTCTTGAGGGGGCTGGGCCAGGCCAGTGCCACCAGGGATGCCAGTGTCCCCAGCAGGCACGCTGCCCGGGGCTGGCACCAGCCACCAGTGGCACACACAGAGGGAAGGGATGTCATCCCTCAGCACAGGATCTGGTACACAGGGAAAACACCCCATCCCAGTGAAAAGCAGCTTTGGATCTTTAATTAAAAAACAGGGTTCACAGCACCGGGGCATTGACTTCCACCAGTTAATCTCCATCACTTCATTTCACCACCAACTTCCATACTCTACAAAACTGCTGGAGACAATTTTTATTGATTGCTCTTCAAGCCGTCAAAAGCGTCCCTGGCTGATCATATGTTACCCCCAGACACCTTGTGCATTTCAGATAATAACTTGGTGCTCTACAGAAGAAATGAATTGGATGTGCAGTCAGTAACTGTCCAAGTGAATCATGTTACTATATGTCAGCAGCCCAGGCTCTGACTATCATTTTAACAGAGAGAAATCCGCTATTTTCATGGCTGTTTGAAATTATTTTCCAGATGAATAAGATATAACAACAACTACTTACAGTAAAGAATAATATGGGGAATCTGTTTGCTACTTGGAAACAAATCTTTCCAGTGTAATGCTGTTTAATATTATTTAATCTGTAACTGTGAACATGAAATTTTGTGACTAGCTTTCATGTAGTACAAAAAGCTTCTGATGTGGGGGAGTGGGAAGCTGGAGTTGGTATGGGTGATGGGTAGTATTTGCTCTCTCATAACTGCAAATACAGTAATTCATACAGAAAATGGAACATTGCTAAAATGAGGTTGACAAAGTTGCATCCTGTTGCCAATCATTGGCAGTGAAGGTTTATTTTGCATAAACAATTACCATGTACCAGGATTACTTCCTTTTTCTGGGGTGTTTGTAGTGTATGTTTTGCTCAGAATTGCTGCAAATAACTGCAAATGGATTTTGTGAGCTTGAAAAGAAGCAAATAATTTAGAAGCTCTTACCAACCTGGGAACTCGTTATTTATACAAGCCTTGTTCTGTTTGTAGAACTGACTGAAGGTGTTCCCTGGGCCCAGCCTGGCAGAGCTGGGATCCCTGGGCAGCCCAGGCTCTGTGTGTGGGTCAAGGGATGAGTGGTGGGCACAGCCCCGGGCTCTGGGCACGGTGTGGGGCACAGGGCAGTGCACGGGCACAGACAGAGCCACTGCAGGAACCCCCACCCACCACCCAGCTGTCCCTTTCACTGCCTCACCTCCTGCTTTACAGAAGACCAATGAGAGGGATTATTTCACTGATATCAGCCTGCTTTCCCAGTCCATCACACACAGTTTCCCCTCCAAGAGTTTCAGAGCCCATAAGTTGTTTTATAGCCCCACTTCAGGCTCAGATGTCTGCTGCCCCTGACCGCTCCATTCCACCCAGGCTGGTTGTAATAAAGAGCCCCAAAAGGACATTTCCTCTGGAGACAACTCTCCAGCCACATCTGCAGAGCTTCCCAGAGGCTGAGCTCAAAGGCAGGAATACAACCCCTGATGTCTGGCTCAGCCCTGGAAATATCTACAGTGTGTCCCAGGCACCATCCTGGGAGAGAGTGGCCAGGTCCTCACGTACACAGGTGATCTGTGTCACAGTGGTGTGTTAAAGCAGGAAAAATGATGGAAATAAAGAAAAGGAGGTTTGGTGACATGGAGAAGGTCTGGGGATGCCTGCAGCTTGGTTCATTAGGGATGGGTCCCAGCCATGCTGTGCTGCAGCTCATCGTCTCCATACAGTGGAGTTCTTTTACTGAAAGGGTTAAATACATCAAGAGCCACAACTGCTGCAAAATAGCAATTCACTCCTTGGGTGGGTAAAAAAAAAAAAGGTGGTTGAGGCAAACCATATTTATTCTAATGAGTCCTGGTGTTTTCCTGAATCCAGAGGCAGGACAGATTTGCACCCAGATTTGCATGCATTGCATGAGCACAGCCATCCCAGCTAGGATTCAGTTTCCACCCCTTACTGGACTGGTCTAGGAGCACCCCAAGCAGAAGAAACTTTTCTTTCACCATGGGTGTCCCTTTTCCTGCAGAGCTTGTCCCAGCCCAGGCTGGGGGCACAGAGCAACCCCCACATGGTGGGATGAGGGTGGGCACATGCCAGAAGTGTTTGGGATTTGGCACGATGGAGCATCACCAACTTCCCTCCCTCCCTCACCCCCTCCCTCCCTCCACCCTCCCTCAATCTGTTCCTCAGCTTCTCAGCTTCCCGCACTGGTCCCTGATGTTCTGTCACAGGCTCCCGGTGGGAGCTGGAAGCAGAAAATGGTCCTGCCACTCGCGTCGGCTCAGCCTGCTCATGTTCCAGCTGGTAAGTCATAAAGAAATGGTAAAACACAACCCCCTCAGGGCTGCTGGGAGCTGGATCGAGTTTTTCCATCTCTCCCTAGAGACGGCTCTTTATTCTCACACTGACAAAACTAATGGCCTCGCTGGGTCTGACAGTGACAAAGCGGCCAGTGGCGCCAGCCCCACCGGTGCGGTGTCACACGTGATGGGCTGGACCCCCGTCCCGGCATGGGGACAGCTCTCAGCCTCCCGTGCTGACGCAGACCCAGGCTTCTCACAACCAGAGATCATGTTTGCAGATAAATATTTAATTTTTAAGAATGAAATCTTAATTACTACACCGTCTTGCACGATGAGACCGTAATGCAGCCTCCACACGCTCGGGCAGGTGCAGGTGATCGGGGTCTTTGCACCTGCCTGGCCCCACTGCAGAGGGGGATCCCCTCGCAGGCAGCTCCTGAGGCTCACTCTGCTGTCTGGAGTCTGCACTGGGGAGGTCCAAGAAGAGCCAGCCACGCACCTGCTGCCATCAAGTGAGGCAGTAGCAAGAGATGGCTGCACGTCACCCTCCGAGGCTTCTGGATGGTCCGTGCTGGTGCCACTTGGTGAGGTTAGGCTGGGCAAGTGGATGCCTGCACACGTGTTCTTCCATCATTTAATCTGGAGTGATGCATATAGAAATTTAGATCAGGCAGCTTGACATTCCTGACTGCTGAGGCTGTGAATCGATGGCCTCTCTACTCCCTGCCGGGGAGATCGATTCCCCAAGCACAATGAATTGGTTTCATCACTTTGGTTTCACCTTGTCAAAGTCATGTCTGATTTAC
This sequence comes from Certhia americana, assembly GCA_018697195.1. Lineage (NCBI taxonomy): Eukaryota > Metazoa > Chordata > Aves > Passeriformes > Certhiidae > Certhia > Certhia americana. The sequence continues at coordinate 233,034 of CM031872.1, forward strand.
TTTAGTCTGGAGGGCAGCTTTTAAGTATTTCATTGCATTTTGTAATCTGGCTGTGTGCCTTTGCTAACCACACTGCCCTCTGTGAGGCTGGGGTGCACCTGGCAGCAGGCTGGACACACTTCCCACAACAAACCACCAGCTTGGTCCAGGCAGGGCCAGCTCAGAGCATCCCTGTGCTGGCAGTGAAACATTGCCAAGACTCAGAAGCAGCTGGGAAACATCCCTGGGGTTGTTGTGTTCTGGAGGAGTCCTGGGGCTGTCCTGACTGGGAGGATGCTCAGCCCAGTAGCAGCATTCCGGCTGGTTGAGAAAACAAAGTTTTGCAGTTTTGCATCCTTCACCAAAAGACATGAAAACAGACCACGTTACTGGAGCTGGCACAGCTATAGCTCTCCCAGGAATGATGCAGCCAGTCCTGCAAGCTTCCTGGTGTCTGGTTGTTAGCAAAATCATTTTCCTGGTGCTAGCTTTGGCCCAAATTCTGCTTTGTCCAATTATACTCCTGGGTGAGTTTCCTGAATGCAAGTATTGATCACTCTTCAGACAGGTTTTCTGTCTGGTCTCTACATTACCTCTGCTATTCTTCAGGCAATCAATTATATTTTTATAGCCATGGGTATTATTAATCAATATACAGTAGCAATCTAATTGATTTGTCCAAGGCTCTCCGTCTGCAGCCGTTGGTGATCGGGAGGGTCAGGGCTGTGTGTGCAGCCGGGGAGCAGGGGGGGAGTTCCCCACGAGGTGAGGGGCAGCTCCAGCCCCCTCCCAAACACCTCCATCACCCTCCCCACGAGGTGAGGGGCAGCTCCAGCCCCCTCCCAAACACCTCCATCACACTCCTCCTGTGCTGCCTGCAGCGTCATACTCTGACCCCCTCCCCGCTGCTCATTACCGTTATTTATCTCTCATGGATGCATCTGGAGGCCACGGGAAGGGTCAGGGAACATTTGTACAGAGAATTAGCTGTAATTTTTCAGGGGGGAAATATATATCTGGTGGTTTATGCAGAGCTGGGTGGGGTAAGCGGGCTGGGAGCCGAGCCCAGCGCTCCTCCCTCCACCTGCTCCATCTGTCACCGCCCGCACCGCCGCTGCTCACATGGATGCCCTCAAGTTGCGATACTCTCATGGGCAACAATAAATGTTTGTGATTGGAAAGGCCCCTCGGGAAGCTCCAGCACTCCCATGGTGGTGGGAGAGAGCAGGTTCTGTGTATGCAGAGCAGGGAGCACAGCCCAGCCCAGGCACCAGGCAAAGCAAGGGTGGCAGGCAGCGCCCAGCTGGGCCAGCACCAGGCTGGAGCCAAGTGGGCACACAAGGGTTAATTTGGGAAGATCTGTGTTGATAATAAAGCTGCTTTTTTTTTCTTTTTCCTGGCGATGATATGATCGGAGCAGGGTTGCTATGGCAACGGTGGCTCTAGAAACCCCCCCGACCGCTGGTGGCTGCTCCCAAGCCACTCTGTGCCCACCCACCACCCATTCCCTGCCCACACCCACCCTCCCACACCCACCGCCCCCAGCCCACCAGCCCATCCCACAGCCACCGCCCCTGCTGCACCCGCTGCTCCATCCCCTGCGCATCTCCCATCCCATGCACACACCCTGCCCTACACCGCTGCCCCCTCCACTCCCACCACCCCCGGCTCTGCTTGCCTCCCAGGGGTGCCGAGGGCACCAGACAGCTATTATGGGATGGGACAGAGCCCTCAGAGCAGCCGGGTGTTGGCCCCTTCCCACCTGCCCCAGAGCTGCTCTCCGGGCACAGTTCTCACGCCCTTTTCCCACTCTCTTAGTCCGGCTTTGCTGTGTCCCCGCCAGCAGCCACCGCTGGCAGGGTGCCCACAGGGTGCCCCGGTGACCCTAACAGTGTCTGGAGCTGGCCAGGACCCAGCAGGGCACAGGTGGTGCCAATCCCCCAGGTGCTGCCGCGGGTCTGTGCCCCGCTCCCACCCTGGCTCCGGCTGCTGCGGGCGCTGACACCACGCGTGACACGATGCCCACTAAATCACACACCCTCCTTCCTCCTCTCCCTTCCTCCCTCGCCCATTAATGAAATGAAATAAATTTTCCATTTTTAAACATGAAGGTTTTAAAAAAGAGCTGCAATTCTGCGCACATGCAATTCCCAGCGGGAGGGGAGAGCGGAAGCGGGCCCTTGTGCTAAATACAGAACAAAGCCTTCTGTCTGAAAATACCTACGAGGAGCTAACAAATGCTAATGACAAAATAATGTATGGGGGGTTTAACGCTGGATGCTTTTTATCAGCAAATTAGCACAGTTATTATGCTGCAAATGCATTTAACAATAATTTGTTTCAATAACTGTAGAAGTGGTATTTTAAAAAATATACACCATATTTAGAACACTTCATCCATGAAGGACCATTATTGTTTTTTCCTCCCCAGAGAGTTATAAAGGTCTCTCTTACAAGTGAAAGAAATACAATCATCACCCTTCACAGCTCAGTTACTCTCTTTTATTTTATTCAGAGCCATTTAAAGTTTGTGTTTTCAAAGGAAAAAGAGCAAGTGTCTTTAAAGGGTCAGGGCTGGAGAGGGCTCGGGGTCTAGGATTTGGCTGGGATTGCAGGTGTGGTGCATGGGTGAGCCCACAGCACGGCAGGAGCAGGGTGGTGGCACAGAGCAGAGGGCAGGTGACGTTCCAGTGCCTTGGGTACCCCACGGGCACTCTGCCCCCACCACTGCTCCCCTGGCATCGCTCACCTGCCACGGCAGCCCCAGCACGGGCTCTGCAAGGTGCTGCCAGCCCTGCTGGAGCTGGGTCTGCAGGCCCAGGAGCAAAGTGGAGCAGGCAGTGGTTTCTGGCCAGGTGGGCACAGGGCTGCCCACGGGCTCTGCAGGCAGCAGCCGCTTGTTTACAGCCCAGCTCCTCAGTCACAAACCATTAAGGAAGGCAAACAGCTACATCGACACTCACCCGAAGTGGATTCATGTGTAAATCAGCTGCTTTTAAAATTTCACTGAGCATGAAAGTTCACCTTTACAATCGACATAAACCGCAGCTGTTCCCAGGGCATCCCAGGCGCAATCCCAGGGGAGAGGATACATTTAAATGTGCAACGCGAGCGCGGGGCTGTCAGAAAGTTGAGGCTGCATCCGTGCCTTCAAACCCTTTCCTGCACCAGGTGGTCAAAAAGCAGCACCCAGCAGCAGGCTGTGTGTGCTGCTGCCCTGCCAGCCGGGATGGGGACACTGGGGCAGCTGGCACCGTGCTCTGCAGGCAGCCAGAAGGGGCTGCACAAGTTGGCTTTCTGTGCTGTACAGGAACAGGACCCTTGTTTTGGACAAGCACAGCCAGGTGTGAGCACGGCTCCCTTCAGCCAGGCTGTGCTGGGAAGGGAATCCCCAGGAAGAGCCAGGGCTGCACTTCGCTGCTCTGGAGAGTTCTGGATGTTTGCTGGGGTGCCAGCTCTGCCGGCTGACAAAAGCAAACAATAACTTCCAGGACAGTCTACTCACACCATAAACAGCTGAAAGAAAATCCATCTCTTCCCCATGCAAAACCACTGATGAGTTCATGAACTGTGCTGGGCAATAAATCACTTGTGCTTATGCAGGAGAGCCGAGGTTTTTGGGTTCCTAATAGGCACTCTGACAATGTGATTGCTCCATATTTCTTTGTAGCTGTCACCTTTGCAGGCCTGTCAATGCTCCTAATCTTTTTTCATTGCAATGTCAAGTTTTGGTAAGTGAAGAGGTGGAAGGTGGGATGGGATGTGAACAGTACTGGGACCAGTTTCCTGAGCCACTCCTGGATTCCTGTCCCTCCTGACAGGAGCCCACCCATGGGCTGCCCTGCTGAGGGATTTGGGGTGGCTGCAGCACCCCAAACAGGGACAGACAGCAGCTCCCAGCTCCCCTCCCTGCTCCCTATCACCTTCCCCTCTCCCTGCCCTTTCTCTCAACACCATCCTCTGCCTTTTCCTCCCACCAGACCCGCTGATGCAGAGGTTCTGTTCCCATGGGAAGACAGCCAGTGCTGAGCCACCAACGCAGACCAGAAAACATACTTTTAATATTCAGCATCTGGATAGACAATAAAAACTGGGACAAATAATCTAGTTGAGGCAATTACCTTAGCATAAATGTATATATTATTTATAAATGGTTTTGAATATATAAATAATATTGATAAAATTTGCATGAGTAAAAAGAGACATAATTACCAAATGATGCCTTAGAGCAGTGTATCCTGCTGGCTGCTTGCTGCCCTGATTCTCATCCAGTGGACCCTGCCCTGGTCATCTTGTCCTGCTAAAAATGTGACATGCAGATTTAACTGAGCTAAAAAAGAAGAGCCTAAAACAAGGAAAGCAGTTTAGAAAAGTCAGCACTGCCTGAGCAGCTTTGGCTGGGTTTTGAGTGGGATTTTAGGATTCAGTGTTTCCTGGGGATGTAATTCAGGACAGGTTTCAGAGATCTGCAGAGACAAAAGTGCATTATTCATCCCGCGGGAATGCCGGGATATCCCTGCCTGCTGCCAGCACTCACCACTGTCCCTGGGTGTCACAGCCACAGCCTGCTCCTCTCCTCCTCATCGAAGGGCCAGGAAACTCTCTGGGCTCTTTTTGAAACCTCGAGTGGCTTTTGTAAAGTTAAATCCAGCAGCAAAGTGAAAACATAAAGAGTAGAGCACAAACAGGAGCAGTGAGCCTGGCCCTCGCTGGTGCCTGAGCCACGGTGGATGAAGTTGTCTGAGCCTGGCGTGTCCCACACGCGGCTCTGTAATAAAACTGGCTGAGATCTGCTGATAAGCCTGAAGCAAAGTCAATGTAAAGTGTCAATCCTGCCTGTTCACAGCAGCCTTTGGGGGTCAAGCTGCTTCCTGGCTATGATCGCCGTATCACTGATATGTCAGCCGTGTGTTAACTGTTTTCTCAGGGATCGTGCTCAGATCAGACACCAGATGCAGATAAGCCAAGGCAGAAGGGCTGGGGCTGAGCTGTGCCGTGCTGCTCTGTGCCCTGCTGTGCCAGTCCCAGCTCACCCAGCCCTGTGGGGCCCTGCAGTCTGTCCTGCAGCCGTGCTGCCCAGCCCTGGGTGGCACTGACACACTGACTGCGGGAGCAACAGGCACCAAATCCCACTCAGCCCGTGTCACCCTGCTTTTTGCATGTTTTCACAGCCTGCTGATTGCATTCTTGTGTAGTGGAGTTTCTCACAGACTTTCATGTAAACAAAGATTGTTTTTGCATTCCTCTCTAGAGGAAGCGAGACTTGATGGACTTTTGGTTTAACCTGTGTGGTTTGAGAGGTGGCAAATTCACCCTCCAGTCCCTGGTCACCTTTAAAATAATATATATATCAAGGTCACACAATAAACTCCTCTTCTTTTCCTCCTTGCTCTGAGACGAGAGTTGTTGTGAGTGTGTGTGTGTCTATTTGTGTGTCCACAGGCCAGTGGATCCCACCATGTGTGCCAGGCTGTGCCATGTGGGATGAGCAGCAAATGCTGCACAGTCTGCACTAAGTGAAGCTGAGAGAGAAGAAATCAAAAGAAGTGGGGTTTAATTAAGTATCAACCAAGATTTATGCAACTTTCTCTCTCCATCATAAATATTAATAAGGAGCAAGTGGTGGCTCTGTGTGGCAGGCACTGTCGAGCCATGAAGGGATGTTAATTCCAGGCTCTTTGAGATGGACTAAGCGTGACACAGAGCCTCTTTGATTGGGAATATTCCTTGGGTTTAAAAGTTAAATAACATGAAGGGGGATTTAGTGGGTAGTAAACCATTAGTGAGGCTGGGATTAAAACTCCAGTACGCATGTCGTGTATTTCACGATTGCCAAACTGATTAATGGCAGCATTGCCAGAGGAGCTCCTTTGACAACACTGGGTGCCCCTGGCAGGATCACAAAGACTGGACTGGCAGTGCTGGGATGTGAGGCCATCGTGAGGGGCTGCAGAGGGGGCCCCAGGCATGGGGAGCAGGAGCAGGGACATCCAGGGCCAGCCCCAGTCTGGCACTGCCCACAGGCAGTTATTAAAGGTGACACAGCCGGCCTGAGGAAGGACTTGCAGAGCCCACTAAATCTCCAGCCATCCCTTAAATAAAACTTTATGCTGGCTAATAAATTTTAATGGCACTTGTCAGTGCTTGATGACTGCAATCATTTAAGAGAGGAGGAGAAACCCCAGAGTTGGAGCTTGGCTGTGCCATGCGTGGTGCCCGCCGTGCCTGCTGTGCTGCCCTCTGTGCTGCTGCTTGCTGTGTCCACACAGAAACAGATAATTCCTGCAGCTCCCTCTCTCCCAGTGGCAAATCATCCCTTCCTGGTGTGCAATGAGGAACAGGCATCTTCTAGGGCTGGAAAAGAACTGCCCAAGGAAAGAAGCAAAGGGCTCTGCAAGTGCTTTGGGGGCCAAAAAATAAAATAAAATAAAATTTTGTCTTTGGAACAATGTAATGTCGTGTTTGGGATTTGAGGGGAAATTATAATCAAAGAGTTTTCAATTTTCAAAAATTGCTTTTGAAGCCAACAGGTTTCTTGGATTTCATTAAAACAAACAAACAAACAAACAAACAAACAAACAAACAAAAACCCCACAGAAGTCTGGGAACTGTGTTTTTCATCACTCATTCAAAACACTTTCCAAAGTTTACTCAGGACCCTGAGCCAGGATTAGCAGCAGAGTTTATCCAACTGCATCATCCCCAGCAGCATCCCCAGAGCACATGTGGGACTTGCCCGGCACAGGCAGGAGAGAGCAGCTGCCTCCGAAGGTGAAATGTGGGAACAGGATTCAATCTGAGGCCAGGGGAACATCGTGCAAGCAGCAGATCCTGCGGAAAGCATCAGCTCGCTCTGCGTAATAGCATTTCCTTCCTCCGCTCCCTTGCCCGCTGCCGTGCAGCACGGCTGCACACTGAGATTTCATGTAATTTTGTTTTAGTGCAGAATTTAATGTTAAGTTTAAATATGTAATTATCTTTAATTGAAATTACATCCATGCTTTTCATTAACAAGATGCACAGAGTGAGCAGTGTAAGGCAGCGCCGTGCCGGAGGCGGGGGCTGTCGCGGGCTTCCCGTCCAAACCGGGATGGGGGGTCCTCCCCCTGCCTGCGCCCCCACCCGCTCTCCGTGCCCCCTGTGCCCCGGGCACTGCCCGCGGGTCGCTGTCCTCGGGCATCCCGAGCACCGCGTGCATCGTGCCCTGCCCCGACGGCGTCCCCGTACCGTGGGGCGATCCGAACCCGGCCCGGAGCCTCGTCAACCAGGGGTAGATCGGCCCGTGGCCCGCTCGCTGCTCTTCCGGTCACGGTGGCGGCCTCCGCCCCCTCTCCTGTTCCCCTCGTTCCCCTGCGCTTCCCCCCGCTCCTCCTGTTTCCCCCGCTCCTCCTGTTCCCCTCCTCCTGTTCCCCTATCCCCACCCCCCCATGCCTCCGTTCTCCCCGCTTCCCGCCCTCCTGTTCCCCCCCATATCCTCCCGTTTCCCCCCCATTCATCCTAGTTCCCCCGCTCTCCTGTTCCCCCGCTTCCCTCCTGTTCCACCACCCCCCAGGTCGGTCTGGCCCGTTCCCCATTCCTTTCCCCCCATTCCCCCGCTCCCCTGCTCCCTCCATTCGCCCCCGTCTCCCCCCCTTCCCCCCGTTCCCCCCATCTCTCATTCCCCCATTCCTCCATTCCCCCATTCCCGCCTTCCCCCCAATCCTCCCCAATTCCCCCCATTCCCCCCTTCCCCCCCATTCACCGCTTGTCCCTCCCTGTCGCTCTGCCCGTTTCCCCGCACCGCCCGCAGCTCCCGTTCCCCTTGCATTCCCCTTGCTGCATCCCCTGCATTCCCCTTGCTGCATCCCCTGGCAAGGCCCGGGTTCTGCCCGTCCCAGGGCCCAGCCGTCGGTTTCTTTTCCAAAGCGTTTCGGTAAGCGATCCTAAAATCGCATTTCCGTAAGTGAACCCAAACCCTTGTTTCACTGCGGGCCCGACCCCCGCTGTCACGTCGCATAGGAAAACCCATCCGTTCCCAGATTCGGTCCTTCTCAGACCGTGAGGTCAGTGATTCAAGTGGACGTTAAACTAATCCTGAGAGACAACGTGGTTATGACTGTCTGGTGGCTCTCCTGGAAACCTCCATATCCTTTCAGATTCCTCACGGAGATTCCCCCCTCCAGCGGCTCCGCTCCCTGGCGCCGCAGGGCAGCACCAGGACACTCAGTCTGTGTTTTTGAAGCCCAGGCTGGTCCGGGAGGTGTTCTGCATCTTCACAGTTCTGAGTGCATAGTCTGCCCCTGCCCCGGCTGGAGGGGCACGCTGGTGGCTGTCCCCTGTCCCCCCAGGGGACCCCTGGCACTGGCTGCAGTGCAGAGCCCCCACTCTGTGCAGAGTGGGGACTTACCCACTGGCACTTACCATGGACCCTGGTTCCATGCTTTCCTTGTAATGTTTCCTAGTGTTTCACCCACCAACCCATAAATTTCACCAGAACAAACCCATGAAGGGTCGGTTTGGGAAGGACGGATTGCCCCAGGTTATAACTCCACAGTGAGAGGCCGTAAGGAAGCTCTTGATAAGCAGCAGACTGTGCTGTGTGGGCACAGGAACACTCTCAGAGGCTGAAGCCCGAGTTCCCCCCAGCTCTGCCCCAGACACAGGGCACAGGGAGGGCTCCTCCATCTGCACCAACTCTGTATTGGGTCATTCATGTCCTGGGGGCAACCAGGACAGGGCAAACGTGGCATCAGAGCTCCCGAGGAGCTTTCCAAAAGTGCAGAGTCCAGTGCCATGCTGGGACAGGCAAATGAAGACACCCCCAGTTACCAGCTAAATTAAAATTTCTCTCAACAATTATTTTAAAAGCAAGGACCTTGCTGAGTGTGACTGATCACAGCACTCCATGAACCATGAACTTTTGTCTTTGTTGCCTCCAAAGCAGTTCCTGCATCTTCAGCAAGTGTGAATCCTATGGATTTATACTGAATGCTCTTCAGCCTTGTTAGCAACAGCCAGTGAGGCAATCAGCACGTGCTGAAGTCCTGCTCTGACAGTGCAATCAATTAAATATCAATTAATCAGTTAATCAGTACAGAGGATACACACAACAAGGCTATGATGGCCGGTTTCTAACCCTGGGTGTTTCATGCCAGTCCCACATATGGGATGTTATTTTCTTGTGAGGGGGTTTCAGGCTGGGATTCCCAAACAGTGGGGCAGAGCTGGGCCAGCACTACCAGGGGGTTCCCACAGGCACTCATGAACACAGCTAAAGAGCTTCCTTCTTCCACATCTCCCATATTTGCACCTTCTACCATGCTCATTTTCAGGCAAAAAATCTGAGAGAATTTAGAGAAAAAAGTGTTCAAGAGAATTCATTTTGGAGTTTGCTCCTGAAAACGACAAAACTAAATTTGCTGTGGAATCTGTCTCAAATTCCTCTCTCAGGTGTGGCAATAGGACAGATGCCAAACCCCTGCTGTCCCAGACCTTGCTCTAAGGGTTCTGTCTCTAGAGCATTCCTTGTTCTTTCTGCCTTTCTCCTTTGCCCCGTGACCTTTCACATTAGGACACCTCCCCATCTGTGTCCTTTCACCCTGTGAACCCCTGAACACTTGTGCCAGTAAAGCCAGGACAGGTGGCCCCAGAGACCTTTTCACCCCGGGTACGTCCTGCCTGTGCCTTAACCTGATTTGGATGTGTCTGTGATGTGAGTGATACACCTACCCAGAGCCCGAGACCTCCAGAAGCCACTGCTCGTTTCCATAGACCCCCATAAATGGATAACTGGCTCTTTTAATCTTGTTACTAAATTGTAATGGAATTATCCCTCTAATCCTTGGAGCAAGAGCAGAACTCAGCCACCAATATAAAATAAAATAAAAAAACCCTACAGTAATCATAGATTTTTAAAGTATTTATTTTGTGCTGCTCTCAGATAGGCTGTACGTAAAATTTTATTTCAGAGGAATAATGTCACATAGTGCACATTGTGGCTGTTCTGTGATTAAGTCCTCTTTAATCTGCCATGTGTGGAGGTGCAGTGCTTTCCCATCACAGCTCCCTCCTGCCAGACTCCCCATTAACGGCGTTACGGGATTAGCAGGAAGAGGAGGAATTACCCAGCTACAGGAGGTTTTTGCTCTGATCTGCTTAGCAGCCCAGGCCATTCCAGGGCAGGAGGGCTCAGGGATGTTAAGCCTGTTTCCTTCTCAGGACCATGTGCTCCTCACCGCTCTATTTTCTCACAAGAAACTTTCCAGCTGGTAGATCTGTTTAGAGAGATTGGTTCCTGCTGCTGCTCTGTCTGTCTGTCTGTCTGTCTGTCTGTCTGTCTGCTTCCTCCCAGGTAGGAGCTGCCAGGCTGGGCCGTTGGCACTGCTGGCAGTGGGATGGGAGGCAAAGATGGAGCCAGCAGATGGGGCAGCAGTGCTGGGAGCTGGGATCACAGAAATGTGATCCAGACACTGCTGGCGATAGGATGGGGAAGTGCAGTTGGCTCTGGAGCCTGAGGTTCCTGCTGCCACCAGGAAAAGGCAGCTGGTGCTGCCGTGGTCAGTGCACGGGGCCATCCTGCTGTCACCCCACACCGTGCTGCCTCCTCGCCAGCACTCTGCAGTGACAGGTTCTGCTCATTCCTGTCCAACCACAGCTCCCAAACCTCAGCTCCAAGGGAAGGTGGTGACACAGAGATGGGCACTGTGGATCAGAGGCTGTGACCAGGCCCGGCAGGGCACGGCAAGAAGGGCTTTGCTTCCCAAATGTGATGGTGAGGGTGCACAAGGGAAATCATCTGGCTGATGCAGGAACATCCTCTGGAAACAGATGGGACACTGCTGGAAACTCTCCCAGGTGTGGGGGCTCGCAGTGGCACTCGTGGAGGAGGACACGGAGCTGCAGTCCTGGTTTGCTCCGTGCCTGGCACGTGGGCGAGGCAGGCAGTGGGAGACAGAGGGTTAGGGATGTGCCAGCATCCTGTCACAAAGCATTTGCTGACCTTTCCATAAATATTCCTCAGAAAGGCTAAGTGCCCGGGTCAGTTCAGAGGGTGCCGAGCTGCGCTCAGCGCTTTGCCGGGGGCCACGGCCACGGCTGCTTTGACAAATAGCAGCTGACCCGAGCTCTGGGGTGGGGGCTGCTGATGGCCACGGCTGCATGGCTGGGCAGGTGAGGCTTTAGGGGAATAAATGCAATTTTGCCCTCAAAAAAAGTGAATGCTGCAGAACGCAAGACATTTATGAAATTCTGCTTCTCACTTGATGGCTTTGCCTGGATTTTCTAACCCCGAATTGAAGAGGTCTTATCTGTTCTCATTGAAAACACCAGATATGAAGTGGAAAGAGTTTAGTGGAAGGTCACATCATCTGACTTAAAACAACATTACATGAGGAGAAAAAAAGGGCTTCACCAGCATGATTTAAAATGTGAAGTGTATTCCCTCTTTTTTTGTCATTTGATGGCAGAAATTACTTGAAGCTTGGAGATTCATACAGTGAATCTAATAGTCCAGGCCCTGAAAAAACTGTGCTGCTACTTTCAATCACCCCATAAGCACAGTTTGTCAGGAGGATGAACGATAGCTGGCATGCACTTTACCAGTTCTACCAGTCTGCAGAAAATCTGGTGGTTTCTTAAATCAGCTTAACTCCGGGTCACACTGGACCAGCTTGCATTGGTGAAAATGAAGCTGATTCGATAGCACCTGGTGACAAACCCTCCTGAGAGTGTCTGAGCAGAGGAGGCTGCAGGCTGCACTCATGAGCTGTGCACACGCTGCTCCGGGTCCTCACACGCTGCCCCACCACCTGTGAGCAAGGACTCCGTGGGGAGGGAGGCAAGGGAGAGCCGTGCTGCACCTCGAGCCTTGGGCATGTTTCCCTCTCCATGCCAAGTACCTGGCACGCCAGTGCTTTCCTGGGCTCTGTTCTGCTCCCACTCAGTCCCAAACGCTGTCTGTGTACAGCCCTCCCTGCCTGCCTCACCTCAGCTGCTGTCCCCCGCCCGCCTCCTGCAGATGCTGATACACACAGAGTGGGTTTGCCAAAGGTGGTGTCAGAAGTTCAACACCCCCACAGCCTCCAAAGCTCTCGAGAAATGCTCAGGGGGCTGGCAGCAGAGTCTGGGGCTCGGTGCCCCTCCCCGTGCCTGGCAGTGGGTGCTCGGGGCTGTTCATTATGGGAATGCCTGTGCGTGGGAATGCCTTGGGCCCCAGCCTGCAGAGATTTATGTACGTGCTTAACTCTTAGCAGATGAGAAATCCCATTGAGACTATGCATATGCTACAGGTTAAAGACAGGCATAAAGCTTTGAAGAGTCTAAATCTTGGATTATAAAGATTATAAATTTTCAGGGGACAAGGATAGCCTCTGTCTGGATGGCAGCAGGGTCCTGCAGGTGAAAGACAACTCCTGCACCCCCTCACCTTCCTCCCCTGGTGGGTTCCTGGGCAGCAGGAGTGCCCCAGCCTGCCGCCCCTCTGGGTGCCTGGCTGAGGAGGGGATGGGCAGGCTGCTGCTCATGGTGGTGGCAGGGAATGCATTTCTCAGCACACAGGCTTCAGCCACTCAGAGGAAAGGGAATGCAATGAGAAACAGATGATATATCCATTCCTGCAGCTCCTGAACTCACTCTGAGCACCGTGGAGTGAGCAGCAGGCAGCTGGTGACCAGGAGAGCCCAGGAATGCAGGGCTTCGTGTGGGCATCAGCCCCTTGCCTGCTGCTGGAGCAGGACCACGGGGAGCTGATGCAGCAAGAATTGAACACAAACGCTGGGGCTGTGCCTGAGCTTTGCCACAGCAGCCTTGCTCGGGTGGGGCTGGAGCCAAGCAAAGCCCTCAGTGCACTCTGGTGTTTACAGGGTCCCTGCTGGACCCCCGTGACCCGGCTCTGTCACAGGGAGTGCCACAGCTCCAGAGTGGCACCGGCCACCCAGCTTTGCTGGGTACAATTTCCAAAAGATGGGGCAAAGGGAAATTGTTTCCTGCTACTCTGTACTTTTAATTCGTATTTTCACAGCTCTGCCTGTCCTAAATCCCAAGCAGATGGTGCAACTCAGCCCAGCTCCTCAGTTTGATGATCCCTGGGGCCTTCCTGCAAAGTGTACATTTCAAAGGATAATTCCACGAGCACTTCTTACCCTGATCTGGAGCCTTCTGAGCATCCGTGTCCTTCATCCCTCTTCACAAAACCCTGCCCTACTTCACGACAACTTCCACTGGGGTTCCCTTTTCCTTTTAAAAGGTTAGTGGAGTCACAGGCTCTTCCGGCCTTTGAAGCAAAGGGAGCTCTGAAATGCAAGAAACAAAAGGGGGGAAAAAAAAAAAAAGAAAAAAGGGGGAAAATCCCCTTATGAGTTCCCTGATTTATCCTGCAGAAAGTGGGGCCACCCCCACCCTCTGAGCAGGGTAAGCTGTCCCCCACCCTGGGGTGACACGGGGTGCAGATTTTGCCCTTCGCAAGAGGAGCCCCTTCCCTGCGCCCGCTGCCCCTTTTTGTACTCGAGGAGCGTTTCTGCACTAACAAACCCCGTTTGATAATTGTGTTGCAAAAGCCTCACTCTGAATATTTAATAGAATTATTGCTAGTTATCAGCACGGCGAGGTGATAAATCACTGCCGCCTTTGCCCACCACCAGCCAGAGCCATTAGTGGGTTTCAATCATTGTTCCCACCCTGCCCTAGGGCTGGGATGACCATGAATTAAAAAGAAAAACAAACAATCAACCTTCCCCCCCCTCCCATCCCCGTTCCCCAGGCTCCATCCCGGTAAGAAAAGAAGGGGAGCGGTGCTGATGGGCCCTGGGCTGGGTCCTGCTGCCCCCAGCATCACAGCCCCAGTGCCCGCTGCCCTCGCCCCCCGCTCTGCCCCCTCCCCGCAGGAACGAGGTGATCTTTTAGCTGCCCTTTGTCTTGGAAAAAAAATTAATTCTCATTTGCATTACCTCGACTAAATGTCACCCACCGATATTTTGTTAGACATTAGCAATGCTGGCAGAGAGGGGCACGGGATAATTGCGTTCTGCCTAGCGCTGGGATTTACATAATTTCAGACAGCAATTAAAGAATCCCTGGGAATTTTTTTTTTTTTTCCCTTCCAACCTCTCCTACAAAAGAAAGTGTTCGTTTACATTAAGCGCTCAGCTCCTCGCTGTTCATTTGCATAAAATTAAAGGTTTTTGTGTTCTGGAACAGCAGGGTAACATTTAAAATTCCGTTTCAAAAAGCTCACCTTAGAATAATAAAATGTTAATATCATTTCACGGGCTGGAGAAGGTTGCCAGCTGCCTTTCACTTCAAACTTTTACCCAATACTAACTGTTAGGGTGGGTGATATTATTTTTTTTTTTCTTTTTCTGTTAAGATATAAACTTTCTCAAAAAAGTGAAGGGCTGTGAAGGCGCCTCTGGATGGGTCTCTGCAGGGCTACTCCAGAGCAGAATGTTTGTTTACTCCATAGTTTTTTAATTAAAAAATCATGCAAAAGAGCAGCAGCGGAATATTATCAGTTTTAATGTGCCGTCATACTCCATACTAGGAGAGGAAATGCAATTTGGACCGAACGCCGTTTATTTGCATTCACGGAACACCCGTGACTTCAGCCCCGGGGCTGCGCTGGGGTGGAAAAGGAGCCGAGCCTGGGTCCCTGCTGCCCACCTGGGGTCCCTCCAGGCCCCCTCCCTCCTGCAGGCTCCCCCCAGCCCAGGGCAGCTGCACAACCCCCGGCACTCGGGCTGCCCCCCAACCGCACCCTCCCGACCCCCTGGAATTGGGGCTCCCACCTTCCCAGACCCTTGGAATTGGGGTTCCCACCATCCCAGACTCCTGGAATTGGGGTTCCCACCCTCCCGAGCCCCTGGAATTGGGGTTCCCACCTTCCCAGACCCTTGGAATTGGGGTTCCCACCATCCAGGACCCCCTGGAATTGGGGTTCCCACCATCCCAAACCCCCTGGAATTGGGGCTCCCACCCTCCCTGACTCCCTATAACTGGGACTCCCACCCTCCCAGACCCCCTGGAATTGGGGTTCCCACCTTCCCAGACCC
This sequence comes from Certhia americana, assembly GCA_018697195.1. Taxonomy (NCBI): domain Eukaryota; kingdom Metazoa; phylum Chordata; class Aves; order Passeriformes; family Certhiidae; genus Certhia; species Certhia americana. The sequence goes on from CM031872.1 coordinate 248,036, forward strand.
TTGGAATTGGGGTTCCCACCGTCCCGGACCCTCTGGAATTGGGGTTCCCACTCATCCGCAGGCTCCAGGGCCCCTCGCTGGGGTCTCCCAGCAGCGGCCGCAGCCCCGCAGCCAACGGGGAGGGGGCTCCGAGCCCTCGGTGTGCGGTAGACGGGGCCAGGCTGTCCGTGCTGAAGCTCCCTCAGCCATCAGCTGCCTTCCTTCTGAGCCCTCCAGCAGCTCTGAATCATAAAAAATGACGTTTCCGTTTGAGGATGACACCGTTGAGGTCCCTGGGTGACCTTGCCTGTGTCACCAGGGTGTCTCACTTGGGCAGTCACTCCTCAGCAGCATCGCCCACCCCAGAGGCCCCAGCCAGGCAGGATGTGACACGGAGGGGACACTGCCTCCCCGAATGTCCCCAGTGCGGCCGGACAGGGCCATCCCACAGGGCTGGCACCCACCACTCAGTCCTCACAAGCCCCGGGGCAGGGATGCCTGTGTTGAACTGCAGAGTGCCACCAGCACCCCTGCCTGTCCCCGAGGGCAGCGCCCCGGCGGTGGCACAGCGAGGGACACAGCTCCACAGGGTCGGGCTGCCCTGCCCCAGGGCACCAACACCTTCCCCTCCCTCCGCGGCCACCGCCCGACCTCGCCCCGCATGGTGTCCCTGGCCACCCCTCGGTGTCCCTGGCCACCACCCTGTGTCCCTGGCCACCATTCTGTGTCCCTGGCCACCCCTCGGTGTCCCTGGCCACCATTCTGTGTCCCTGGCCACCCCCCTGTGCCCCTGGCCACCCCTCGGTGTCCCTGGCCACCACCCTGTGTCCCTGGCCACCCCTCGGTGTCCCTGGCCACCATTCTGTGTCCCTGGCCACCCTCCTGTGTCCTTAGCCACCCCTCGGTGTCCCTGGCCACCCCTCGGTGTCCCTGGCCACCCTCCTGTGCCCCTGGCCACCCCTCGGTGCCCCTGGCCACCACGCTGTCCCCCTGCTCCCCCAGAGGGACTCGGGAAACAGGCGAGGAGGGAGCAAATCTTCCACCTGGCGTCCTCTTGCCTGCCACCATTTGGGGCTGCTGTAGGATTGTAGCAAAAAGCGTTTCATTAAAAATGAATCCGAATCCCAGCCGTTGTGGGAGAATATCGAGCACAGCCTGCAGTCCCCAGTGCCCGTGCTGGATTCCTGCTTTAGTCTCCAGGCCACCGAGACTCCCACCTGCCTGCCAATATCGCCACGGCTCCTAAATGATTAGCATGGGGAATCTGCACCCTCGCAGTCTCGCCAGCCACAGGCACAGGGCGGGCTCAGGCTCACGGGCACCCGGCTCACCAGCAGCCTGAAACATCAATTATGTTCCCTAAAGTCTTCTGTATTCCCGGGAGGTGGGAATTCCCACTGTAAAAATGGGTATAAATCAGGATCAGCGTGCTGTGCTCTTCACCAGCGGAGCCTGTGCCAGTGCGGTGGCACCAGTGCCATTGTCACCCACGCCGTGTCCTGTGCCAGGCACACCCCGAGCTCCTGACACTCTCCTGGGAGGATTTAAAAGCCAACCCCAAGCCCAGGTGCTGTGGGGGAACAACAAGCAGGCAGCAAAGCTGAGGATGAGGAATGGAAGGAAGGTTGTACCTGGAGCGGGCGGGGGGAAGAGTGGAGCAACACAATGAAGCAAACTTAAAAATGGAAAGGAAAAAGATTTGCTTTGGAATTTCTCTTAGGAAAAGTCATTAATCCCTTTTAAATTTTTTTTTCATTTCACAATTTGTTTTCATTACTTTTACATTATTTTATGACATCAGTAGTAGTGCATAATGTGACCTGTCATATCATGTCAAGTCATGTCATAATATGCATAATAGTAGAGAAGTGCATAATATTACATGTCATATTGACATAATCAGAATATTCAATTATTATTGACTTTGTCAAACTAATTATAAAAAAGGCATGAAATACTTTGCTGTAGAAAATAAGATTAAGAAGGTGCAACCTTTAAAAAATTAGTTATTTCCCTTTGCAGCCACATTTTTAGGTCTTTTCACCGTATTTTAATGAAAATATTTACATTAGCATATTACATCATGTTATGCACAGCTGTATGTAACTCCATGGAAAAATGGAATAAGATGAATTAAAGCAGTCCAAGCCAAATTTTCTGCTTAAAACTATCCCAATTTTCTTTTTCATAATGCACAATTCTCAAAACAAAAATCAGCAAATGGTTCTGTATGTGAAATCTCAAAATCTCTCTTCGAAACCCCTACCTGAGAGCAGCAGCCACAAACAGGACTGCGTGTGCAGAGTCAGGCAGTGGAGCTGGGGAGGGGTCAGGAGCTGTGAGGGGCTCAGCCTGGAGGTCAGGAGGCTCAGGGGGGACCTGGTGGCTCTGCACAACTCCCTGCTAGGTGAGGGGTTGGGATCTGCTCCCTGGGAGCAGGGGACAGGACAAGAGGAAATGGCCTCAAGCTGTGCCAGGGAGGTTCAGATTGGATATTTGGAACAATTTCACTAGGGAACTGCTGCCTTCTGGAGGCTGAGCTGGAACAGAGACTAGACAGGGCAAAAAGATAAGGTAGGGATTTATTAAAATCTCTCAATGGGTACTCTTGGACTGTACAAGAGTCCAGCCATACCACACCCAAGGTGACCCTAAAATGGTCACAAAATGGACCCCTGGGTCACGAGGTCTCACATTTTTATAAGTTCCGGTCCATCAGCACATCAGAATCAATTGTCCAACCACAGCTCCAGGTTATGAAGCTCCATCCTCCTCATTTTTCTCCTCATTTCACCATTGGTTTCATTCTTGGGCCTGAAAGTTGTCCTTGGTATCAGAGAAGGAATTGTTTTGTCTCTCTACACTGTGAAGAGAGCTCAGTAGCACTGAAAATATGAAACCTAAAACACCCACCAAAACAGCCCAGAGTCTAAAATATATAATAGCTAAAACCTAAGGCATCATAAAGAGTGGTCAAGGCACTGGCAGAGGCTGCCCAGGACAGTGGTGCATCCCCTTCCCTGGAGGGGTTTAAAAGCCATACAGGTGTGGCACCTGGGGATGGCTCCTGGTGGCCTTGGCAGTGCTGGCTTGGACTGGATGACCTCACAGGAGTTTTCCAGCCTCAGTGAGGGCACAACTCTCTCTGGATCCATCTTTCAGAGCTGCTGCCAGCTCGTGGTGCCCATGTCGGGGCCATGCTGTGTCCCTGCAGGGTGTGACACATCTCAGGGCTGTGTCCTGGTGAGCCCATGCCCTGGTGTGTGCCCAGCCCTGCTGCACCAGCCCCACACCCAGCCCCGGGGTCTCTAATTGACTCAACACCTCATAAATTGCCAAACTTGGTTGTGATTGCTGTGAAGAATGGTACTTTAAAGGACTCAATATCTCTACACCTCCCTTTGATAAACATTGGCTTTCTGAGCTTAGATCTTATTTATTTACCCTTGGAGCAGGTTCATTACTATGTATTAGGTAGATATGACATATTTATGGAAATATGGGGACTCTTTGTGGAATATATTAAGATTAAATAAATCATTGACTATGTGGTCAAGAACTACAGCAATCCTGATGAATGCCTCTGTGATTTTTTTTTTTTTTTTTTTTTTTTTTTTATCCTTGTATAATTTTAAGATCCATCCCCTTTGTCTTCCTGGACTCCTGCAGAACTTCCTGCAGCACCCCAAACACACTGGGGAAGGCAGGATGTGCACCTTCCATGGGAGGAAGCTCCAGATCCCAGGTGGCCTCTTGGGAAGGCACCTGGGAGACTGCCAGACACCAAACCCCACCCCTGGGAACCTGCTTAGCAAGCTGAGAAATGGTTCCAATTTGGTTATCCCACTTCCCATCCACTGTGATCTGCCGTGTGCATCCATTAGCCAATAAATTTACATATCTAATGGTGCATTTCCCCAAATTAGTGATAATTACATTTAAAACAGCTATTTTGATACAAACCAAGGACAGCCACGGCTAATGACATAAATGTGCTTTCCTGTGTCTCGTGGCCTCAGTATAAACACTGGAGATGGGCAGAGCACAGCCCCTGGAGCCAGAGCTCCCCAGTAGCTCGTTGGGTTGGGCTCTTTCCCCTGCACCAGGAAAATTTGCTTTCCAGCACCTTTGCTGCCGTTAAATACCTGCTCCCCACGTGCCCTCCTGGGCTGGCAGTGTCCTTCTGGGGCACTGGGCACAGGCTGGGCACGGTGCCACGTGTGCCTTTGGGCTCAGGACAGCTAACAGACACCTGCAAATACTGGGGGCTTCTTAAGGATAGTTAAGTAGCAAACTATCTGTTGATAATAAAATTTGCTTGCTTCTCACAGATATCCAATTTGCCTACTATCCAAAGAAAGGAATTGGGTGTCTGCTTCCTAAATTGTTTTAATCTCTGGCAAAGAGTGCTTCTGGCAGAGTCCCTCAGCTGGAAAATAGGAAATGAGTTAGAAACAACAGACAAACGTGAATAATGCGGAGCTTAAGATGTCTGATCGTGATCTTGAGAAGTTTAAATAAATTCCTCAATCCACCTGCCTGTGATCCCCTGGGAAGGAGTGCACTCTTCCTGGGGAAAATTCCAGGTCAGGTCTGGCAGTGATGTGCACTCCCCCCACAGTGTGGGAGCGAGTGGGGACGTGGCTCCTGCAGGCAGAGGGGCCTTGGTGCCACCTGGCCAGGCCAGGGGGATGCCCACAGTGCTGGGGACTGACGTGCCCAGGATTTAACATGAGTGGTGTTGTTTTTTAACCTCCCCTCGAGGGTTTCATGCCATCCCACAGCTCTGGGCCCCCCGACACTGTCCACACCCGCACTGCCAGCGAGGGCTGGTGGCTCTTGCTGTACCCAAGACACCCACCCAGGTGCCAGGTGTCCCCTCCCCTCCCCTGCCCTCCCCACCCTCATCCCCACCTGTGCCTGGGCCACCTGCACATCCCTGCCATCAGGCTGCACCTTTGCTTTAGCTTTATAAATATTGTCTCAAAAGATCCTCAGGCATATTTCCACAGGACTTCAAGAAACCGTGAGATCCTGGGGAATAAAATAACCTCCTGCTTGCCTTCCTGGTGAGAGGCTGTGTGTGCTGTAACTCTGCACTCACATCCACCTCTCTGTGATGCTAACTGAACTCTTCCATGCAAAGAGGCCCTGGGCATGAAGGTGCCCCCAACACCCCAGGAGAGCCCCCAGAGCAGCCTGCACCCCAGGAGGAGCATCTCCACTGTCCTGTGCCACTGACACCAGTGCAGCTCACCCTGCAATCCACCCCGACCCTCTCCTGCAAGCAGGACCCTCCCAAACCAGCCTGCTGCTTTCAGAATGGACCCCATTTTCCTTCTGCTCACAATCCTCACCCCTGCCATGAGGACACAGATCTTGGTGCTGCACGAACAGCAGCAGCTGCCCTGAACACCAAAGGAAATGCTCCTTCCCATCATGCTAAGTGAAACAATTCAAACCGGGAAAATCTTGATAAAAGTTTAATTAGGAAAACGGACTCCATCTGTAACGTATCCCTGTTCTCTCCATGTATTAACCCTTTTGCCATAAATCTGCCACCCTTGAAGAAACCTGCCTTCCTCACAAAACCTACTCAGGGTTCACATTATTTTAATCAGTTAGAGGGGTTTAATACATTATTGATTTTTAGGAGAATTGAAAAAGCTCCCATATTAAGTCCAGGTTGCTTATTCTTTCTGTATATGACATTCAGGTACTTGTGAAAAATTATACCAATTATGAAATCAGCCATTTACTGCTTCAAAGTGCAATCAGTTGTCACACTGGAAAGCACTTGCTCCTGAATATTATTAGTTGGGCTATGTGCACAGGAAAGTGCTGAGAGGAAAGACTTTAACCAAAGGGCAATTGCATGAAATTTACTTAGAAATAGCTATTTATCACCCTTGGATTTCCTACTGTTCAAATCCACTGCAGACACTTTATGGAATGAAACAGCCATCTCACCAACGTAACTCAGCCAACTGAGGGGTTTTTTCCTCACTGACATTAAATGAAAAATTTAGAAGTCATTGTAACAGCTTAAAGATGCATTATCCTTTTTGATGTGCAATTTTAGCTTCATATCAAAAGCCATATAAAATAACCCCCGCACAAACACAAAAAAGGAACTTTTAAAAGTTTTATGACATGTAGTTCATCTTACCTTTTATGCATCTACCAGGCACAGCTTCTCCTGCTGTTCTCAGAGACCATTGCGTGATTACCACGATGGAGGAGAAAATATTGCCATAGCAGCAGCAGAGCCAGCCAAAGGAAGGATTAGTCTCTGGAGCCTGGGAAACAGGGGGAAGCTGAGCCTCCCCACGCCAGCAAACGCCTCCAAAGCCAGCTGGAATCACGGCAGAGCTGCCCCTCGGAGGAGCCTTGGGTTGTGTCACAAACTGCCACCATTAATGGGCTTTGCTGCAGGCAGCGAAGGGAGAGGGAACATAAATTAGAGAGAGGACATTCAACAGAAATGTCTAGCTCAGTAAAGATGTCTTGTCTGCTTGCTTTTCAGAGCAGACAAGAGTTTGAGAAGGCGAGGGCAGCTCCTCAAAGTAGGAATGAGCCTGGTAAGCCTGGGAGTGCTGGCACAGCAGCAGTATGGTGCAGGGCCAACAGGGATTTGGTTACTGTCAGGTGTGACCACTGCTCCTGTCCATCTCCCTGGCTGAGCACTGCCAGCTCACACGCCTCATGTGCAGGGCAATGCTTCTTCCTCTTCTCATTCTTCCAGATAAATGCTTAACAGGACTGGAACGATTTCCCTGTTGGAAGCGTGGTCAGGTGGGCAGTGTCAGCCTGGATACAGCACCAGTCACCGTGGGATTGCAAACAGTGCTCCCACAGGAAATGGGAAAGCAGCTCTTGACCCAGTGGGTCTTGAAGATCTAAACCAGGAGCAAAGTGCAGCCCTTATCTTGGGGTACAGCTGGCTGGTCCACAAGAACCATGTCTGAATGGTCCTAATGGTTGGGAGAACGCTTCCCAGCTGCTCTGGAAAGGCCCAGATCTGGGGATGTAGGAAGTACAGAAAGTCTCATCCTCCTCTACACAGCAGCTGGATTTCCTGCTAGGTGGATTTGGGATCTGCTGGTACCAAGGTGGGGGCTGGACACCCATTTCTTGTGCCATCAGCTGTGCTGGGGGAGCCAAACATGCAACAAGGACAAAGTTTATGTTATTTACCACAGATTAGCCCCACACTCAAGGAAACAGGCAAATTCAAAATGATGCTGTTCTGGAATTTCAGGTCCAAATGAAAAAGGGGAGAGGAGATGCTCAGGGGAGCTGCTGCTCTGACACCAGCACTGTGTGTGGGCACCACAGCCTCAGGCACGGCATGTTACAAACTGCAGCAACAGTACTCTTAGCAGGTGATGCCAACCAAGCCCTAACAGCCAGTTTATAGCACAGAAATAATGCAAAACCAGAACACTTACGATATTTTAACTTAGCAAAAGGATTGTTATAAAACCATTTAATTTAATAAATAGTAAAGTATTTATAAACGAACCATTTCATAAAGTGTTACCAATTTCTCATACACAATAATATGATTTGCACAAACGTTTGTCCTTGAGGCAATAGGAATTTTCTTTGCAAATCAATCCTTACAGGGATTGTAATTAGTATCCGCTAAGGCAGCTCGCAGTACCTGTAGCTGTTTCTTCCATAAAAGCCCTGATTGCTGCAAGCTCTCACACAAAGCTAACGACACAGAAGGAAAATGCACACGTTGTCTAGACTATTCATTTTAATCAGGCAAGAGTGATTTTTTGTGGCCCATTTGATATGACTTTTACACAAGATACAACCTCGCTCCACAGGGGCTGGCAGAAAAGGTCAACACTGCTGTATAAAAATACATTTAAAGAAGGAGTTTAGAAAAGCAAAAACTGCAGCCAAGGCCCAGCATTGCTCAGGCAGAGCTGCAGATGTTGTGTCTTATCTGTGTGATTTCTAAGAAATTTAAAAATCTACCAGTTTTTATTAAATGTGCAAAACTAAAAAAAAAATTAAAAAAAATCAGAGACTTCTTTTCTGCCCAGGATCCAGAAGGACAAAAGCCACAATCCAGCGGTCCCTACTCTGAGACATGCCACCCATGGGTGCCCATGTATCCTCTGGTGGCTGTCACAGGATGCTGGCAGCCCTTGGCACGGCCACAGCCACACTGGGAGTAGCTCTGCACCAAACCTGACAGAGGAACAGGAGCCCTCTGGTCCCTGGAGCACAGCATGACTCAGGGGTGTCTGTCTGCCTGTGTCTGTCTGTCTCGGGGGGTTTGCTTGGGGCACCCCACTGCCTTCAGCTGCACTCTAAGTGTCCCCAATTTGCACAGCAGGAGCTGGATTATTCTGTGAATAGGGTCTGAAATTCCAGCTGTAGGTCTGAGTTCCAGCTTTAATCATGCCATTCATCATCATTACCCACAGTCACTCCACTCGCTGCCCCAAAGGCAGCGGCAGGGGCAGGGGCTGCTGCTCTCTGTCCCTTTCTCCCTCCGAAGCAGGAGAAGCCAGCCATCAGTGAGATCATTGATCTGGAGCATTCCTGTCCTCCTGAGCAAGGAGGAGGTTAATTTATCACAGGTTGGAGAAAACCCTGTCTTTAAATTCTCTGCTTGCTGTTAATTAAACAAAACCCAACTGTGTTTGCTAAGCTTCACTCCAAGGACCCATCTGCCCAGCTGAGTGCAGGCAGCGGGTCCTCCAGGCGAAGACCTGTCTTGGGGGACTTGGTTGATCCCTCTTCTGTCCCTGCTGCAAAAACACCAGGATAGCTGCAGCTGCATCTGCCTGAGCACGTGGCTCGGGACCCTTGTGCTCCTCTAAATGCCTCAGTGCACTCAGGACAGTACAAACACGGGGAGGAGACCCTGCAGGAGCAGCATCTCCTCTGTGCAGAGCCCCTGCACCCACCTCCCACCGCAGCCACAGGTGCTTCTGCACCAGGTGGTCAGAGCAACAACAGCCAAGTCCATTGCCAACCTGGCTGCAAGGCTGCCTGGAGATTTCCTCGGCATGCTCCAAGGTGTGAGGGAGAGATTAATCTTAATAATTACTGTCCTTAGCTTGCCTGGCCCCATCCAAGCGCCGGTCTCCTCTGGAAACGTGCAGGTCTCTCTGTGCCCCAGCCTGCCCAGCCCGGGACTGCTCAGGGGGGCTGCACCCAGCCTGCAGAGAAGCCCTCCATCCCAGCTGCCAAGCTCTGCCGTGCCTCGAGGCCTTTCCCCTCCTGTCCATGAAGTAAATGAAGTGGGGAGAGCAATACAGTGCGCGCTCTCCGAGACTGACAAGCTTGAGCCTCTCCTGGAGCTGCTGTGCTGGTATTAAACAGACAAGACAAGCTTGCAGTCAGTTATCGGCCAAAAAAATAATGAAGGAACAAGTCAGCAGAGCAAAGCCAAGTCACCCGGACCAGCCAAGTGGAGAATTTAATTTCGCTCAGGTTCCCCGGCAGCAGAGTGTCTCAGTGTCCCGAGCGCTCCGGCAGCTCCGACCCGGCACCGCAGCCGCTCCTGGTCCCGGGCTGGGGCGGGGGGGCCCTGCTGGGCTCAGGGGGGCCCTGCTGGGCTCAGGGGGAGCCCGTTCTCGCTGCAGGGCCGGGGCAGCACGGGAGCTGGCTGTGCCTGGCTCGGGGGGCCATGGGGACATTGCCCGGACACCGCGCAGCCACAGCCGGGCGCGCACGGAGCGGCTCCGGGAGCGCTCCAGGGCAGGGACAGCCCTGCAAAAATGGGCTCGGCATCACCAGAGAACGGGCAGAGCCAGGCAGTGTGAGCCCTGCGGTAGGGAAAAGGCATGTCCTGGTGCTGAGGCCACCAGCATTTCTCCAGTTTGTAAAGGCGGTGAGAATTTGCAGGAAATCAAAACAATCCCAATGCCAGCAGAGCTCTGCGCACCGGTTCTGGGCTCCTTTCATCTGAATGCTTTTCCATCCTTTGCTTCCAAATCCACTTCTGGTGCCAGTATCACAGACAAGTCTTGGAAAACAGTCAGTGGTCTAGGACTGCCCCAGCAACAAAACACATCCAGAAGCAGAAGGAATAAATCAGCTGCCAGGGAGAGTGAGCGCACTGTCTGCTGGTGTGCACCAGTGTGGTGCTGCCCGCTGTAGGGCAGAAAAATCGCCCTGAGCTGGAAACCAGCTGGGAACCAGCTTTGGTCTCCCCCTATTCCAGCGTGTGCAGGGGAATTAATTTTTTCTGGATTTTTTGTTTGTTTGTTTGTTTCTGTTTTGGCGCTTTGTTTTGTTTTGTTTCGCTTTGTTTTCCTCACATAATCACAGGTGCAGCCTTGATGAGCAGGAAACCTACAAAACTCCTTGTCATGCAGGGACAATTAGGGCACCACAGCTTGGCCAAACACACATCTCTGGGCTGATGCAGAAATTCCAGACCCATTTCTGCAAGCATTTTAAAGTTCAGTTTTGAGAAAGAGGCAAGATGCTCCAAGTGTAATAGAACTTTCAGAAGAGGTGGCTGAGGAGTGTTAAAATGAAACCCATAGCAATTATAAATAGAAATTTATTATATTATACATTTATTATATAAATATATATAAAATTATTGTGATTATAAATATAAATAACATCAATAAAATAGTGCAAATAAATATAAAAATAGCTAACAAAGCTCAAGGGTCCGTGGGCAGCAGTCCCCACACTGGGGGGGACTGACTGTCACTGTCACTCCCCTGGGGACAGCCCTGTGCACAGCCCTCCCACAGCAGCCATCCTGTCCTCCCCGCTCTGTCGAGAGAGCCAGAGGGACAATTCCTCCCTGCAGGACACGGAGCAATCCCCAGCAGCGCCTGCCAGCAGCACCTGGGCGAAGTGACAGGGGAACGAACGGGCTGAACCAGCCGCTTTCTGCCTGGGAGAAATCATGCAACAATTTTCAGCTCCGCGCAAACATTTGCAGCCAAGTTATAAACTCCAGGAAAATGCTGACAGACCCTTTGCTCCAGCAGCGAGAGCAGGTGCCCTGTAATGGATGTGCTGAATGACCTCCCCGGCAAAGTTGCCAGGCAAAAAAACACCGCGGTCATTCCACAAACAATTAGTGAGTGTCCTGGTGGGGAGAGCATACTAACAAGGGAAAGAGCCCGGAAGAGCTGAGCAAGCATCCTGCCTTCCCCCCAAATTCCTCCTCTTTCCAGCACGGGCTCTGATCTATAGCATGACTCACTGGAGCGCCAGTAAAGCTTCAGAGATTGTTATGCTAAATGAGAGAAAAAGTAATTGCCTTTTCCCCATCTAGAACTCCAGATATATAACTTGGAGAAATATAATTAGCTGCTAACTTCAAAGATGCATTGGAATTTTTTGTAATGGGCATTGAGACCCTGTATTAAAAAAAGCTAAAAGAAAAATGATACACTCCTTCTTGTAAATGGAATAAGACTTAAAGGTTTTAATTAGGATTCGCTGTGCATCTGCAGCTGGGAAAACAGGAGAAATAGAAAAAATACCCTGGTACTATCTTCCTGCTTGAAAAACACATATTGGGTAAGGAGCTTCCTGCAAAAATAATTGTGATACATTTTTGATTTATGAACAATAATCATCTATTATTAAGAATAAACAGTTCTTTTTACTCTATTTCAATCATTCCAAACAAAGGGAGATTTTTGCAACAAAGACCTGGGGGTCTTGCCTGTTTGGAATGGGAACATACAGCATGGCCATGCCAGCTCCAAGGAAAACACAGAACATTTGGAAATGAATCTGCAATGTCCTTTGTGTCCCCCCGACTGCAGCATGGGTGCCCAGGAGATCCTCAGAGTCTCTTGCTTGTCTCTGCAGCCCCATATCCACATCCTTTTCCTAGAACATCTCCTGTGTGCTGCAGAGCCAGCTGCACCCTGCAGAACCACAGGAGAGGGTTCAGAGACCCCTCCTCTTTGATGAGAAACCAGTAGAATCCCCACAGAAGGGCTCTCAGGGCATGGCTTGGCTGCTCAGAGGCTGGAGGGGGCTGCAGGCTCAGGGGGTCACCTCCCCTGATGGGGGTCACCTCCCCTGATGGGGGGCACCAGCCACCCCCTTATTCAGGTCACCTGCACCCTGCCAGGGTGGGACTGAGCTGGGAGGAGACCCCGTGTTAGAGCTGCTCTGTGCTATTTAATTCATCTGGAATTTTTTTTTTTTTTTTGCTGCTGCTCTCTGTGCTGTGTGGAAAAATCTCAATTAATCTCCTGAAGAAACAGCAAGTTGGTCTTAACTGGAATCTGACTCTTGTATAAGCTTGAACTAGGTTGTACAAGAGTGTTACTCTAAAAGGTGACGAGTGTAGTTTGTATGTTTGGAGCGACTTTCACAACAAATGAAACTTATCTCAAGTCTCTACATCCCACCAGGGCCACAGGGGGGATGTGCTAATGGATGGTTTATACTTTAATGCCATGGATTATAATTTATCCTGGGTGTGACTACTGGTTGTACTGGGCCTTGAAGAATTGTTAATAAACTCTGATACAAACTGTTGTTGTTCAAATTAGTGAATTTTTATGATGTAGGCAGGGATGGGGATGCACTGGGGAAAAAGGGAGTGGGGAAGAATGGGATTGCTGTTTTCAGCAAGTCTGAGCTGCTTGCTCATTTTTTTAAAGGAGAATTCCAGGTATGCATTTTCTGCTACGAAATAGCAAATCCCTGCCTGATGTGGTCTTTGTGTAACACTAAGCATGAGCTCATCTGCAATGTGAGCTGTAAAACCCTTTATTGTGCATTTGGGGGCAAGCACCCTGGCACAGGGTGGGGGCAGCTCCTGAGGGCTCTCCACACCCCAGCCTGGAGCAGCACAGGCCGTTTTCTCACGGATCTCTTTTGGTTCAGCGTTTGGTGCTTGTTGAACAGCTCTGCACATCTGTTCCCCCCCCAAAACGGGGTCTGGCAGAAGGAACAGATGCTGGGAGGGACAGGCTGGCACAGGGGCTGTGCTCCCCGGGGGCAGTGGAGCCTCAGTTATAACACTTACATGGGTTTTTTTGGTATTTACTGCTTTTGTTCATATTGATCTTACCTGTGCCTGATGGATGCAGCGACGGCTTTGCTGCTGTTCCTGATTGCATTGCCTGCACGGGCAGGAGGCTGCAGTGGAGCTGCACTCAGCAGCAGCAGCAGGGCCCAGCTTGCTGCACCTCTGCCCCACCGTGTGCATTTCTCTCTGCAGCCAGCAGCAGAGTGGGGCAGGGATGCTTGGGCTTGTCCCTGGCTGGTGGGAATTAGAAATTCTGAGAAATATTTCTTGGTATGTTTAAGGGATGAAAAACCTCTGACAAACACAGCTTTTAACCTTTGTTCATGGAAAAAGGTTTTTGAAGATCTGGGATGTAGCAGAATTTTCAAGAATGTGTGTTAGATAGTAGCATAGTGTGTAGTGCATCACAGGGTGAGAATTTTAGATTTGTGGGGTTTCTAGAATGGTAAGCAGAAGAAGACAAGATAGAGAATTCCACATGGCTTCTGGGCTTCTTCCTTCTTCATCTGCTCCATTTTCTGCTGTGAAGGTGGCACGTTCTAATTGGCTTAGAGACTAACTTTCTAACATGAATAATAGTTATTGGAAAATTATTGTAAATACTGATTACATGGGTTTTGGTATAAATGAACACACCACCCTGAGGGCAGGGGATGCCTGGAACTGACCTGCTGCACAGATCTCTGTGGGTAAGAAAAAAATATTAGAGATAAGAAATAATAAACAATCATGAAAAAGCAGAAGAGATGACTCACGACCATTTCTTCAATCTCTGACTGGGGAGGAAAAAGACTTTTACATTCTCGGGTTTCTCGGTGCACCATGAAGAGAAAAAAACTCCAAAAAATATCTTGATAAAACCCGAGAGTGACAGGGACAGCAGCCACCCTCAACAGCATCTCCCAAAGTGACCCCAGCTGTGGGATCCTGCCCACCCCACCAGCCAGGGGCTCCCCAAAAAGGATTCCTGGGGGATCCAGGCCCAGCAGCCAGGGAGGAGCTGCCACCCCCGAGTGCTGCGTGTGGAGGACATGATACTGAGCACTGGTAATACAATTTATTTCCACTAGTGAGTGAATTGCCCATAATTCATGACAAGTAGAGCCTCGAGTGATGATGAAGGTCAGCCCATCAGATCTGGAAATAAATTGTATCCTATTACAGCTCCTATTAGAGGTCTATTTATAGCAGGGGTTTGCAAACTCCTGGAAGTTGGGAGGGGTTTGGATAGGATTTTTGCTTTCTGCTTGGATAGGGAGGGTATGAGGACATGAAAAACCGATCTAAACCACCTGTGCTGCTGACACAAACCAGTCCCTGTGGTGGACCAGCCTGATTGCTGCACAGGGACAACGGGGCTGGAGCTGACCTGGGGATTTAGGGGGACCTTGGGACTGGAGGCACAGCCAAGGGGCCGAGGAAACCTGCCTGGAAAATGCAGGAAAAAGCAGGGAAACGTGGCTGCTTTGAGGAGGCTGGTCTAGAAAATGCCATTATGCTTTTAGACTGGCAGCACAGCTCGTATCTGCCGAGAGCAGAGCTGTGCCTCTCCTGTATTTACCCCTCTATTTACCATGCCACCGTAATCCCCAGGTGATAGATAATGTGCAGGATGTGGTTTGCCATGGAAACAGAGCCCCGGTTCTTTACATTTTTAAAAAGATTAATATTTCTCGGCTTGGTTTCATTCTTCTGATATTAAAAATCATCAGTTATGATGATTTCACAGCCCTCTCAGGCCATGACGTGCCCTTTTGGACACCAGCTCTCCTGCAGGCAGGTTGCCAGAGCCCCAGGGACAGCGGGCTGTGGGAAGCACCTGGTGGCACCTGGCTGCTCTCTCCAGCACCTCTGGCTGCTCCCCAGGGGTGTGACACATCGATGTGACTGCCAATGCTCGAGGTGAGGACAAACGGAGCTGCTGCTGAGTCCCACGGGTGCCCATGTCTGCCTCTCCTCTGCATTCAGGAGCATCCCAAAACCTGTTAAATGCCAGAGCATCTCACCCTTGGCAAAGGAGAGGTGCTGGATTTTTATGTTGTCCTCTACCTCCTTGAAAAATATTTGAATTTTCAATGGATTAGGGACAGAGTTAAATTTCTTTATTCTAGGAAATTTAGGGTTTGGGGGAAATAAGTGGTACTCCCTGCTAGGAAGTGCAGCAGCTTTTGTTTCACCAGGGGACTTTCCAAATGCCAACACTGATGGAGGGGCAGGTGTTTGCACAGGAGCCCCAGGTGAGCACACAGACAGGTGTGACCCCCTCTGTAAGAACCTGCTCAGGTTAAGGAGGATTTCTCATGCTGGAAATGCCTGGAAGTTTAGTTCCTTAAATGCAAAGAAATAAGAAAAACAGCTGTCTTTTAAACCTCATAAATCTGTACAGTAAAATGTTTGGGCAAAAGCATATTTTATTGTTTTTGCTGTCAGAAACAAAGAATTAAGGGCCATGTGACTCAGTAATTGCTGTGGACTTTTTTTTCTGACAAAAAACATTAAACTTAAAACTGTATTAAAATCATTTGACAATTTTTATGCTTTAACAGCTGAGAGTGAATAATGTTTTTTGCATATAAAACACTTTCTCTTGTCAGCTTATAAAACTGTCAGAAATAAATTCATCAGGAAAAGATTATATAATTAAAAGTCACTACTTTTCTTTCTCTAGTTTAGTTGGAATTATTTGTTTGTCACTTTCTCAGGACTAAATTACGGCACGCAGAGACAACTTCCTTTGTTCAGACTATTGTGAAATGTATGATTCTCACAAAAGGAGCCCAACTTTTTCCTCTAATGTATCAATTCAATATCACTTCTTAGAAAATACTTTCAGATAGTTCTGTTTCTGAAAAGCAATTTTATTCTGCAAAGGAGCAGGACCAGTAACAGAAAGCTTCCAAAGGTAGGAATACTTTTTATTATTGAGCAGCAAATAATGTATGGAAAATTGCTGAATTAATTTTTTAGCGAAGTAAATCATCACCACTTCAAATTGCAAATTCTCTCTTACAGTGAGAGCCATACAGGTGTTCCAAAGCTAAAGGAGCAATACTGGGGTTTATATTTTTCTGGTTTTATTGATTTTTATGTTGCAGTGATCAGGACAGGCTCTTGTGGCAGAGCTGGGGTGTGTCACCTGGGGGGACACTGCCATGCCCCGGTGAGGATCCAGCTGTGTGCCAGTGGTGGGGAGCCTGGGAGGGGTGTCCTGTGGGCACAGGGCTTTGAGAGGGGAGCCTCACAGAACATCCCTGGTACTCACCCCCGCAAAGAGAGCACCTTTACCTGCCACCATCCCTGCCACCTTGGGAGACCTGATCTGCTCTGGGGAGAAGTGGGGGGAGCCCCTTCCTGCAGGAAGGAGTGTTTGGACAGCCAGACTCTGTAAACAAGCTGTCTTGGCTCCTCATGATGAGGAACTGTGAGCTCGTCAGAGCTGGGTGGGTTTGGGGTGACTGGGTTTTCAAGGCTGGAGGCTAATAATGGTTTATTGATCTGTTGTTAAGTTATTGGAGCCTTAATGGAGGCAATAAACTAATAGTGCCCATTGCTGTCATGTGGCTGCATCAGCTGGAAGCCTCCCTGGCACCCAAAAGGAGCTGGTGGTGGCCACCTCTGTGGTGACCCCAGGCCAGGGAGGATTTTGTCTTGAGGCAGCAAAGGTGCTGCTGTGAGTGGGAGCAGAAGGTGGAAGGGGTGCTGAGCACTGCACAAGGCTGCTGTTTGCTGGCTTGGTGCTGTTTTTCTGATCTGATAAATCATGAAATCCAGAATTATTGTGAGTGATGATTTAATAAGTGGAGTGGGGGGAAGGGGTTCATGCTAGGATGAACTGTGACTGCTGCTTCCCCAGCCTGGGTAGGTCCTGCTTGCCCAGGAGCTGGGAGGAGAGGCTGAGCTGCTGAAGTATTACCTCCTGGTATGGTAATTATTATTTGTGATTAATCCTGCCCGTGCTGAAGAGCTGTGCAAGCCTTTTTCAGAGGGTTCATCTTCATGTTTGCTTCTGCTATTCGTGCGTAATGCAAATTGACGTGAGCTATTGTTGAAGGGAGGCAGACGGAGGTGTCTGTGCCACAGGGGCTTCTCATGACAGACTGAAATGTCCTGGCAGGAGTCAAACCCCCACAAGGCTGGGGGTCAGGGTGTGCTCAGGGTGGATGCTGGTGCTGCAGCTGACCTGTGATCAGGGTTAACAAGCCCAGCTTTCCTTCCCTTCATCCTCCTGCACTCCAAGAGCAGCACGTGTGCCATGGGCACTGCCCTGCTGGCTGCCCAGCAGCCTGAGAAACTGCCAGCCACAGCTCCAGAGCTCCAGGACTGGCAGCTTCTACCTTGCCACCCTCCATGAGCAGCCAGGAAATTCTTTTGCTGGCAAGACACATTTATTTGTGAAAAGCTGGAAATACCTGGGAAATTTGCTGGACCTCCAGTACCTCTACAGTCATCATTTAAGCAAGTTCATGCTCCATTAAAACCAGTTATTTAATACAATAATCATTCAATTAAAAACCTCTTGAAGCGCCTGCCAAAGCCTATTTGTATCAATACAATATTTTAATTGTAAATAGCAAAGTATGGTCCTGCCAACTGTGATTGTCAAGGAAATGTTACCAAAATTAGTGCTCAGTCTCAGGGAGGCTCTGGCAACAGAGCAAGACTTGGGCAAGAGCAGAGATCAGCTTCCCTGGGTGAGGAGCAGCCTTCCAGATCCCCTCTTGCCCCCAAGGGCAGCCCTTGGGCAGGCAGGGCAGCCTGGTGCCCTCTGTGCTTCCTTCTGTGCCACCATGGGAGTGCCAAGAGGCAAAATAATTGGGCTGAAAGGCTTGTGAGGAGGGAGAATCTGTCCAAATCTCTGCTGTAGGGCTCTCTGCATGATGGACTCTGCCACTGCTCCCCAATGGCACCGAGCACACACTCAGCTGGCTGGGGAGCTCGGTGCAGCAGGGCAGAAAAGCTGGAAACCCTGTGTGGGATTCCTGCTGCCATGTTCTTGGTCCCACACCCTGCATTTTGCCTCGTTGCATAGGTGCCATCACATAAATATTCCAGTCACTATCGCTTACTGTCAGACCCAATTTAGAAAAGTACCTGTCTGTTACAAATATTTTATAGTACTTGAATATGCAATTTATGTAACATGCCCAGCAAAAGAAATCCATTATACAGTTTTGTCTGATTGAAATTCTGGCATCGTAACAGTGGGAAAAAATTAAATTATTCTAGAAAGTTGCAGTCCATTATGAAGACCTAACTGCTCTTCTCTGAAAAAGCTGCTGCTGCCTCAGTGGTGCCAGCACTGTGATATGAGCACTGCGTGCCCTGGCTTCATTCCCACGTTACCCAAGGAAAACTGGGCTTCCCTGGGCAGACAGGCATCCTGTTCCTTCCCATGGCTGCTCCCTACAGCCCCCAGCCCTGGGGCTGGCTCTGCTCCAGCAGAACAGGGCTCACAGCACATGGGGCTGAGCTTGCTCATCTGGGTCCACAGAGTTCTCCCTTCCTCTGCCCTTCCCACTGATCCTGGCTCTCCAGCAGCCACTGGCTGTGGGCAGTTTCTGGGTTCAGATGGTCTGGGTGAGTTTCCTTTTGCACTTTCAGAGGCCCTGGGACTTGTACTGGGAGGAGGAAGGCGCCAGCAATTTGGATACCCTCCTGTTCTGGGGTGTTCAGGGCGCCAGTGTGCCCCAGGGCAGGGCAGAGCTCCTCACTCCCCGGCTGAGCACCCTGCTGCCACAGTTTTGCAGGGCAAGAGGAAGGAGCTTATTCCTCTGCCACCTTTTCTGTATTCCAAGCAGCTGGAATCAGGGACAGCTCATGGTTCTGCTACTCTGGCACCAGCTGCCATTGAATTCCCATTACTTGTGTCTCTGGCGTCGGGTTCATTTACATTTTGCAAAGTTGCCTCTCTTTTACCTAGCACTGATTAGGTCTGTCTGAAGTAAATTACGGAGTTCATTGATCTGAACAGTTTTATTTCAATTGGGGTGAAGCAAACCCAGTGAGTGGCCATGGCAGTAGCCCCATCCCCACAGCCCCTCCCTCTGAAAGCAGCCCCTCAGCTATGAGGAGGTGCAGTGCTGTATGAAAGTATTTGAAATTGATGTCCACTCCTGCAGTGAAACATGTCCTCAAGTGTGTTTTGGGAGGAAAAAGCAGGTCAGACTAGAGCAGAGAGTATTTATTTCCTCTGGGACTTTGTGTGTTACTTGTGGTTTATTTTATGGATAGAGTCGGCCCCATATGTCTTGGGGAAGGCGTTTGGCTCAGCAATGTGTTAACAGTTAGTGTGCTAAGGAGCCCTTGTTTGGGTACTTTAGTTTTGACATTTAAATGCATTTTTCAAATACAGTGAGATGAATGTGATGTCACCAGGGAGTCGCGAAGGACTCTCAAGCATAAAAGCAGACGGTTGGGTTTTAATCTTTAACAGCACTCTGGCCTCTTATCCCTGAAGGTCCCTCAGCAGAAGCTGTGTTGGGCTTTAGGTACCCACAATATCAGGTTCTTTATCCACTTATGACACTCCTTGTGAGAGAAAAATGTGTGTAATGCAAAAGTGATATTTAATGCCACTCAGCCCTTATTTTGTTTGACCATGGGAAATCTAGAGGCTAAAGGCAACAGGCACTGGGTCAGACACAAACGGGTCTGGACCCAAGTGTTCATTTTTACTGATGTACGACTTCTGCAGAATGTGAAGGATTTTGTGGTTTGACTCTGCAAAACATTAACTGGTAGAACACGAGCACCCACGAAGGAAAGCGGTGGGGAAAGAGCGTGCTGTGGATGGCAGTGCAGGGATGGAGATCCTGTGCTGGAAACAGCCCGGGGTGGTTTCAGGGCAGCTGTTCCTCTAAGTGCACAAGCCCAGAGCTGGAGCCAGCCCAGAGTTGAGTGTTCCCTGGCAGGCTGGCCCTGCTGAGAGCAGGGGTGATGCTCCAGGGAGCACTGCCTGCTCCCACCTGGGAGTTCTGTGCTTCACACATTTTGATTTCAGGGACTTTCTTTACACTGACACTTCTCCCATTCTGGAAACATCTGTAGCCTGTGGTTTTTCACAGGGTTTTATCTTTGGGGAAAGATTGCAGATAAACATGAACAAGCTTTTAATTATGAGATAGTGATTGTTGGTTTGCACAGCAATATTTATTCAGTAAATTGCTAATTAATGCAAAGAAAGCTTCATGTGACATCAAATATTTGCTTCCATTTACACTACAAAATTTTATTTTTCACAATGATGACAGTAAATGAGATTTGTGAGGACGGACAGGATAAGGATAGAATCATAGAACTGTTTAGGTTGGAAAACCCTCTGAGAGGATCAAGTCTGACCACTAACCCAGTGCTACCAAGGCCACCACTAACCCACGTCCCTAGGTGCCACATCCACGTGTTTTTTAAATCATTCCTGGGACAGTGACTCCATCACTGTCCCGGGCAGCCTTCGGTAAATATTCAGGAGTAAGAAATCCCTTTCCGACAGCTGTGTTCCAAAGTGAGAAAAGACACAAAGCAGTCCCAAAATGTGTGAGAAATTCAATGTGAGCAGCGCCAGCAAGAAGTTACACAGGTTTTTCTGACCTTGCTGAGGTTACCTGTAGCTGCCCTGTTGATATGGAGTAATTTATAGACATAATGAAAAAGCTGGATTTATGTTCTGATCATAGGAGAGAAATGCTACTACGTAAAATTGGAGTACCTTTTGCAGTATATAGCTAAATCTTTAATTTTTATAGCAGCTAAGAGAAAAATAAGCTTGCATACAGTACACATGGCATGAACTGACTGTAAATCCTGGCCCTGTGGAGACCCCCAGCAGGAAGCTGCTGATTCCCCCCTCCAGACTGCTGCCAGAGGTGCCAGAGCTGAGGGCTCTTGACTTGAGTCAAAGCTGGAGCCTCCAGGTTTCTTCTGGTTTTCCTTGCCTGAACTGGAAATAAGGAAAAATGGGAAATGGAGCCTTGCTTTGGGATCAGCCTGGCTAAGCAGGAGCCATTGGCTCTCTCAGGCTCTGTAAAGTATTTGTCTCTCCCTCGTGTAGAATAAACTGCAGATGAAAATGTCCATTTTCAAACTAAGTCAAATTTAACCATCGAAAGGAAATTAAACTTTTTCAGTGCTTTAGCTACGTTTTAAAGCAGAAATTATCCACTAAGTTCAAGGCTTCCTGACCGATGCCAATCCCTCTGACTCATCAGTAAATTCCTTATTTGTTGAAGGAATTAGCTAAATAAATTTCCAGGCCATCTGGCCAGCTACTCATCCTCTCTAGAGCTTGAGCCTGGCAGCAGGAAAAGATCCAGCTGCTTTCAAGAGTCTTCAGGACAGGGGATTGGGCTGTAGTGACTTGTGAGGATTCTGTAAGATGTGAAACACTTAAAAAAAAAAAAATAAAAATAACTTTCAGCTCCCAAAAGAGCTGCTGAATGAATAAAAACAATTGGATGAGGAAAGGGAAAAATGGGAATTAATTCAAAATATGGTATATGTTTCAAAAGGATTTGGGTTAATTTCTTTTTTTTTCTTTTCTGCAGCTCTTCCTGATTCTTGGGTATTGTAATAAGCAGCTGCCAGGCTCCATCCCCCCAGGCCCTCCCAGTGCCACCATGGGTGCCACCCTGGGGAGGGAGGCTGTCCCTGCTGCACTGGGTGGGAGCCAGCCTGAGCCTTTGGCTTCGGGGAAGCACTTTCCAAGGAAATTCAAGAAACACTTGGAATGCCTCTGTCTATTAAAGAGTGACATTTAGTGTTGTACTTTGAAATATGTTTGAAGTACCACACAGCATAAAGGCCCTAAGGGGACCCATGAGCCAAATGAGATTTCCATGTCAGCACCAGTCACGACCTTTCCTTTACTGCATCTGCTTAAATACGGAAAACACGTTTTTGTTGTAAAGCCAAGTCAAAACAGGGATTCAGAGTAAAATAAAATATATACTTAGGGCTGCCCTCAGGGACCTTTTTAATGGTTTCATATAAAACAATACTCTGTTTACAGTAAGCTATCTCTCAGCTGAACACACCCTGTGCTTTGCAGTCATTCCCAGGGGCATGGTGGGCAGCAGGGTGGGCAGCAGGGTGGGCAGCTCTGCCCCTGCATGGTGGGCAGCAGGGTGGGCAGCAGGGTGGGCAGCTCTGCCCCTGCAGGGTGGGCAGGGTCTCCACGCAGTGCCAGCCCCGCAGTGGGATGGGCACTGTGTCAGGACGGCTGTAATTCCACCTGGGCTCATGGAAAACTCCTACAGACTCGAAATGGGGAGCTGCCTGCTGCCCTGGGGCCGCTGTGTGTGGTTTAGGTGCAGCACATCTTCACAGCATCCTCGGGGCTCCTCCCTGCCTCGGGGCTCTTTGCCACCCTCCTGCACCTGCAGCGATTTCTGCTGCTCCGGTTAATGCCCAGTTTTTGGGGAAAGAAAGAGTCTTTCTGGGGCTGCGGCTGGTCAGCCCAGAGGGCAGGGCAGCAGTAAGAGCCTCCTCTCCCCGAGTAATACAAACAAAGTGCTAATTGTGAAATGTTCGGGCTTGGTATCCATAAAACTACTTAGTAAGCACTTTGCCTGAGGCGCAAAAGACTGGCACAAAGTCTGTTCCAGGCCATTGAATTCCTGTCAAAAGCAATCCCCCGCCCATTAATTACCGTGTGACAGGTGCAGGCACCAAGCCCACCGCACCGGCCACCGGGCTCCTCCGAGATGAATGTGGCGAGTGCCGAGCCCCACCTGGGAGCCGGGCAGCACCGGGGCTCAGCATCCCGGGATGGAGCCGCCTCCAGCGGCGCTTCCCCCACCGGCCGAAGCCTCCCGCTCCTCCCGGGCTCCATCCGAGCTGGCAGGAGTCGGTGACATCCCTGCACTGAGAAGCCAACACGAGGTACAGAAAGAGGAGCCAGGTGTTGCAGCTTTGCCTACGGTTGCAGGGGTTGCTGCCGCCAGCCCCAGGAATGGGAATTCCTAGGAATTCCAGCAGCTGCTGGAAATGTTTGTGGCGCCTCCCAAGTAAAAAAGCACATTCGTAGAGTGACTCTTTGTCAAAAAACTTGTACCTGCTATGCATTATTCATCATAACCTTGTTTAAAAAAGAAATCATCCAGGCAAAGAGCAGTGACACCGTGTCAGATGTGGCACATGATGAAGGGTGGCATCGCCACAGGGGCACCTGCCTGCCAGCAGCCTCTGCCCAACCTCCTTGGAGGAGCACAGCTCAGGGATGTAGGCAGAGAAGCCTAAAATCAGACTTTTAAATTAATCTTGACCACCTCTATAAGAATCTGGTGTTCAAACATGCTTCCCATTCCCCAGATTCTGCAAAAGTGTGTTGGGGTGCTACCAGGGAGCCTCAGCTGCAAGAAGAGGAATGAGCAGGGATTTTGGGAGCTCTCTGACTTCCCAGAGCATTGTTCCTGCAGCCCTGCAGACACCAGTTACAGCTCCCTGGGCTTAACCCTCTCAGGAACTGCCTGAAAAACCAGAGGGTTCACGTTGATGTTAAAACCAAAACTGCCCTGTTTGGATGTGCCCCACCTGCTAGCGACGCTTCCATGCCTAAATCCTGCCAATCTCTGTACTCCACTGATCACCAGCCTCTCTGCAGAGATTCACAGCTGCTCTGAAACCAGCCAGGTAGAGATGGGGATGTTGTGAAAGGTGATGAAGTTCAGTAAATGATGCATTTAGCTATACAGAGTTTATACATCATGAATGATTTATTCGTTTATAAATACTCCAAACTTCACATACATATTCTTCTGGTTGTTTAGTTTCTTGTAATTTATTGGTTCATTATTATTTAATATGCAAGTTATGTCATCCAAGAAGTTTAAAAAATGTATTTTCCACCTGCTTTGTTGATGCTGTCGGAAGAGCAGAAGGAGCAGAGGATCCAGGTGGGTCCAGGCAGTCCAGGGTTTCTCTGGCTCTCTGGTGGGAGGGCACAGCACGTGCCATGGGTTCTCCAAGTGCTCCTTGGAAGAACACACTGGGGGCAGGAACTGCTGTGGTGAGGTTCATGTGTTTCCTTTTCCTGGTATATCTTTGCTTTGTGTCTACCTCGAAATATCAGGAGAAACTCAGAATCAACTGAGCATGAGCCAGGAGGTGGAAACACCACAGCAAGTGGCTGGACAGGAATGTGGAGGGGAGAAGGCTGAGTTCAGACCCTGTGCCCTCCAGCCCAGTGTCCTTGCCAGCACTGCTGGGACAGGACTGTCCTGCCATCACGGTTGAAGCCAAGTGGAAAGGAACTGACACTGGCAATTCTTTCATGTACTGTTAGTGAACAGCCATCAGAAGACATTGACACTAACTGTGGGCCTTTTAAGAGTGTAATGTATTAGCAACTTGTCTCCTTGAAAGCTAATGACAAATGCCTTGTTTAAAAGGAAGATCAAAACATCAAGAAAAATTAGATTAAATGGTTATGAAACTCCCAGTGGAGGACGCATTTCTCAGAAGTATTCCCTGTTGAACCTTGGAAATCTGTAATTATTTCCCCTGCTTACTGCATTAGGGCTGGGAAGTGTTTGCATTGCTGCAGCACATAGCTGTTTGCGCACGGGTGCAGCACTGCAGGTCCTGGCTGCAGAGGTGGCGCTGGCAGGGGCTCCTCATGCCAGGGGAGCAGTGGCAGGGACACATGAGGGTGGGTGGCAGGAGTGGACACACACTATGGCATTTCAGGAGCAGCAGTGCCAGGAAAAGGGTTTCCAATAAATCCTAAATTGAAGATGGCAAGGATTAGTGGGTTGGCTGGACTTGCAGAGGTTCAGCCTGCTCACACATAGGGCTGCCCAGATTTCTGGTGGCCATGGTACAGCATGTGAATCCACAGCAGCATTTTTAGCATTTTTTCTGGGCAGAAACATACCCAGGGCTGCTGATGTCTTCATTTCAAAGCAGGAAGAGCGTGAGCAAAGTTTGTCAGAATTTCCCCTTTGCTAGAGCAAAGACAATTGAAATGGTACATTCCAAGTCTCACCCAAAGAATGTAATCTACATGCTTTTAATGAATTTCCCTATTAACACATGGACATCAGACCTCAATGGCAGCTGTGTGCAATTGCGAGTTCCTGACCAAACTGTGAAAGATTGTCCATTCATCTTTCCAGTTAAAAATTATTTTATATCGAAATAAATTAATGTTTTCCTTCTGATTTTTGGTGAAATAAGATTTGTAAGGTTTTTTTGCTGTAAGTAACTGCTGTAACCATGTATTTGAATACTGAGCTCCTGCACAGAAGTTTGGTGGTGAAATGGGGTGTGAAGTCTTTTCCTGTGCAGTGGAGGGCTGGGATGAGGGTCTGCCTTGTCAAGCACTGCTGGTCTGCTCTGGGATGGAGAGTTCTGCACTGGCTGGTGTGTTTGTAATCAAAGTCAGCTGAATTAGGCTCTTTCTCTCCTATTTCTATGTACCAATTTGAAGAGCTCAGATGAAAAGTGTTGCATTACACCAGCACCAATAAGTCACACTATCTGTGTTGTGACACACAGAATGTTATTAATTGTCAATCACAAGCCACCAGGCTTGTCAAGATGTTCTCTTCTGAACAGGCTGCTTTAGACCTGAAGTGATTTTTAATCAAATGTTAATAACACAGCATCTGTCAGTGGACCATTGGCATCATACAATAATAAAAAGTTAACATATGACATGGCAAATTCTAATGTTTTCATTTTTACTTCTTTCCAATTATCTGTGGAATTTCTGCCAGAGTGAGAAGTGTGCTGACATTATTACATGCAAAACACACTGCTGAAAGATGAACATGTCTATTAAAGCCTGTGCTCCCCATCACGCCAGCTCCCAAAAGCACCTTCCATCTCTGCTCCCGAGCTGCCAGAGCCTGCCCGTGCCCGGGGCAGGGGCACCAGTCACTGCTGCTGCAGCTCTGAGCCTTGTGGAGCCTCCCTGCCTGCTCCCTGCAAGTGTGGGTGTCCTGGGACATGCAGACACAGATCCATCCTGGCTCTGGCAGCCCCCAGCAGGGATCTCCCTCCCCATAGCACCCAGGATTTGGGCAAACACTGTGCTCACCCAGACCTTGGGGTGGGTTTGGGCAGGGCTGCTCTGGGGGGCCCACAGCACAGAGTGTGCTGCCCACGCTCACCTCTGGCAGCACGGCAGTGCCAGCACAGCCCAGCCATGCCCAGCAAGGGCTGTGCTATCAAATATTGATAAAGCACCAGGGATTACTGCTCTCGCCAGCACCCTCACCCCACCCTGGCAGCGGTGTGGGAGGATGGGGACACCCATCACCCGGCCCATGGGACAGTTTGGCTGCAGAAAGGCGTGGAGGGGAAATGCCACTCGGCAGGACTGGGGCAGAGGTGGAGGATGGAGCCCCTGGCTGCCCACAGCAGCTGCCAGGGAAACATCGAGGAGGTGCCCGGGGCTGGGCCAGCCCTCGCCCAGCTGCAGCCACATCCTGGCGGGGCATGCAGAGTTGCAGAAGCTTTGAAATCTTAACAAGAGAGCTCAGTGCAGCGGGAGCGTGATTGTTATTAATGGTTTGTGTTACAGGATAAGCGGTGCATAACAGATCTGCTGCAATATCAAGTATTCCATCAGAAATTCATCATTTTGAGGACTTTGTCAAAAGTAGGCTGTGTATGCAGTGTATACAAATCTGCAGGAGCATAAAGCGATATGGAAGTTCCAAGCACCTGTATATTTAAAATACACTCAATTTCCTTTCTTAAATGCATTGTTTTCACTTGAATACTTCATAGCATTCAATGGATTGCAGTTGCTTTGTCTATAGATTCAATTTGTGTCTCTGGACAGAGTTTGAATGAATTTATTATATTGAAATGCAATTTTGCAGACATAACCTTATATCTGACCCGTCATTACTTATAATGCTAAACTTTGATATGTTAATTCTGCCTTATGTTTTTATATATTTTACGACACTTGGCTTAAACATTTTTAATCTACATATTGGTTTATGTCCACCTAAATTATTGTTGCTTCCGGGGACAATGTGCACACAAGATCTGGCAATTCATTATGCTGGCCCCGCTTAAATGAATTTCAAAAATTTAATAAAGTTCTCCCCCTCCTTCCATTGTGTTCAAAAGCTCCAGCATAAACACCAGTCCAGTGTTATCAAATCACAGAAGAATAAGGTTAACCTCGAACAGCCCAGCCATGCCGCCGACCCCGAGAAATGTCGCCTGTGATTAACGCGGCTCTCTAAGGCTGCACTCGAGCCCCACGGGCGGTGCCGCCGGCAGGGAACGGGCTGCGCTCCGGACCGGGCCACCGGGGCACGCCGGTGTCACCACGGGGCACGCCGGTGTCACCGGGGATGAGCCGGTACCCCGGGCTGAGTACCGGGGCTGAGCCGATATCCGGGGCTGGCCGGTACCAGGGGCTGGGACAGTACCCGGGGCTGAGTACCGGGGCTGGGTACCGGGGCTGGGACAGTACCCGGGGCTGAGTACCGGGGCTGGGTACCGGGGCTGGGACAGTACCCGGGGCTGAGTACCGGGGCTGGGTACCGGGGCTGGGACAATACCCAGGGCTGAGCCGGTATCCGGGGCTGGATACCTGGGGCTAAGCCGGTACCAGGGGCTGAGCCGGTACCCGGGGCTGAGCCGGTACCCGGGGCTGAGCCGGAGGAAGGGGAGGGACAGCGACAGTCCCCAGCCTCCTGGGTGGCACCGCCAGCAGGGATCCCGTGCCGTCACTTGGCCGCGGAGCGGAGGGAGGATGCTGCTGCCTGTGCTGCTGGCAGGAGCAGCCGCCACTGCCGGCCAGGGCCGCCCCTCGCCCCTTGCTGCTCCAAAGGCAGCAATTTGGGAACGGGACGGCACCCCAGGCTGGCTGAGAGGGCTCAGCCCCGGCTCCACTGCAGGGATGCCCGGGAATGCCCATCGCCCATCCCCAGCCGCACCCAGCCCCTGCCCAGCATGTCCCTTCATCCCTTGGCCTTTTTCCTGCCACAATGTCATGAATTTTTCATCCTTGATGAACTTCAAAGTCTTTTAATGACTCTTCATGAAAAAACAGAGGGGCCAAAAGTTGAGCAAAGGGAGATGATTAAAGGACCTTATTAAAAGCAACCTTGTAGAATTCTCCACATGAAAGAGAGCGCCATTATGAGGGCTTATCCTTATAAATGACACTTCGCTTTTGCGAACATGCCGAAACCTGATTAGAGTGACAAGCACTGAGTGATACTGCAAACCTGTTAATAACATGAAAATTAGAAGAGGCTCATGCAAAGAAGGGAGATTAATTTAGCCCGAGTACATCTCGCGCAAATTGCAAAGTTGTGAATATGTTCTCAGATAATGAGCCTTCGCAGTCATCAGCTCACTTGTCATTTTCTGTAATTAATGTTAAGGAAGACTCCTTCCTGATGGTTCGTATTACTCATATACCAAGAAAATTTCTTCAGAGAAATAATTTACATTTATTATCATCGGTCTGTTTGTGTGGTTTATTTCGCTGCGGAGTAATTTATTGCAGCACCGTTTCACTTGCCTTGATTAGTCGCTCGTCAGCCTGAAATGTAATTTTTTTTTCCTGATGGCAACGTCTGAAAATTGACAGTGGTGCAATACTCTTTTTAATCTGAGGATATGTTTTCTTAACTTGAATAAACTTTTGGGCTGGAAGTTGAATCTACTTCACAAGTTGAATTACTGTTGAATTACTGTTAGAAACTCAAAGGTTTTTGCTCACTTAGGTCCCTGAGCTGCACGTTGGATTCACCACATCTGCTGTGGGTGCTTGGCTATGGGAACATACTACAGACAAAGTACTTTGCTCCAACAACGAGCTTGTTACGGGTCTGAAGAAGTGCAAAATGTGCTCCTTACCTGATCTCTCAGCCTGCAGTTTGCATCTGAAACCAACAAAGGCTTTCTCAAATCTTATAATTGTTTTCCCTGGATTTCAAAATATTTGTATTATTTCTTTTATTAAGAACTGCTTATTTTTCCTTATCTTAAGAAAACAAAAAAGCAGTTTAGTTGTCTGACAGAAGCAGCAGTTAAATTTTGCACTTGTCCTCTTGACCTGCCTCGACAGCTCCCCTTTGGCAGCAGGCACTTCTACATCTCAGCATCAAAACTGGGAACTCTTTTTCCTCCCAAACACTGCAAACACAGAAGCAGTTAAAGTGAATTACTGACCTCTGAGCTGCAAATGAACCAAACGTTACTGATTAGTGTTTTTAGGCAGAGATAATGATTTTTTTTATTGGAGGCCTTCATTCCCAACAAGCTTCACAGAACACTCTGTAGGCAGTGACTGCCTGTGCCAGTTAATGGTAATCCATATTTATAAAACTATAGTCCATCAAAGTGGGATGAATATTTTAAAAGCCATGGACAAATCAAATTGTCTTTGTCAAATTGCATGCTCTCCACATCAAATGTATTTTATGATTCCTCCCTGTACATGAGCCAATGGGATCCCTGCACCAGCTGAAAGCTGCCAGCCTAATTTTTGCTTCTGTAAACAGAAAAGTCTCTGCTGTTTTAAAGAAGTCAATGAGCTGTGGAGACTGACATTTAAGCCATAAAATTGTACTTTATTTGATGAAGTTAACAAATAATGTATGAAGTAGATTTATTTGATGTCTCTGTGAGTACTAGTTGGTTCATCCTTATAGGAACAAATTGACTATTTTTGAAGGATTTTAAAGTTGTGGGCAGCACACTGGGGAGGGGAGTCTGGGCTGTTGGGGGGAATCACTCAGACAAGGATGAGCTCAGGCGCCCCGGGTGCTGGCAGAGCCGTGCCTTGCAGGACCACCACAGTGCCATGGAGAGGAACAAACACAGACAGGATCCCAGGGGAGATGCTGGGTCCCCACAGAGGGGTCTGGCCCTGCTCCTCAGCACCAGTTCAGGAGTGTCTGTTGTTTTTAACTAGAGAAACACTCCAAGCAGGAAGGCCGTGCACGGTGCTATGTGGGACTTGTGTCTGCCATTATGTTTTTTCAATCCCACCGAGTCATAAACATTAAAAAACCTAGAAAAACTCTGGGAAACATTTGTGAACCACTCCACTTTGCTGACATCAGTGTGCCGAGTGCCCACGTGGCTCTGTAAGATGGGATGCCCCCTCTGCCAGCACTCAGACAAGCAAAAGTCTTTGTGGGTGTTCCAGCAGGTGAGAGCTGGGGAGATTGATCCCCAGCCCATTGCCTGAATCTGCACCAGAACAGCAATGCCAAGAGCAGCCACAAATCCCACTGCAGACAGAGGTGAGTGCTGAGCCAGGGTAACAAATCATGGAGGGAGCAGCGAGGTAAAGCAGGAGCGCACGAGGGGCAACACGGTGATGAGATCCTGGAAGTGATCGTATTGGAAATGTCATCCCAGGAAATAAAATGCTGGCATCGAGGCAGGCCTCACCTCTTCTGTCTGAATTTAACAGCAAAAAGTTTAGCCACATCTATCTTGTGATGTCAGAGAGACAGGCTGATAGTGCGGAGACAGCTGAGACAGCATGAGGGTTAGCAGACAAATAAATTTGAGAATCATCTGCATAGAAATGGAAAGCTACTCCACGCTGATGAATAATATAACCCAGTGGCAGCATATAAACACAAAATAACAACGGGCCCAATATAGAGCCCTGGGGAACCTTGGAAACAACTTCACTAATGGAAGATGAAAAATCACCCATCGAAACAAAATGCTGTCTATTTGATAAATAAGATTTGAACCGACTGAGAGCAGCATCAGATAAGCCAAGCAAGCTGCTCACACGAGGATCCGAGGGGATACCTTGAGCAGCAGCATCAAGTGACAAAGACCCAACAGTGTAAGAACAGATCCCAAATCAGGGCTAAAATATGAGTCTTTTGGGGTCCATCTTGTTGGACCAGGCTGTCCCATCTAGGCTTGGCTGCTTCCCACTCAGCCAGCCTTGGCAGGCTGCAGAAAGGGAGCCTGGTGTGGGTTGCACAGCAGTGGTACCAGCACCAGGAGCCAGAGGCCCCCTGCCCAGGATGTTCCCTGCTGCTCCCAGGGAGCACTGTGACCATGGGAGCACTTCCAGCAGCATCAGAAGTCACAGAGGGAGCGTGTCCAGAGAAGCCCTGGAGCATAGCTGGCCCGTTACTGCCAAGGCCCAGCAGCCAGAGGGACCTTCCCTGCCTCACATTGGGTGTTTCTGCTTCCCAATAGTCTGGCCATTCCTGTGCCACACCTAAAAATGTGGTGCTGATCAGGGATCTCTCTTCGCTCATTTGTCCTTTGAATTTGCAATTGCTCTCTCCAATTTTGTGTCACTACAGAATGATATGAAACACAGGTGGGAGCCCTCGAACTGCACAAGCAGCAAGAGAAAAGGTCTAGGAAGTCTTTGCAGGCACGTTCTGAGCAGCGAGGCAGAGGATGTCACTGCATGCCTGCAGCATTCTGGGGAACCACCGAGGAGAAAAGAGAATGAGTCACCCTGAGCTGCCACATTCCTGCTGCTGGGGAGGGTCTGACAGCTCTCAGCCTCCTGGTGCTGCCCCATTTGCCACCTCTGTTCCAGCCCCTGTCCAGCAGTCCATGCCTGCCATGACTTTGGGGTTGCTTTTAGTGTTTGCTGTAAAAAATGAGAGCTGGAAATTTAAAGAAGAAAAAGACGTCTGAATGAATCCAGTCCTTGGGTTCTCCACTGCATCCCTAGCCCAGAGAAGTGGACTGTGTAAAAACATGTATTGTTTGGAAACATATTAATAATTCTGTCATCTGCACTAACATTGGCCATTGGTTTTTAACAAATTGACACCTTTTTAGCTGAAAGAAATCTTTATTAGTTTTCATTTTGATGGCTTTTCCTGGAATAACTATAAATTATGTTTATTTCACATAATTCCTCCTGTCAGTAGTTATAAATAACTGTTTCATATGGAGATTATGATTCTGGCCTGCCTGTCTATGTGTGTACCTTAAACCCAGCAGGGCAGCAGCGAGGAGCACAGAATTGCCCAAGTTTTCATTGATGCACCTCTTTAATGTAAAGAGTCACTAAAAAAATTATATTATATATATTTACCTCATCCTATCTTGGCCTTTACCAGTTTAAGTACCAACAGCTCTATTGTATCAGTCCTTTTTACACAAAATTTTTCACCCAGTGTATCTCCCAGCACTTTACAGGGCAAATAGTGACCTGAGGAGAGTGAGGGGACACAGTGAGGGCCGTGGTGCAGGCAGCAGCACTCCCCATGCTGCAGTTGCACGGCTGGCACTTCATTTGTGCTTAATTGTACTAATGAGGGCTGTGGGAAATGCTGGCATAGCTGCTCTGTCCCCACTCCATGGTGAGGAGGGCCCAGGGAGAGGAAGGGGCTCAGCACTGGGGCAGGCTGATGCGCCCCCCCATCCCTGAGCCCAGAAGAGATGCTGCCAGTTGGCAGGGCTCGGAATCTCCTTCTGGGAGGAAATTCTGATGGTTCCCGTGTTTTTTCTCAAAATCAGAACAAAACAAAGCGTTGCTAAACCTCCCCATCCAATGAGAGCAGTGCTTTGTTTTTGCTGGAATGCTGAAACTCTTCCATTTGCCTTTTGGAAATTGGGTCCCCCCAGCTCTTTTCAGTGTTCTCTTCTGCAACCCCAATACACAGAGCTGTGTAACAGGCCCCCAGTCAATATCAGCATCACTCACATTTTAAAACATTGGAGGAGTTTCTTGTGATTTTTGTCCATATGTTTTCATTACAGTTGACTGGATAATTCATAACAAATTGTTTAGACAACACAATTCATCTGGTTTCTTCCCCCACCACATCTCCTGTCTACCAGTCAGCAATGTGATCCTTCATTCTTTTTTTTTTTTTTTAACTCCTGGATTTATCCAGAAAATCATTCTCTCTGAACCAAAACTGTCATGGTCCTGATGATCAAGACAAAGGCTAAACTCTCTTTTATTTACTAGCTGACTAGTTGTTAAAGGTGAACTTACTTTTGGGCACATCCTGACCTGATGAACAAACTGTGTCTCTGAAGCTTTGTCAGCAACACTGCTTGGTCTTTCAGAATTCTCCCTTCAGGCTTCACTTTTTAGGACCAAAAATGGCATTTTTACAAAGAGATACACTTTTTGAAATGTAATTTCAGTATATATTTTGTTATTTAAGGTTAAAGTAGAAGGAAGGGAAGGGGGGAGTGAGGATGGAAGGGAGGGAGGGGGTGCCCCAGCCTGCTCACATGCCTGAGAGGAGGCTGGTGTGGCTGGGGGTCCCCAGCAGAGCAGACACCACGGGACCCCTGGGCTCACTGAGCTCCCCAGTTTGAATTGGCCACTGAAAGCTGAGGACATGGGCTCAGCAAGCAGCAGCTTTTCCACTGTCCTGATCCCTCTCCGAAGCACCAGCTGTTGTTTCATCTATCTTTGTGGCCAGCAATCTGCTCCATGGATTGATAGATACCATCCTTCTAAAAATAGCAGCAGCAGATTTCAACCTGCCCATGGAAGGAAAGTGGTGCAAGAAATAGAAGTGTCCCACCTGGCTGCCAGGCAGGTGGCCAAGCCTCACACCCCAGGCACAACCACCCCAGCACACCCTGGCACAGGATCCTCCGGGTTCCCTGTTTGATGGGAGCTCACCTGTTTGACACAGAACTGCCCTGTTCCTGTTCCTGCCCTGCAGCTGCCACTGCTGCCACCACTGCCACCCCTGCCACTGCCACCAGTGCCACCACTGCCACTGCTGCCCAGCCCTGCCACCCCTGCCACTGCCACTACTGCCACCACCATCATCTCTGCCATCGCTGCCATTGGTGTAGCTGTGTGTACCAGGGCTGGTTCTGCAGCAGAAAGCAGAGGTGGAAATGGCTCCAGAGGCTGGAAAGCTGTCACTGTTGGGCTTGTGCATTGTTCCCTGGCGTGTGCACCAGCCTGGCTTCTCACAACTATTCAAGCAGAGGAAAACATGAAGGGGATTTTCCCAAGAATGGTCTGGCTACCTGCTGTCCCTCGCCTGTGAAATGTTACCCACTCTTCTCCCAAAGTGGGTGGGCTCTCAGCAGCTGGCACAGCCCGTGCCAGAGAAAGCCAGGTTTGCTCTGCACCCTGCACAGGCCATGCTGCTCATTCCTGGTGCTCAGCATGATGCCCCAGCAGCATTTGGGGAGCCCCCCCAGGCTGCCAGACACCCTCCCCACCTGAGCCAACCCTTGTGCTCCTGCAAGCCCCAGTGCTCCTGGGACAGGCTCCTGTGAGGTGTTGTGGTCTTCCCAGTGTCCCTGGCTGATCCGCCTTCCCCAACTCCACGTGGAGAACACGGGTGGAAATCTGCAGTGGGTGGGAAACAAAGGGATCCTGCACTTGGAGCCATATGGATCACACGTATATCTGATACACAATAAACAACACATCTTTCAGTCTGGGTCTGTTTGAAACCTTCCGACATATGTTCTGCTAACAGTTTAACAAATTGATTGCTAATGTTATCCTGCTCGGAAATCTGGCAGAATGTGCAGGAGGGGAAAAAACCAAAACAAAAGCATTCCTACCTCAACAGAAATTCACAAGAAAAGCTATTAGAAAAGGCTTCAGGATGCCTGACAGGAGAGAATTTCATGCCAATTTGTGTGCTCGTTGGAAAAATCATTTATTAAAAAGAAGATATACCTTCATGTTAGTGAGATGAGGGTGTAAAACTGAGCTGGGTCTCCCACTGCTTCAGCTCTATAACTCAAGTTATATTCATCAGAGGCATATATTTAAATCATAGCTTACTTTGCTTTGTGTTCTGAAATTTATTAGCCTACTACTTAAATGTTTTATTCATTAGGCCATGTAAATAATGCATGGTTGTTTCCATGGCAATTTAACCCCTTCTCTCCAGGCAGCCTGCAGATCCCTGTCTCGTTTTCTGCTTAATTGCCACCATCAGATTTGCCATTTTCTCCATGTTGAGGCCATGGCCATTTTTCTCCTTTTTGTGGCAAATTCATTAGGTGGAAACTTTTCCACTGACAAATAAGATGTGTTCAGGCATGAAGAGGAAGGGGAAGGCACTGCTTGCAGGTCATTCAGCAGAATTTGAACATAACTAATGATGCCAGATTCTGCTCTTCGCAGACCCACAGAAGGAGGAAGAGCTTAAAGTGCCTTGTTCCTGTGTCCTTTGGCTTTCATTGCCCTGTAACCTGTTCATTGCTGTAACCTGTCCTCTGGAACCTCTCACAATAAGCAGGGCATCCTCTTTGGTTTGCAATGATAAAGCTCCCTGCAGTTGTCTCTAGAGTGGTGCACTTGCAGTTACACAGACCTCTTTATAGGCAGCAGTAACAGGCTGAGATAATTTACACTGGCAATACACTTGGAGCCTGTTCTTCCCCTTTTCCTCTGCCTTTTCCTACCCAGGCTGGCCCATGAAGCCCTTCCTATGGCAGGAGAAGCAGCACCCCTTGCATCCTTGCCAGTCCCAGAGCAGTGCCTGCACCCCCAGCCCACGCTCCAGGAGGAAGTGTCACCTGCCTGGCAGCAGCCTGAGCAGCCCCCAGGAGAAGCCCATGTGTCTGCCCAGGCCTCCAGCCTTTTGTCTGAGCCACATCTGCAGGTGACCAAGCAAAGAGCTTTGTGAGCAATCCAGAAGCAGGAGCAGAATTGAAACTCATCCATATGTCACTGGCCATAGTCTGAAACCACTGAGGTGCAGTTCGGTAAAGACAAGCACAGAGTAGTTCTATATGGGAGAGAAAAAATCACACAGAGTGCAGAGTAGGGATTACTGCTTGTGTAAGCAGAAGCTGGGGAGGATCCAGGGTCTGCAATAACCATGGCATCTGTCAGGAATGTGATGCTCTGATAAAATGCAGGGAAAATGTATCCCACATTTGTAGCCTGAGAGAAAACTCAACTTTGGTCTTTCCAGCTTTCCCTTTTAAGTTAACAGAAAATGGGAAAGATTCCAGAGGCAACAGAAACTCAGCGGGTTCAGAAAATGCAGTGCATGATAATGGAAGCTGGTGGGGCTGGAATTACTTAGTGTGGAGCAGAGGAGCTCTGGCCATTAAAGTCTTTGAGGACACAAAAGTTTAGGAAAAAAAGGATGGTTGTCCTTTTATTCTTAAATAATACTGAAATACTGTGCTGTCCTTGCAGGAAGGAAAACCTAGGAGAGATAAGGCAGCAACTCCCAAACCATAAGCAGGTTATACTCTAGAGGAAATATAGGCTGTGGAAGGTTGCTGAGGGGCTTTACTCACTGGGTAGAGAAACATCTCCAAGGAGTCTGTGATCTTGCCTCACTGCAGAGAGATAGATTAAGTGAGGTCTGTTCCATGCCTACATGTCTGTAATTCTACACATAAAAATGCTAATGAATGCCCCATCTCAGGGAGACAGCTCCTTCATGTCCTACAAATATGAGGTGCAGGAAGCAGAGGCCTTTCAGCCCAGCAGCTCAGCCAGGGAGCACAGGATAACCATGGGCATCCATGCTGGAGCAACAGCAGCAAAAAGATTCAATCGCATTGTTTCAGATCTGATTAGGTTTATTTTCAAAACCTAACACTTCTACAAGATTCTTCTCCATATGAAATACAGCAGGAACCAGGTAGAGGTTAGGAGAGAGAAATCATTGAGCTCCACAGGTCTGAATAGCCGAGATCAATCACCATGAGCCATGGAGATGAGATTTGGGACATCATATCCGTACAGGTCTTCGGAGGCCTGTAGATCTGCCCAGCCGTGCTCTCGTCCATGATGGATGGTGGAAGAGATCCGCTTTTCCTCAGAATTGGCTTTGACTTAATTCACTCTCAGCATGGAAGGAGGAAAACAAAGGACGAACAATCAGATTTCCCATTTAGCACCTGGCTCTCCCATGCCAAGCTCCCCAAGCAGCAGCCCTGGCCTGGTCCCTGCGGGGCCACGGGGCCTGCACTGGGGCTGGCCTGGCTCTGTGGGCTCTGCCTGCCCAGCCTCTGCACAGCCTCTTCACCACCTCCCCTGAGGCACCAAGAAGAGCCCTCCCTCTTCTCCAACATCCCAGGGTGTTTCTCTCTCCATAGCTTCAGGAGGAGCTCACACTTGTCACCCCTTGTCGTGCTCATGGTGGTTACCAGGCTGGTGGCTCCCCTGCTCTAGAGCTTGATTTCTTCTAATGCAGTCTGCCCAAAACCTCATCTATCTCTATCTCTGGTTCCCTCTAAATGCTGCTAATTTTTTCTGCTCTTCTACAAGCTTCCTTCCACCATCAGCAAGGTCCTCAGTGCTGGG
Source organism: Certhia americana (assembly GCA_018697195.1). NCBI lineage: Eukaryota > Metazoa > Chordata > Aves > Passeriformes > Certhiidae > Certhia > Certhia americana. Next base: position 285,205 of record CM031872.1, read on the forward strand.
GAGGCTGGTCCCAGGGGTGATACACCCTCGGTGTCCTCTCAGTGGGATGTTGGGCTGTCACCACACTGAGAGAGAAGTGAGTTGTGTGTCATCACAAAGCCTGGCAAGTTCATTGATCTTCCTGAGAACATCAATCTGTCTTTCTAATGCCACAATCAGGTGTCTTGCAGAACAATTTGCTGAGTGACAACAGTCACAAAAAGGTGTTCACTTCCCTCAGGCTCCAGCAGCCAGAAATGCCCTCAGGGCTCGGGACCCTCCTGCTCAGAGAGCAAAGGTTTAACACTGGGGGAGTTAAACACTGGTTTCTGTTCTGTGTCGAATGGATTCTGACAGGCAGCACCAATGGAGAGGAGACATTGTGACAATAGCCAATGTCACCTGCGAGAGTGTGAGGGTCCTGCTGTCACTTGTTCGTGTGCTGGGAATGTCCCATGCACGAGCACTTGCACATGCTGGCCCACTGCCAGGCTTCCACGGAACGTGGTAGGCTAAATACAACTCAGGAGAAGTGCCAACTGAGTTTATTATATTGCCACGTCTGCTCCTGCAGTCTGTCATTTACATCTTACCCACTATTCTGCATAGCAGTAAGCATGCATTAAATTTGCAGGACACAACAAACCCAGCAATGCCAGGCAGCAGAGGCTGCTATTAGCCAGAGAACTCCAGCAGCACACAGAGTAATTCATGGCATTCAAATGGATGTATTTTATTAACGAGGCCGTGCTGATTGCCCGTTAAGTAGCTCGGTGTTAATAGCCCACTGCAGATGCCCTTCTCGGGGAGCCATGCTGTATTTCCACAGCTGCTCCGTCAAGTTCCAGCACCCGAAGTCACCATCTCCCTGTTCCCACAAGTGCCTTAGGTCCCAAGACACCACCTCTCCTCTCTCCCACATGCCATAGGACCTCTGGTTGAGCCTCTGGCAACCTCGGGTGTGTCGGGGAACAGAGCGATTTGTTTGTTTCCTCCACTGCACGGTTCTGGGTACCACAGAATCATTGTCGTAGAGCCTGTTCAGTGCTTCTCAAGGGAACTGGAGCCTAGGGATTTCTGGGCTTGCTCTGAAATGACAAAGGGTTGTGTCACTCCAGCAGTGTCCCAGGCAGTTTCCTGTGCAGCCAGGATGGTCCCCAGCCATGCCATGTCCCTCACTGGGGAGGGTTGGAGCAGGATTTCCATCCTCTCCATCGTGCCCAAGTCAGGCAGAGGCAGGTTTTCATCTACAGGCAAGTACCCTGGGGAGCAACTCACTGCTGAACAGTTCTTAAAGGGATTTGAAAAACAAGCAGCCACGTGAAGGGTTAACAGTTTATTATATTTTTTTCTGAGTGATTTTATCACTGTCGTTAGAACATTCATTGAACTAAGTGAGAAATCCATCAAGACGTGACAGCAATGTGCAGACTAATGGCTGTTAGATGGTAATAATTTTTAATATGATTTTTATTTCACTTAATTTCATATGTGCTTGACAAAAGGTCCCGTGTCACTAGGGAGCTGTGTGAAACTGGGAATTTGCTGATATGAGGGTCTATTAAACCAAGCGTTTGAAGTATTTTTAAGTCCCAACTTCAGAATTCCAGAGAAAACTCCAGCATTTTAACCTTCTTTGGCAAGAAGTCAATGAGACAGCAGGAAAAGACTGCGTGCCAGCTCCACAGGGTGGATCAGCTGAATGCACGTGCTGTGTGTTTCTCTGCTCAATCTCATTTCTTCAGGGCTCCTCTGAAATTCCCAATGCAGAGCTCTGCTGTGCCCTGGTGGCTCCTCTTGCCTGGACATCAACATGTGTTGTTTTGGGGTTAGGAGGTGTGGGACAGGACCAGCTGAGGAAGGAAGAGTCCCCAAACCTTGGAGGCAGCTTTGCCCATGGTCACCTTGGGCCTTTTCTTGCTGCAGCAAGTTGCAGAACAAATTTGTAAAGAAATATGTGATTGACTGCTGACAGGCACCACTGCAAACTAATCATTAGTATTAATTCCAACAAATCCTGTCAATAGAAATAGAAATAGCCATTCCTGAAGTGTAATCCTCTACAGCTGCAGGTGAGATCCAACCCCAGTCTCTCTCAGCTATAACCCCAAGAGCAGAACCACAGCTTCTGTCTCATGCCTCCACAGGTCTTTACCTGGTCCACCTCAAAGGTCAGGAATTTAAAGTAAACACTGATGTCCTTCTCTAGACAAACTGTTTAGTTGTCTAGTGAATATGGAGATGGACTTTTGGGCATTTAATGCTGCCACATGGTAAAGTCAGAATGTCCCTGGGCAGCTGACAGCAAAGCCACGGCCACCTCTGGGAGAGGGAGGGTGGGATGAAGAACTTTCCAATGCACATTACTGAGTTTTCCTTTACCTGCAGCTTGGCAAGGCTCTTCTCCAAGAGGAAACCTCAGAGAAGGCTCTAGTGCACAGGGGAAAGAGCAAAATCAAAGGCTTTGGGGGCACAGATGGTGTCAGTGCCAGATAAAAATGCAAACACTTAGGGGGTTCTTTATAAATATATAAAAAAGTTTGATTTGTGAAGGAGTCAACCCCTCCTCCAAGCATCTGAGTATTGACTCCTCAAAGGTTTTACATTAATTCACTCTGGTACCTTGTTTTAACCTCTCTTTCAAGGATGAGATCTGCCCTGGTGCCTCCCAGTGCAGTTGTGGGAGGCCCCTGGAGCCCTGGCAGCTGTGGGGGAGCAGTGGGGCAGCCACTGGGGCTGCAGGGGAGTTCCACAGGACTGGCCAGAAAACACAATGGTGGGGAGCCCCACAGAGCCCTAAAAAGGCCAAGCCTGGTGTGTCAGAGCTCCAGAAGATCCCAATTCACCTGCTTCCCTCAACAGAATCTTGCCCTGGTTGCTGCGAGTTTAGCAAATCCTCTCATCCATCATCTTAATCCTGGACTGGGATTCAAAACAGGGAGCCCAGACCCAGGAAGGCTTTCCCCCAGAGACGATGTTATAATTAATGGTAGAAGACCTGTGAGCACCTCACATGATAGCAGAGCCTTTCAGTATTAATTGCAAGGACTCAGAAATGTTGCTGTGCCTTTAACACAGAAGAAGGGTGATGTGTGTGTGTGCACGCGTGCTTAAGTATATAATATATAATATTTGTAGTAAGAGTGAAGTATGGAAGCTATACATTCCCCTGATAAATGGGAGGCTTAATAGAAAAGCCTGAGATAGAGAGATTTTACACAATCTGACACTGGTTTAAGGAAGCAATATCAACCATTGTTTAATGTAATAAAAAGCCAGAGGTGTAAGAAATGATGGTAATTCTATTGTAACTGAACTCGAAGATCCCTGTCAAATATGAGTGTGAATGTGGCAGTTATTTTAGGTATGTTTGTAATCTTTGCAGGCGTTTTGTCAAGGAGGCACTGTGATATTAGTAAGAGTGCACAAAGGCTCGGCAATGGTGTCATGCACAATTAATGTCCCCAGGTAGCAACTCCATTAGTCTTATGAAGTGAGCTCACAAATGGGAATACTAATGGGGACGCGCCTTGGGGCATTTGCTGAGCTCACTGCGAGTTTATTTCATACCCTTTATGCTCAACACCAAATTTACCTAGCCTGGATTTAAAACGTGTCTCATTACACAGGCAGCATCCTTTTACTTCAGTGCTTCCCTTTTAACATGCAAGATTTGCAATTCTAATCATATCAAACCCTGACTACTCTTGCTAAAAGGGAGAAAAAGGGATAAATAAATGGAAAAAACAATCTTACAATAAAGACTGTCTGGGGTTTTAATCTTCCCGGACAGGTTTTTCCCCTATGTACATACAGCACTGCATGTGCTCCTGTTTGGGGACTCGGAGCCACAGGTGGTGCAGCCAGGGGTGCCAGGTTGGGGTGCCAGGTTGGGGGGCCAGGTTGGGGACCCCATGGCCGGGGTTCAGGAGGGGACCAGCCAAGGAGGGTGCAGGCACAGCCTCTGCATCACCCCAGCTCTGTGCTGCTGCAGAAAGGACCAGCAGCTCTTTGAGCGGGGCCATCCCCGGTGCACAGAGGGCCACGGGAGTTACCTGGGCAGCCCCGCCCAGGGGCGAGGTCATTGTCATTGTCCCCCCGGAGCCAGTGGCACCGAGGGAGTCTGCCATTACCTCTGTGAGTGCTGTGATTTCTGTCTTGCTCCTTCCTCTCCTGAGAGCTTGCAAGGAGTGATACCCAGGCAGTGAAAATGCTGTCACTGCCTGCCTGCAGAAACAGAACAGATCATTTATTTCAAAGCAAGCAAAACTCCACAGCAAAGAAGTTTTCTTTGAAATAATCTGGGAAATAATCTAGAGGTACACCAGAGCAGCAAGAGGACCACCTTGTCCCTCTCCCATCTCACTCCCTACCTCTCTCCTTGGCCTGTTCCCAGTCAGGGGCACCCCAGCTATCACCATGCCTCTGGACACAGCCATCCTGGGGGCCAGGGTGAGACTGAGCCCCTGGGAATCTGTGTGCCCACCTGCAGAGAGAGGCCCTGCCACAGAGCTCCCATCCCAGAGGATGCACTGCCATCCTTGCCTTTGAAGAAGGAACTGAAACAGTGGGAAATAAACTTTTCCTAAAAAACTCCAAAGAATAGGAGCTTAATTCCTGCTCTGACACAGATCCATATGCTTACCTTGTCCTTCCCCTGCATCCCTCTGCCCATGGGGAATGAGAGCATCCTGCTCCCTGTCCTGGAGCTCAGCAGCCACCCCGGCTCATAGCACCCTCCTGGGAAGGATCATCTGCCCTGGCAGAAAAGCTGTCATGTCACCAAGATATTGCTCAAGTGCCACAAGCCTTGTGGAGCAACAAGCCCCAGAAGGGTTGGGACATGGAGCAAACTGTGACAGCGTCACAACCTCTGCCCCAACACAGTCACAATTTGGAGAGCCAGACTCTGCAGCCACTGCTGGCTCACCTGGGCAAACAGATCCCACCCCCACAACCCAATGCCCTGAGCAGTGACCCAGCAGAGCCAGCTGTAGATGTGCCAATGCCCATGGCAGTGCCTGTGGCTGTGCCTGTGGCTGTGTCCATGACCATGGCAGTGCCTGTGGCTGTGCCCATCCCCTTGGCAGTGTCTGTGGCAGTGCCCATGCCCATGTCTGTGTCCATGCCCATGCCCATTCCTGCACCCATGCCCACACAGACCCAGTGCTCCTGCAGGTGAATGGTCCAGCCCACAGCTGGACTGCAGGAAGCAGTGCCTGATGCTGCCTCCCCCAGCACCAAAATGCCAGATGAGCCCCAGACAGATTTATTTTCAAATCCTGACTCAATCACAGCATTGGATTTGTAATCACAGGCTCCAATTTTAGTGGAATAAATATACTAACAAAACTAATAGTTTGTTAGCTGCAAGGTAGGGACAATCAAAGTGTCTGCGGTGAAATACAAGGCTCCTCAGGAGAAACCCCTACATGATAAAGACATTTGGAGTTTTATTTTTTTAAATAAATATATAGTGAGGTGTCAAGCTGTTCCCAGTGCATGCCACTCGCTCACACTGCATGTGTGTGTGCCCCCATTGGGGAGAGGGGTGTTGGGAAAGTTCACCGGTGTGTAACTGTCTCCAGCCACAGCATGAGCTGCACCGGAGAGGACATAAACCAAAATGACTCCTCAGGAACCCAGAGGAGAAGCAGGAACTGTTTGGTGGAGAATTATAGCTATGGGTGAAATTAGATGTACTCAGAGCCCCAAGGCTGAGAGAAATAAAAAGCATTTTAAATGGAGTGTAGAATTCATATTCCTCAGTCACTTCCAATAAATAAATCCTTGACAATTTTTTCTGTAAACAGTGGTTACACTTTGCTCTATTGTCTCCACATTGCATATTCCAGATGGGACTGTGGGCTCTGCACCCCAGCCATGCTCACCCACCTCTGCCCAGGGGGTGTGACCGAGGGCGGGGGGCTCCACACTGAGCCTGGTGAGGTCTGGGGGCTCAGCATGCAGCTTGTGTCATCAGAGCCCCCTCCTGCCACCAGCCACATTTTGAATGCCTCCCCAAACCTGAATCCTCATGTCCTCTCCTTTCCCTTCCAAGCCCGTGGGGCAGGAACCTGTGTGGAGCCCCTGCACACCTGGGAGCAGGACCCTGATGGGGCATTCCTGCAGGCAATGCCCACCCCAGAGCTGGCTGTGAAGCAGCACGCACTGCAAGGGCCTTCTCTGGCCATTCAAATTTCCATTTCATGAACAAATGAAGCATTTTATACTTTACGACCTCCCCGCAATGGCAGTCATCCCATTCCACCTGTCTGGGACAAGAGATGATGAAAGAAGAGCAAGAGTGCCGGGCTTTAGGCAGCTGGTGCTGAGTGCACGGGAGGACACGTTCACATTCACTTAAATTGCATCTTTTATTAAGGATAGGAATAACTCTTAGGGCAGTAACAACAGGCCGTGTCCTTGTGGGACTGTGGAAACAGAACACAAACTGATTACCATGTGGGGAATGCCCAAATGTGCTTTAGGTGCTGCTGAGCCCCATGCCAGCGAGATTCAGGGACACTGCTGGGGGCACATGCAGCCCCTTCTAGTGCTCCTCAGGCAGGAGCTGCTGGGGTGGTGGCTGTGACATTCTGGGGACACAGAGTGAGCTGCCATTGCCCAGAGAGCCTGTCTGGGAGAGGGGGCTCCCAATCCCACCCCAACACCTGCACAGAACACTCCCTGGCTTCTGCTGAGGTCCTCCAGCCATGAGCCAGAGGCAGCAGTGTGGGGTCACTCACAGGAACATCATGTCCTTGGGTCAGCTGCAGGGAATTCTGTCTTCAGACTCTGGTACCTGTCAGACAACAGCACCCTGGAGAGCCACTGTGTGAGCCAGGGGCTCTGGGCTGGGGCACTCCTCACTGCCTTCTAGGCAAAGCTGGGGCATGGCAGCTCCAATAAACCTGGGCAAACACACGGAACACTCTTCTGCTGGAGGAGGCAGCTTTGCCAAGTTAAAGTCCTCTGTGAGAGAAGGCAAATCCAATCGCAATAGGGATTTAAAGCCAAAATGCATCAATCCAGTTGGTCTTTGTTTGGAGCAGTTGGGCAGCATTTTTACTGGATTGAGAATAATTGATCTAAACAGCTGAGTACTTGTCAGCGTTGTTCAGCATTTCACTCTGCAGAGAACTCTGATATTTCTTTTTATTTGAATTGTTGGGTGGATTCAACTTTGTTTTGAGGGTTTCTTCTGCAAATGGCTCCCAGAAGCATCTGCAGAGCTTTAAATCCCTCAAATAGTTTGGACAGCTGTCAGTCTGGAGCAGCCCCTCTGCCTCTCCCCTTTCAGGAGCTTTTTCCACAAAATTGTTCACCATCCACTGGGATTCAGGAAGCAGGAGAGACATGAAGAATTTTTGTCTTCTGCTATAGAATCTCCATTTGGGAAACACAAAGGAGCTCGGCCCATGGAGCAGTAGGGAATATCCACTTTGTCCATGTAACATCATTCCTTGACACTGAAGCCTTCATTTAGGCTGAGGTGGTGCCTACAAATTTACTAAACTTTTTGTAACTAGCAAGTTATTGAGTGTCACTTTAGTACAGCATGTGTGGAAAACACGTGGAAGGTGCCAAGAATGCTGCATAGTCTTTAACTATTACATTAAGCATCTGCTGCTGCCATTTATGGATCAGATAGCATTTTACTCTTGAGATATTTGATTTTATTACCTTCTAGGGAGAGAGCCAAACAAGTGTTCTTATTGATTTGCACATTAAATATATTAGTAATAAAACAACATCTCTGTAAACCAATTGTAAAATCAATATTAATTGGTACCAAAATATCACAAGTAGTTGAATTACAATTAAAGAGGGTAGCTTCA
>CM031872.1:298024-362888 GCA_018697195.1 Certhia americana
CCAGGCACTGCACAGGCTCCCCAGGACTGCAATGTCCATCTGCCCTTATAATTCCCCTCCAGACAGTGACCCCTGTCCTGGTATGAGGAGCCTGCTGTTCTCCCCAGAAAATCACTCTATTTCCTGAAGAATTGGGTTGGAGTGTGGCAGGGAGCACAACACAGGGGCTTGTGCCTGCCTTCCAGCTCGCTGGGATGGAGTTGGTGTGTTTTAAAAGCACTTTCCTAATGCCAGGTTGAATCAGCTCCCCAAAGGAAGTGATTTATGGATTTGAGAAGAGTGCATCTACTGGTCCTCGTGTGCAGTTGTTCTCCCAGTGCCCTGCCTGGTCCTCATCTGTAGAGAAACATGGGGAAACCCAAGGAAGGACACAGCAGTGAAGATCACCCTTCCAAATTTGTCTCACTGAGGTGGTTTGGGTGGGGACAGGTTCCAGCAGCCTGGTGGGCAACAGGAGACCCCAAGGCTGTGACCCTGACAGGCAGCAGGGATGCAGCTCCTGAGCAGGGATGGGTGTGAATGCAGCACTGGGGGTCATGCCTGCACTGGCCACATGAAAACCTTCCCTTCAAGGCTTACTCCTTTGGTTGTTTTGAATCTCTTTTCTCCATTGCTCTTTTAAAACTTGTTTTTAATTTGTTATTCTCTTTGTAGGCCTCCTTTATTTTTATTCTACTTTACCAAAGCGCCTAGATTTTATTCCCATCCCAGCCTTATTAGCATTTTGGTCTTTGATCTCTTTTTAAAAGGATTTACACCACAGTTTTATGATTCAATTTTCCAAAGTGTATTTTCACATAATCTACAGAAATGGCTGAGACAAGAAAACTTTACAGAGAAGAGAGCTGCTCCCTGCAAGGCTGCTAAATGGAGATAGGGGCAGGGAGTGTCACACACTGCATTGTCAGTGCTTTCCAGAGCATCCCACATCTCAACACCTCTCCCTGCAGCACCCGGGGTGCCTGCTGTCCCCCACCAGCTCACCCCTGAGGACCAAATTTGGATGGGGCTGCCCGGTGTCTTCCACCCAAGTAGCACATCTCCTCTCAGCTGCACAACCTTTAGCAGCTCCTTGCTAGGAATCACTTTCTAATGAGCACAACAAAGAGATAACAATTAATGAGGAAGCAAAGCATTTATTTCTGAGCCCTAATTAACATTATCCCAAGCATTCTCTCAATGCTCTTTTGATGTCATAAAGCATGCTGGAACTATAAATGAGCTGTTCTCCCATTAACACTGCCATGCCCCCATCCCCTCCCTCTGTTACCCAGGCATTAACCAACCCACTACATCCACAGGAAGTTAAAGGCTGCATCTTTACTCCCAAGAAAACAAGATAAACAATCTGCAGGTGGATTTTTCTGTGATGTCTCAGAACGGGAAAGGAAAATGCAGACCCTGCAGCACTCAGAGAGGGCACGTGTTATGGACATACTCCCGGGATCCTACACAGGCTCTGGGGTCACCCAATCCCTCCAGCCTGCATGCAGAAGTGGGTCTCCATCGTCTGGAGTTCATGTCAACCATATTTTTGAATGGAAAAATAATTCTAGCCACTTCCCAAGCCAAACCATGCCTGAGTTAAAGCATCCCCACTTTCATGGGTCTGCAGAGATGAAATTGCATCTTCTCCCTGCAATGTGATATGGAGATGCACAATTTCCTGCTCTGCATAACTCAAATCCAGAGCTCTTCCAGCTCAACTTGCCGTCACTCTGCAGAAAACAAAGCTGCAGATACCCGCCAGGCTGTTACACAGGGATCGTGTCACTGCCAAGACTGATTGTGTTCACACACAGCATCTCCCCAGTATTTATCTGTTTTATGTGGCTTATCAGGTGCCAGTGAAACCTCTGTTCCTGACGGGGTAATGCAGGCTTGAAGGCACGAGGAACCCTCTGGCTTATCCCACATCCGTTACTAATCCACCGAGACGCAGCACATCAATAACCACGCTTGCAAGGAGCAGAGCTGTCTCACAGCCCTTCCCGCACACACACTCGAGCTGCTGAGCTCCAGGTGCTCCCAGAGCAGGAATCTGAGGGATGGAACTCCAGTCCGGGGTGGGGAGAGGCCCATTCTGCACGCCCTGTGCTAGACAGAGGGAAGCCGATGGATTTGGAATTGGCTCCACTTGGATCCCCGTCTGCTTGGACAGCCCAGCCTCTAACCCGTGCGAGCTGTCACTGGGACTGCTCCCCTGGTGCCCCCCAGCCAGAGCTGAGCTGCAGCAGCACAGAGCCTCCTCTTCATGATTTGGATCAGCACTGGCCTTATATCCCAATTTTAACCAGCCTCTCTGTTCGAGCTGTACCTGCTGCTGTGTGACCACGGCCCAGCAGCCCCGCCGGCGTGTCCCGTGTGTGCCAGGGCTCAGCACCGGGGACAGCCCAAGGTCCCCGGGCCGTGCTGGCATCCCCCGGTGCTGCCACAGCCCCGTCCCACGCCGCTTCCCCAGGCAGTCCTGCATGCACTGGCACCGCCAAACCCTCCCTGCAGGGGCTGGAGATGCTGCAGCAAGGGGCTTTTTAGGAAAGTTGTTAATTCTGAGAAAATCGGTGACAACGCCTGTGCGAGGAGAGCGGATGAGAAGAGCAGCCCCGTGTCCCTGGACACCTGGGAAGCCGGGGACACCCAAGAGCTCCCCGGGCAAGAGCGACCCCCTGCCCAAACCATTTGTCATTAACTCCCGCTTAAGAGAAGAAAGAAGCTGTGCAAACCATTAGGAAGATAATTGGTCTCTTCTCTGTGTTTCCATAAAAGCCGGGGACAAAACACCATGTTTGTGAAATAAGTACTTTAGGATAACAGCGCCCGTCACCTTGACAACTCGGTCAGAGGTCTCGGCGTGGCGGTGCCTGTTCAGTGAGGTGTGAGGAATAGAGGACGCCGGGGACAGGGGGAAGACACTTGTCTGACCAGCAGAGCTGTGAGGACCACAACAGCCTGTTAGCTGCAGGATTTCTAAACAGCCGGCAGCTTTCAGGGGAAAACGGTACAAAAATAACCCCTGCGGAGGCGGGGGAGCTCCCGGTGCCTGCCGTGCCTTGGCTGTGACACGCTGTCATGTCACGGGAGAGCACAAAGTCCTCCTGGCACAGGAAAAGGGGAAGCTCAGGTGGGGTAGTGCATCTCAGGTGGGATATCTGCAGCTCAGGTGGGGTACCTGCAGCTCAGGGGGGGTATGTGTGGCTCAGGTGAGTACCTGCGGCTCAGGGGGGGGTTACCTGCGGGGCGGGGGGGGGTACCTGCGGCTCAGAGGGGTACCTACAGCTCAGGTGGGTACCTGTAGCTCAGGTGGGATACCTACAGCTCAGGGAGGGAGGGGTACCTACAGCTCAGGTGGGATACCTACAGCTCAGGGGGGATTCCTACAGCTCAGAGGGGGGTACCTACAGCTCATTCAGGTAGGTACCTACAGCTCAGGTGGGTACCTGCAGCTCAGGTGGATACCTACAGCTCAGGTGGGGCTCTGCTCGTGCTGGGCCAGCAGGTTCTGTGGTGAACAGGGATGCACAAAGTGCCTCTGGTGCTGCCAGCCTGGCAGAGGGTCTGGTGGCACCCGTGGGGACACAGCTCCACCAAAGCCTCCCAAACACACCAACACGTAAAACAACATAATATTGCAAACAAAAGGTGACAAGGTAACATACTAATATGAACAGACACAAAATCAATAGGAATTTCTATTTAGGTAGGAAATCAATAGGAATTTCAAGGTAGGAAAAAAGGAAATTACTTACATTTAATTTGAGCTCTCCTCAAGTCTGCTTCTCCATAGAACGGCGGTGGCTGGCAGGGCTGGGGCAGCAGGAATGCCATGGTGATGGTGGCAGGGCCACCTACCTGGCCACACAGGGCCACATGTCACCCCCCGCCGAGGTCCCTGCCCTGTCCCATGCAGGTGGGGTACAGCCATGGCCCAAAACAACCCATGGGCCCTTGGCATCAGGACAGGGCTTTGCCAAGCCAGGTGGGCACAGAACAAGGGGGGCCAGGTGCCCCAGGGGTGCAGGGAGGCCAGAGCTTCCATTTCCAGAGCCCTCACCCAGCAGCCAGGGCAAAGTTTGCAGAACAGGCCATCCCTGGGAAGAAGAAGGCAGTGCAAGGTGCCTGGGACGTGCTGAGCCCTTCCCACCAGGATGATCTTGCAGACGGGATCACTGGGATCAGATCACCCTTCTGGTCCCAGCACACCATGGCCAAGGTACCAGCTCTGGCTGGGAGATGCTCTCAGGAAGATGAGGCCCTCAGCTTGAGCCCCTTTAAATCAAAAGATGTTATGAAAGTGAGAGATTACTATTTTGTTAAAAGCAGAGCTAGCTGTGCCTCACACTCTGCCCCTTCACCCGCTTAGAATTAAAAGACTTCTAGAAGTATTAGTATTCCACTGAGGAGCTCCAAATCACCTCCTGATGTGGCTGAAGGTGGAAATTATTTTAAGCCACTGTTTCCAGCTAGATTTGACACTGCAGTCCAGTGTACCAGCATTTTGCATTTCAGTCATCCATGAGTGCTAAGATGGTCTGATGCATTTTAATTTACACAGAATGGGAGGGAGGCAGGAGCTTTGGTAAGAGGTGGGTCTTGGCCAGGGAGCCACGAGTGCAGCTCTCTGTGGCTGAAGGGGCAGGGGCAGAGTGCCAGAGCTCCAGCTCCATGCCTTGGGCTGCCATAAGTTCTCCTGTGGCATCCAAAGGTGCATTTCTCCTCCTTCTGGCTGGGATTGGGCTCCACATGGTCGGGCAGTGCCTCCTTGGCAGCCCACCCTGCTGCAGACAGAGCAGAGCAAGGGCAAAGTCCATCTGGCCCTGGGTATAAATCCTGGGTTGTGTCTCCACTTTTCTGCCATTGTGGGCTGCTTGAGAAGCACATTAACCCCAGGTTTAACAGCACTGATCAGAATAGTCAGCAAGGGGAGACTTTTCAACAGAATATAAACAAAAAAGGGAAAATAACCAGGTACAAAGGATTTTCTTGGCATTTCTCTAGAGTTTTTTTGCCAGAGGTCCATATGATGCTCTGTCCCACCACAGAGGTGTTGGAGACCTCCTGAGGGGACGGTGTCTGGCAAAGGGAAAGAAGCAGTGGCAGAGTTCAGGTCTGCAGCACAACCTGGCAGTGTCCCAGCTTGGACCTCGTGAAAACCAGCAACAAATCAGCCCCACTTGCTGAGGACACTAAATTGAGGTGAGTGCTGAATGAGCTTGCAACAGCACAACAAAAATCCAAAGGATTTTATCATCTTTGTAGCAGAAGGGACATATGGTAAATAAAATTTAATGCTGCCAAATGGGGAGAAATGTAAAATGGCCTAAGAACCATAAAGCAAAGAGCAGCATGAATGGAGGCAAACTGGTGCAAGAGGGAGGATACTGAAGATAAAGAAACAACTGAGATAATTACAAAGGCATTGAATGCATCCATGGATATTCACCCTGGTTGCAAAGTAGCCCCAGCCCTGGCAGAGCCACCTGGTCCAGTGCCATGTGGGGACTGGCTCCTGCAGGCACTCATTGTCCCTGTCCCTTTGTCTCTCTCACACATTTGGATCTGGGAGCTCTGTTCCTTCCTGACACCCCTCCCTGGGGACTGGAAGAGCTGCTCTGACCTGTCATTTCCTCAGCTAGGGTAGGTCAGGACTGAATGCCTCTCCCTGAGACAGCTCCCTGTAGAAAGGTCAGGACTTTCCCCAGATTTCATAGTTTTAGTCTGGGCTTTTCATTCCTCAGTTCTGGCTTCTTAATGAGACCCAGTCCTCAGCTCCCTTGCATGCCTGGGGCAGGAAGGCTTCATCCCAAGCCCAGATTGTGCTGGGGTTCAGAGGCAGGCACAAAGCTTATGGGTCTCTTTCACCTTTATTGGATAACACCTTTTTTTCCCACCATGGAAACTGCAGCCAACTTCACATTTCCCTGCAACACCATGCTTGTGCCTAATTAAGCTCTATTAATACTAATGAACAGACTCACCATAGCCCATCACTTTAGTTCTTAATCTAATGCCATGTTGTGACACTTGTTCAATGATGATTTCAGTCCATGAATCAAATCATTGTGGTTCAGCCCATATGCCAAGCTCCTTTCTCACATGGGAGCAGAGAGAAATCTAGGCCAGCATATAGGGAAACTGGATAAGGAGCTTCTAATTAAATAAAAAGTCAGACACAAGGCCAGGTTGTGCCAGTGCAGGGCAGCAGCTGTGGGAAGGGGCAGAGGGGCTGTGCATGGTGCTTCAGCCCAAGCAGAGCCCAGCCTCAGAGCTCATGTGCAGAAGGGAAAGAGGCACAGAAAAGGAGCAGAGAGGGACACCAGGGAGAAGGCTTCATTAATGAGGAAACCCCAAAAGTCCTTTCCTTCTTTTTTTCCCTCTTCACATCCCAGAGAAGAACTGAATTCAGTTGTTCTGGGAGGAGAGGCTACTCCTGGAACAGAGCACTGGCTCTTGGAATAAATGGTTTGTGTCAGATTTGCAAATTCTGAAAGAAAACCCCTTTAATCCCTAAGGTTTCATGAAATCAAAAATGTTCTGTATTCCTGATATGTTCCTATTGCTTGTCACTTAGCTATGTAGGATGATGCAGAATTTAATTCTTTCCATACCTGCAGGCAATTCCCAAACTATTTGTGTTCCTCAGGTATGGGTTTCCCATTGCAATGGGCCACAAAGCACCATGTCTGTGTTGGGTGCTGCACTGGGGCCTCCATTCCGTGCTCTCTATTTAAAGCTGCTGAATTATTCAGGTGGGAGACTCCACCGAATACAAAGGTTCAAGTAAGAAACATTAAAGTTAGAAAATCCCAGGTTTTCAGAAGTACTGGAAGTGAAAAAAAATATTTCAGCCAGGTTGATTTATGTTTAAAATACTGAAATATACTGCTGCACTGATCGCTTTGAATTGTGCTGTCATGCTGGGTGGCAGAAAGAGATGAGATTTTTCAATATGTTAAAGTGTAAATGTTGTTAAAAACACAGTATTAGGAGATTAAGATTCTGACCCTTTACATTCCAATGATCGTAAAAATCAGCCTTGCAGCCCATTACAGAGCAGCTTGCTGAGGCATCACACTGAATCACTCCAGCACCAGGATGCTATAACCCAGCTCGAGCTTATTCATAGGCATCTGCTGATGTGGCATCTACATCAAACTGTGAATGCAAATGCAACGTGGAGGGCTTGGATGTGCTTTCATAAACCCTGCCAGGTTCCCCCTCCTCACCTCAGAGCCCTGGGGGAGAAAGTGGCTCCAGCAGCCATGGGACGTGGCAGCCAGGACACCCCACCCTGCACCACTGCAGCTCTTCCTCTGTCTTCATCCATCCTACACTGACTTTGCTGTGCACTGGCTGCAGGGAGCAGTCTGAACCTGGAGAAGCCCCATGGATTACAGTTAACCAGGCCTCCCTTTCCAAAGAGCCAAGGAACTGCTTTGCTGTGCACACCCATGCAGTCAGCCTGGGCCTGCCAGGAAATGATCATTTCCATCTAAATCTGCAGATCAGAAGGCTGCCAGACAGGGAAGAGATATCCACCCAAGACCCTCCCAAGGATCTGCCCTGTCCCCTTCAGCCAGGAGCTGGTCCCCAGAGAGACAGGCTGGGCTCATCTCCTACTAGGGAGAGGTGGGGACGGGCTGCAGGTGCAGCCTCTGATCCTTCCAGCAGTAGCAATAATTTAACGTAATGAGGAGGATCCAAGCATTGGAACTTTTCAGAAAGATTTAATGTTTTATGACAGACCAAAATTGTGTAATGAAAAAGCCTGATTTGCTGTGTGGGAAGATACTCAGAAATAAGATGTGTGCTGGTGCTTGGGAGGCTGAGGCAGTTGAGTTCTGGAGCTCCCTCTCAGCCCAACTTTCCTCCTGGTCACCCTCCTCCAAAGGGACAGCACTTCTTACCCATCCCACTGTCCCCATCAGCAGGACACAGCCCTGGCAGTGGCACCACAGGGACATAGGGTCTGTAGGACAGCTCACCAGGCAGGCTGAACCTCTGGAGCCCTCCTTACGGACAGCTGGGGTTCGGCACAGAAACATGCAGATTCTGGCTTTTATTTGAAGCAGGTTTGAAAGAGCAGTGAAGGTTATTGAAAACATAACGAAAGCTCCTCCTTATTTCATTAAATACAAATGTGAGTGGGGTCATCAGTTTTTATAGGGGCTCGTAAAGCATCCCTCTTGTTCAAATAGGCTATCAAATCACCCAGGGCTTCTCTCTGTGAGGAGCGCAATAAACCCAGAGTTTCTTCTTTAAGAAACTCATCTCAACATCATAATAAAATAACCTTAAATAATACAGTGTGGAACAGGTTTTCAATAACATAATTATAGGCTTCCATTTTTTCCCTGGCAGGTCATTTCTTGGTATCTATTTTGGATGCCATATTGCAGAGGAAGGGGGTAGGGATGGAAGCACGGGAGGATTTTGAAGCATGTCCTCAGGTCACAGCAGATCACCTTGCCTTTCCTCTGTGTGATGCGGGCACTGAGAGGCTCTCCCTTCTTCCTCTCTTCTGGGTGATGTAAGCCTGGGGTCTGCCCAAAAGACACAATTCCCCTTCTTCCATTAGCTCAGGACAGTGCAGTCCCTGCAGGAGTGTGCATATTTTGCACAGATCAAAACCTTTAGCAGTGTATCTCTTTCCCTTTTTTTGTGCGTAATTTGTGGCTGACCCACCTGTGCCATGGAGTGTGATTAGTCCCCAGGAAATGGCTTGCTGGGCAGGCCAATGGTGTGTGTGTTCCAGACCTGTCATGATTTTAACTCTCTGCTTATTTACCGGTGTTCTAGCTCCCCTTTATTTGGAGCAGCAGTCTAATTTTTAATGCATGGGTGTCCACAGGGTGTCACTGATTCCACTTGGGCATTTTCACTTCAGCTTTAGAGAAGGCACATTATTTTTTCCATAGTTATATTTCAAGTTTATTTACAAATAATAATTAGCAGATATTTGCATTAGGCTCTAAGTCCGAGCTGCTTCAGGGCAGCACACACAAAAATCCCAAACCAGAGTGACGAAACTGCAGAGCCAACTCCAGTGCACAAGTTATGTGCCCGAGTGTACACACACACCCCGTCCCACACACTCATGTAAAAAAATCAATCTGTACACCACCTGCACGTGTTTGCAGATAACACAAAGTTGTGTTTAAAAAAAAAGGGAAGAAAGGAAAAGCCTCAAGTGGCAGAGCAGTTAAGGAACTCCTAGGTGTTTTTAATAACATTGATCAGCCCAAATGAAAAAAGCCAGAGCAGTGGGAGACAGGAGCAGGCAGCAGATGCTGACATTCTATCACAGCAGACACATATTGACTAGCGGTCTGAACAAGTCACTCACTCATCAGCGGCCGGCCTGATTGAGTTGCCTGCAGCCAGTAAATGAGCCTTCCATCCACTGTGGGTCGAAATGAACTGCAATCTTTTCAGACCTCGTTGTTGGCCAAATGAGAGATTTAAAACCCCGGAGGACTCCAAATGAATTTACCAAGGAGCCACAGTGACTAACAAAGCTACAATACATCAGCGCCGGGGCTCTGGATATTACACACACTGCTGGGTGATCAGCACTGGGTATTAGCTGGCCCTGCTGATCAGCCCACCGAGCCATGCAGAGGTAACCAGATTAACCAACACGGAGTGTGTAAACCTTTTATGGGTTCTTTAAGGATTTAAAGATTTTGATGAGAAAACACTACAAGTTTCCCCAGGGAAATTCGCTGTTATTGATTTAATGTTTGCTTGCATGCTACCTGTCAATTTTCCAAGAGCTTCAGCAACAAAATTCGTATTTGATATTTGACAGATCTCTTCCTAGTTTGCATGAGCTGAGCAGCAGAGTGCTTTTGGAAAGAGCTCCTTGTGAAAACAAAAGAAGGGTGACTTCTGCACAAACCTTTTTAACCAAGATGTAATCTCAAGCTAAAATTCCAGGAATTCCAGGACTCCAGACACTTCAGAGGATGGCAAGGGATGGGTCAGACTGGCTGGATTTGTCAGTCAAATGAGGAAATTCTAATCTTGTTCAGGTTCTGGTTGGTGAAACATTCCTCACCCATACACATGGGGGTGTGTGTGTGTGAACACAATGCACGTGGTCATGATGATGGAGGGATCTTATTGACTCTTCCTCCTGACTTAGACCAAGATTAGGAAGTCCAGGTGTCTCAGGTCCATTCAGGCGTGCTGGAAGTGTGTTTGGGGTGCTGAGACCAGGGCTGTGAGGGGACCACCACAGCAGCACTGGTCTCAACCAAAGCTATCAGAGAACCTCCAAGGGGTCAAATGTTGAGCACACATGAATCCAGTGCAAAGACCACAGAGGACAGGAACCAAGAAAGGAGCACTCCCTGAGGGTATGAGGGGGGATTTCTCAGAGTTTCTCCAGTTTGAGGGACCCAACATGCCTGGGAGAGAGACCGAGCATCTCCTTCCAGCACCTGCCCCCTGCAGCCCAGTGTTGCTCCCCTGGGCAGTGGTATTCCATTGCTGACATTTCCATGATAATCAATTGTTCACTAGCAGGGGAGACAAATCCAATACCTCTTCCCTCTCCCAGATATTTCCTCCCTCTGTGCAGGTGCTGACCTGCTCCCTGTCTTTCTTGGGCAGAGCACTGTGCAATGATTCAGGACAGGCTTCACTCCCTGTTCTCCCTGGTGCTCTCTCCCCATCAGTGCACCCCCAGCACCACACAGTTCTGTTTGGGGGTTACTTCATTCCAGCTGAATGTAGTAAAATGGTTTGTCATCTCCATTTTTTTGCTGTAGTGTCCTAGAGGAATACGTTCTGGAATGCCTTCAGCAAGAGCCTCTAATCTGGAAGAGTCATTTCTCCCTCTGCCTCTTGCAGTAGAGGAGGAACGCAGTGGCTGCTGGCTGGAAAATTAGCCCAGGGAACTCTCTCCTCTGTCTGTCTCTCACCTCATTAGACTAGTGAGAAAATGTAATTGTAAGTCTCTCAGGCTTCCTCCTCACTGGCTGGTGGGCGATTCTGCTTCTCCAGGGCTGGGAAAGGCAAAGCTGCACCCAGGTGTTGGCCCTGCACTCAGCTGAGCCCCCGACCATGAGCAGAGTGCAGTGGGGTCCCTGTGCCCACCAGGGCTGCCCTTCCCCAGGACAGCTGTCCCTGTGCCAGCTCTGGTCCCACCAAGGCTGGGGTGGATGGTGCTGGGCTCCACAGGGCTGGGCTGACCAGCCACTGCTTGGCCACACACCCCTGTGCAGAGCTGGGCAAGGACAGGATGGGCATGGCCACACTCTGCAGCCCTGGGGCCAGTCCTCTTCTCCCTGGGCACAGCACACTTGGGGCAGGGCTCCATGGGGACAGGGAACACAATGTGCTGCCCATGTTGGTCATGCTGCTGGTGCCACCATGCTCCTCCCAACACTGCCAGCTCATGGGGACACCACCCTTCAAACCTTTCATGCCGCCACACCTCTTCTGGTTATCTTCTGTTCTTAAACTAATTCCACTCTGGATTAATTCTATGCCTGCTTTACCAGCCCTGGGATTGCTAATTGCAAACATCAAGCATTTGCTGGGGGGTGAAGCCATGGGTCCAAATGAAATGCAGTCTCTGCTCCTGAGATCCAGAATAAAGAGGGATGTTATTCACACCAGCCCCTGCTGCACACACGTGGATTTGGTGAGGTTGACAAAGATTCATAAGCAGGGGCTGGTTTTGGTGTAAGATGGGAAATGCTGAGGCTGAGTCCAACCAGCTCAGCAATAACGTGTCCACCGTGTGTTTTAAGGCAGGAAGCAACGCCTCAGCTGAAATCACTTAAACAAAAAGATTGCAGTGAGGGGCATAATGCAAGAAAGTAATAAGGTTTAAAACAGGTCAGAGCCCTTTCCCTGCTCCACTGCTCCTGAGTGAGATGCATTATTTAATGGTCTTT
Organism: Certhia americana; assembly: GCA_018697195.1. Taxonomy (NCBI): domain Eukaryota; kingdom Metazoa; phylum Chordata; class Aves; order Passeriformes; family Certhiidae; genus Certhia; species Certhia americana. The sequence goes on from CM031872.1 coordinate 309,931, forward strand.
GGTCACCGCTGATATACTGTTGATGAAATAGATGATTTTGTTCAAAAGAGCATTAGAGAAGAAATATACAATACTGCATTACACTCCAGCACAGTTCCCTCTCTGGTAAAAGCCGATAGATTGAAGGTTTTTCCTCTTGACAGGAAAGCAAAGCAGTTGAAATGAAAAGTCTTATGAAATGGCAAATACAAATGGTAATAATGCCACCATATTCAAAATTAAATTGTTGTAATTTTAGTTTCTGAGCATAGCAAAGTAATACAATATTCAGCAGAGGCTTGGGGAGCAAAACCTTTTGGCAATAACAGCAGTGCCTCATGAGCTAACCAAACCATCTTTTATAAAAATGTGGAGTCTGATGGGGCTCTCCATCAGCCACAGGATCTGTTGTGTTGTGGTACCCCAGACGTGGAGCGTGTGGCTGCAGTGCTGCACTCAGCCTAGGGAGGTCTCTCCTGAAAGGAAAAGATGTTTTAGCTGTCCAGATGTGCTGGATTAGAGATCGGATTGATGACAGTCTGCAGCCAGACCTCAGTGGTATCAAGACAGAAGAGCTGTCTCACCCTTTGTGCTCCCCCTGGTTATTTCCAGGGATTGCTGAAGAGTTTGGTGTGGTGCTGGCACAAAGTGGCACTGCCAGCCCCTCTGTGGCAAAGGGCCCTACTGGGGAGATCCAGAGGTGAGCAGGGCTGGAAAGGGGCTGATCCTGCTTGTTGTCTGATGAGTTTGCTGCACAAGGAACCTTCCCATTCCTGTAGCAGGCGAGTGTCTGCCTCTCCCACTCCTCCTGCCTCTCCCAGCCCTGCAAATAGCTTTTGGTATTGAATCTGTGGATTGCAACTGCTCCGTGTTTGAATAGCCTGCTGACCTTTCCCAGTAATGCCTCTTTTATAACCTTCATCTTCTGCGGGGGTTCACGCCATCCCTGTACTTACAGACCAGGAATCCAGTGTGTAATGATAACATGGAGCTGGGCTCTCCAGCCATGCAATTATTCTCCCTGCGCCCCTGTTTATGCTGTGACTTTCATCGCGGTTAAACGCTGCTATTTTCTTTTGCCAGGCCCTGGGAGAGACTCGAGTTTGCCCTCGACAGGTTCAAGTCTCTTCTGCCAACAGAAAGATATTACACTGCATATAAATGGTGCTCAGCAGTGGGGCTGGGTGCAGGGGGGGGCTGCAGGGGATCACAGGGGTGTGGGGCAGCCCAGCCCCTCCTCTGACACAGGGCAGGTTATGTGGCCACACTTGCCAGTGATGGAGCCAGGGTCTGCAGGTGCAGAGCCCTGTCCCTTGGGGAGAAGCTGTCACTGCAGAGCAGGGCCTGGGAACTTGCCTGGGAAATTCTGGAATGACCCCACGGGCAGAGAGGGCAGCCTGGAGCAGGACTGACCCCAGTCCATCCTTTCTGTTCCTGTATCCCAGATGGAGGCTCAGTAAGATCAGTGGGACTGTGCCCTGCACATGTGGGGTTGGGCCAGCCTTGGGCCAGGGGGTCGGGCTGGTGCTGGAAGCCCTTTTGGCCAGGGCACCTCTTTTACCAGGGGTTCCCCTTTGGTCAGGGCTCCCCTTTGCTTGGGGTTCCCTTTAGCTAGGGGTTCCCCTTTAATCAGGGGCTACCCTTTAACCAGGGACTCCTCTTCAACCAGGGGCTCCCCTTTGGTTGGGGTTCCCTTTAGCCAGGGGCTCCCCTTTGGTTGGTCTCCCCTTTAACCAGGGGCTCCCCACCCCAGGCTCCCGGCTGCACGGCAGCCGTGCCACACATCCATTACACAGTAATGGGGGGAATGCAGCAAAAGCAGCACTGAGAGAAAGGAATACATCACTGGTAATTATCTCTAACCAGAAATCTCCTCCACTGCTCCAAGCCCCATCATTCCAGCCCTATTCTAATAAAGTGACACCTTTTTAATTATGGTAAGGACAAATCTGAAATTCCGGTAAGTAATTAGCAGGCATAATTTGCCATCTCTGACACAATGTGACTTTATCACAGGTTACCTCCGTACAAGGCAGGAGTGCAAGGCTGCTGTATATCCTCTTTTAATTTTAGAGAAACCCAAACTGTCCATTTATTTTTATTACAATGTATTTCTCGAGTAGTTGAGTGGACAGCACTGAGAGTGCTCTGAGAGTGCAAATAAACAGCAGCAGCCTTGGAATGTTAAATTTAAGGGTTGTTTTCAAGAACAGGACACTTAATTTAACAATAAACTATGTTTTTATGTACCTCCATGATACCCACTGTTACCAAGAGCACAAGCTAGCTGGGCCCATTCAGAGGTGTGCAGGACCCACTGAGCCATTCAGCCTAGTTTATTTTCAGTGAAAGGAAGTGCCCATCAAACCAGAAAACACTTCCACATTGCAACCCAATTATTTATTTGTGCTTCCAAAGGCTGCTTCCAGTTTTATTGTCTTCCTCTATTCTCCCCTGCTATTTGCATGTGTGCTTCAAGGGTGGTGCTTGCTTTTGCTAATGGGCATAATATTAAATCCTGCAAACCATGGCTAAGAGAGATTTTTTCTTAAAGAATCACAATCTTTTGAAGAGTAGATGCACAGTGTGGCACAGTTCCTGATGTCCCTGTGATTCCTGGCACTAATATTCTTACAACTTATATATTTTTGATAAATATATTAAACATGAATTAATCATAAAGAATCATGAATATTTCAAGTTTGAGCCCTGCTGTCCAGTTGGGATTAGTCAGTTAAGATGCATGGGTTTGTTTCTCCTTGCAAAGGGGGCAAGTGCTGAGTGCTTCTCTATGAATAAAGGACTTGAGATCTGAGGTAGCAGGACATGCAAAACAGACTGAGAGCCCTGTTGGTGCTCCTTTCTGTGCATGGCCCAGCACAAATCCCCACCTTCCTTTGGGAGCTCCAGCAACTGGCACAGCAGCAACTGTTCAGGAAGAAGGAAACAAAATTGGTACCCGTGCTCCAGGGAGTGAGCGTGGGGTGGATACAAGGAGCAGCTGCATTGGAGGAGCATCCCAGAGAGACAAACACAGCTCCATCCTGGAACTGCTGTCCTCTGTGTGCACACAGGGCTCTCCCTTGCTGTCACAGGGACTTCAAGCTCAGCAACTTAAACAGCCCTTGAAGACAGACTGGATGTTTCCCATGTATAGTCTTTCACTCTGCTAGTAAAGTCTTTAGAGATAATCCCCAAACCCCCAAATTCCAGGCTGCTAGCCTTTTAGGAGGTGGGAACATCAGGAGGTTTGCAGGGCAGAGGAGCCTGTACCAGTCCCATGTGTGAAGAGCAGCCCAGGCTGGGCTGAGCTGCTGTGTTGGGTTCCTGTACCCCGGTGCCAGGGGGACAGCAGAATCTGAACTTTTAGCCCCCCAAGCACCCCACAGTCCTCCTGTGCACTCAGGGCTCCAGATTTGTCTTTTCTTAGTGCATCAATAAGGCAGGGAAGCAGGGTTGGTGGCAGCCCTCGCTCTGCTTGAGGAGGAGTGATCGCTGTGCAGAGGGCTGGGAGGCAGGAGGATATAACCCTAATGTCTGCACCTCAGGACACGCCATTAAAAAGGCATCTGCACTGACACAGATCTGTTGTTTATCAATACCCTGACAAGAGTTTCCCCTGCAGCCTGGGAACACCTCCCTGCCACGGCAGGTGAGTGATGGAGAGCCCCATGCCAGCCCTGCCAGGACAGCCAGCAGAGCCCTGGGCATGGCACCCCGCTCCTGTGGCAGCAGGGGAGCTGGCAGCAAATGGAAAGGGAAAGGGTGGGAGGGGTGTGAAAAGTGCCACTGTTTGCTCATGACTATTTGCAGCTCAGTGCTTCTGTTGGAGAGTTTTCTGGCATTTTATATCAAAGAGATCTTTTACATGTAAAAACTGACCTGAACTAGAAGGGAAAGGCAGTGAATATATCAAACCAAACATCTTCAGACTGACAAAAGCATGGTTTTCTGTCTGGTTTTCTTCATTCATTCCCATAGTCAATTTTTTGTCTTTTTCCAGCTTTTTCCAAACTGCAATATCACACTCACCATCCCACCTCCTCCCATTCTTGTCCCATAATTCCTATGGCACAGAAATCCTCAGGGTGACAGTGACATCTACATCACAGAGCCCAAAACCAAACCCACATCCCTTCCCAGTTCAGCTCCAACCTCCATTTCAGCACATCACAAAAAGATGTACAACTTCTCTGCCTCACTTTGTGGGGTTGCTCTCTCCCCTCCTTCCCACTGCAGGTGCTCCCCACTCATCCTCTGCACCTGCCAGGGCCAGGGGGCTCACACACCACTGCCTTTGTCCAGTGCACAAATGAATCAGCACTGCCTTAGAACTTCACATTACATGTAGCTTTAGTTAATTAAATGTAAAATCATTGGAATAAAATTATCCTTTCATTAGAAATTAACTCAGTGCTTAAGACTTCAATAATTACTTTTTTCTCCTCAAACCACATACAAAACGGTCAGTTAAACAGTATGTATAAAAAAAAGTTTAATGGCCACAGAGCAATCAAGATTACTATTATTTAAGCACAAGCTATTAACATGTGCAATGAGGTATTAGCTAATAAATTATCTTTATAAAATTAAATTGTAATTTTATCACAAATTTTACAGAGGTTATGGGTTTTAATGGCTGTATTTAGCTGTGGCACTGAGCATGCCGCTTTCCTTCATTACTTCATTAACACTTTGCATTTAGAATCTTTCTTCTTATTATTTTAATTTAGGAACAGAATTAATTGATTTATTTCTCCTCTCTTTGGGAGCCACTTGGTCTCTGCCACTGCCCAAGGGCTGGGTGCCACCACGGCTTACACTCTTTCATGGCTTTCCGTGCAGAGATGAGCACTGCAGGGCAGTCATCCTTGGCCTTGGCACAGGAGTTCAGGATGAAGAAGAATTCCCTCTGGACATCCTTGAGCTGCAGAAGAACCCTGTGCTGCTGGTCCAGGTGCTGCTCACCTGGGCGCTGCACAGGGAGCCCCTCACCTGTGCATCCCCCCACCGCATGCCACCGGTGTTTTCATGGAGGCAAAAGCCATGGGGGGATTCTTCACCCCTTCTGCCAGCACTGGAAGGTTTTGCAGGGCTCCCACACCCTGTGCCACTGTCCCTGGCTGCGCTTGGTGGCCAGAGCCCCTGGTGTGCTCCGGCATGGCAGCGCTGGCAGCGGCGCTGTCTGCGGCACACGCCGCTTATAAACTCCCTCAGCGAGTCCCCTGCAGACAGATATCCTTGAGACTCACCTCCATCTCCCGCTCAGGTCACAGGGAGATTTAGAGATGGGGAGCTGTAGTTAAGGTCCAGATCTGCTATCTGAACTTGAGTGATGGAGGACACATTCCCGGGACATGTTTATTGTCACCCGGCGGCCCGCAATCCCGCTCTCGCAGAGCCACCTCCATTCCCCGTATAATTCATGGGCTGACTCCATGGTGGAGTGACTGATAAGGCCTTCATGCCGGGCTTGCTGGCCACATGTCTCAAGGAGACTCCAGAGGAGCTTCAGCACAATATAAATGTGGCTCCGTGTCAGCCTCAAACCCCTGGAAAATTCCCCGACTCGGGAGTGCAGCATTTTAAGTAATAAAACCATAGAGAGATTACAACAAAATGTGACAGGAATTTATAGCCCTCTGCGTGAACCTTTTACCTTAAGATGGAACAAAGTTGAGGGAAAAAAATTGCGTGGTTCACTTAGGTAACCTTTCCAACCAGCCCTGCTCAGCTCCTGGCCCCACATTCCTCTTTGCTGATTTAATAGCAGGAAAAAAAAAGCCAGGCAGGGAACTGGGGAGCAGACAGACACCATGCCTTAACCCTCACTGCCTCCTCCCTGCCTGAAGCACCAGGATTCCAGAGCCAAAAGAGCCCCAGGTTGTGCTGAAGGTTGGTTTTGGCCCCTGCTCCTTGCTGCTGCATACTGGGACAGGACAGACTGATGTGCAGGCAGAGCTTTCTTTATCCTTTCATTTTATTTTCCCTTGAGAGACACGGGAAAATTCCTACAGCATCTCCATAATTCCTAATGAAAAGAAGGGCTGAGCACAGGCTCCTGTACATGCCCATACACTAATGACACGAGGTCTGCCTCCAACTGCCCCATCCCTCCATGCAGGGAGGTGTTTTTATTGCCCATGAAAGGGTCATGCAGCCCAGCTAAGCAGATTCCTGGCTCTCCCTGATGCTGAATTTACTGCCACTTTCAGCAATAAACAGTGGAATTAATTCTGAGTTTACTAATCCAAAGAGTAAACAATATCCAGTGGAGACACTCAGGCAAGATAAATGCAAGGGATTAAAAGCAAGCGGGGTGAAATCATTCTGCTCCCAGCTAAAGAGTCATTGGAGGAGCATGAGGCCTCCACATATAGTATTATCAAATTATTAATAAACATTTCTATAGTCTGTAGTATTGGGAAGCTTTTCTTTCCAATTTGTGACAACTGGGGGTTTTATACATGAAGCACACTCAGTGCTGAGCAGTAACTTCCCACTGTACAGGCTGACAGTCAAGGATTGGGCAGAGTTGCTGCTTTAAGAACACACAGCCAGGACAGAGCTGCTTCTCCTTTAAATAAAGTGAAAACTTGGGCAACAAACAGGGCAACAAAAAAACTTCAGTGCAACAAACACACCTGCAACAGTGCTGCATTCCCATACAGTATTTTGGTACATATTTTACATCATCCTGGGTTACTGCTGTGCTTGTTAAATAATTAAAGGCAGAGAATGTGTTATTTACTGTCCATTTAGTGCAGCAGGCCCAGAGCTTTGCTTTGATTTCCAGTCCGGAAGGAGCGGTGACATGGCCCTGGGGAATTCTCCCACAGTGCTTAATTAGCGTGGCACGGTGCAAACCTGCATCACAGGCTTTATTTGTGAGTCAGAAATAATATTTGATTGTTAATTTTATTGGCTAATAAATTTTTTAAATATTCATTTATATTTTTGCAGACAGTATTTTCCAGCTACCAGACATGCAGAGCCAAGTCCGATGGTTTCAGGGACCATTTCAGCAGCAGCACCTACTTTCTGTGTGTGAATCAGTTGGAGAAATACAACAACACCCCAAACCAGGCTGGGGAAGGCTTCAGGGTGCAGCTGGTCTGTAGTTAGGATGGACAGCCAAGCCACTCTTGTCCCTGACATCCCACTGAGGGACCCCACGCTCTGTTACTCTGGGCCCCCAAACTGGGAGTGTTTTGTTGCCTGAGCTGTCTACACCCCATTTTCATTATCAGGGCTGTAACCAGCTTCTTTCTGAACTTGCAAAGTGCAGGAAATGGAAAGAGTGTGGGGAAAATTTCTGATGAATGAAAACTTCTTCCTATAGAAGAGTGTTTGAATTTGTCATGCTCAGACAAGAATAAGTTGGTTCAGTGAAGAAAAGAGTACAAATTATCAGCCCTTCAAAGCTTTCCCATTTAACCACTTTATTGCAATACAACTGCCCATAACATTTGCTTTTAGAGCCCATGATGCTGAGTGTAGTTATTACATTGCATACATAAAAGATGTTTACAATTTTTTATATATATATGTAAAATGTTGATCCCCTGGGCCACATCGATTTGTGCCGGCTTCACGGCTGGGTTGGTGCAGGAATTTCCCTAAGAGATGTGATTAGGCTGCAGGGAACTTTCATTCTTCTTTCCTTTTTTAATCTCCTGCTTACCCATTTAACAGACCTGTCTTGGATCCCATTTAGGTCAACATTTTGGGGCAGTACTGGGGTATTCTGAGCTTGGGGGTACACAGCACACACAGGTTCTGACACCTCATTTTCACGATGTGCTCTGGCTGTAGATGGAGCTGGGTTGATTTATTAGTTCTTAGTTGTTTCTGCAGCTGAAAACAGAAATGGGACAAATGCAGTAATTAGCACTCTGTGGTGCAGGGGGAAGGCAGAGCTGGGAGGGCACACCGGAGCTGCTCTTTGGGATTGTCTCAACTTAAAATTAGCTTAAAAGTTTCCTGGGAATTGCCCCAGCTCCCTTTGCCTGGAGCAGGAACACAGCATCATCTCCAGATGATGGCCACACCTGTCCCAAGGGTGACACCAATGTCCCCCCAGGGCCACCTCTGCCAGCACGGTGCTGGAAGGACAGGCACCAATGGCTTGTCCCTGTGCCACAAGGTCCCTGTGCTGCTGGAAGGGCCAAGCCTACAGGGAGCTGTGTGAAAAGTTCCTGTTTTTGTAAAGCAGAGACATAAGTAACAGAAAGGACAAATAATTTCCCAGTAATTTGTTTTCTAATGAGCAGTGGGTTGCAATTAAGAGGGCATTCATTCTAAAGAAATTAACTGTTCTCCAACAGAGAGGAAAAAAATGGCTTATAGTTTCAATCTTCAAATTTTGACAAGTTAATCTGTAGAGTGAAAAAATAACAGGGGGGGTGCTAGAGATTTCTTATAAAAACTCTTGGAAAAATGAATGAACTCCAAGGAATTGCAAAGGACCAAAGCAGAAATGGTGGCTTTGCAGAGAGGATCTGGTGGGAAAGAGGAGGTCACCTGTGGGATGCTCTCTGCAGGGGTGGGTGTGGGATCCACCTGGGACTGCAGCATGTGTGGATAGATGAGAAGACAAGTGTGCAATTTATTCACACACCCATTGTGTCTCATCCTAGAGCTGATTTGAGAGGAAATAAAAGGCCACATATTGAGATACTCACAGCATTTAAGAAAACATACGAACACGGCAGCAATATTTGCACTGTTTTCCCTCACTGGAAGAAAAGCAGAGGGGTTTTATCTGTATATTATACATTTTTAAAAGACTCTAAGTGTGATCCAGGATATTAGACACTATTCAGCTTCGCACAGGTATCTGGCAAAATGGTTTAAACATTTATTAAATATAGAATGATAAAATACCTTGAAGATCACATCCAATCAACACAGTTTCTGCTGTGGAAAATCATGTCTCATTAATCTGTTAGAATACTTTGAACCTACCAATATATAAATGGATAAAAGAGAATATCTTGACATATTTTTAGACTTTCAAAAGGCTTTTAATGAGGTCTTCCCACAGGATTTCTTAGGAAACAAGATAAAAATGGGGGTAAGAGATACAGTAACATTATGAATCAATAAGATGGACTAAGAGGAAGGAAACAAAAGTGGGAGATAGTCAATGTAAAGGGTCACTAGCAGTGTGCTACATGGCTACACACTCAATCTAATGGCATTAATATATAAATTACTGACCTGGAAAACGAAGCAGGGGTATAGACTAGTTAAACTCAGAAAAGATGAAAGATATTCTGAGAAATTCGGCCGAGGCAGAAGGATGAGCAATAGTTAACGAAGGTCAATGTTGATAAATATAAATGCCCTAAACCCCAGAACTTCCCCAGCATGTAACTGAGCAGTCTGGAAAGCTGGTGACTGCAGAGACCTTGAACAACCTGTGTCCAAAGCCAAATGGGGCTCAGAGGAATGAGAAGAGAAAATATTAAACATCCCGAGGATGCAGTGGAAGCACACTGTGCTGGTGTGCAGCAGCTGGATCTGCAGGTACTGTGGGATGGACTGAGCTGAGAGCAAAGAGGGAAATGACCCAGGGTCTTGGGAACTCAGTCAGAAGAGCATGAAATGATGGGGGTGTGAGCAGCGCAGGCAAAACCAGGAGCTGCCCTCACTGCCCTCCCCAGCAATGGAGCAGGGGACACCGATGGGAGTTCAAAGATGAAAATTCAAAATATAAGGAATGAGGTTTTCACATGAGGGGTACTTCTCACAGAGAGACCGCAGAGCCCTCAGCTAAACTCTGGTGTTCCAGCGAGGGGTGGGACCTCTGTATGCCTGGCAGTCAGAGATCCACCCCCTGTGCCCTGGGGGGCTGCTCTGGGCAAGGGGAGGCTGTGGCAAAAAGGAAAGGAAAGCAGGACTCCCCTTGTCTGCACAAGGCAAGCACCGATGCCTGAGCACAGTGGCTCCAGGTGTGCACAGCACCAGCATGGGCAATTTTATCCACACTTTTTAGGATTTATAAAGCTTAATGCTGCATGTTTAGTTTCTTAGATAGTTTCTTTTATTGGTGTTCTGGAAATCCATTCCAATTAGACACCAATACTCAGGTTTCCAGTCCAGGCAGTGGGATGCAGTGTGGAGAGGTGACACTGAGTGGTCCCTGCAGGTGCAATCTTATAAGCATGGCTCACCTCCACAGGCAGTTTATAATAATCATACTTCTCATGAAGCTGGAGTTCCACTGCCTCCAAATTAGATCTCAGCACTTAAAAAAATAAAGGTAAAAGGAGGAAAATCAATGCAAACCCCGTTCCTCCCTCTCCTGGTTCTTCATGCCTTGCTCCCCCTGCCATCACCCACAGTGCCCTGGCTGTGGGTGGGGGCTGTGGGGCTCAGGGGGGCCCCAGGACTCAGCAGCCCTTTGGAGGCAGCAGCTGCCCAGCACAGGCCCAGTTTGCCCAGTCCCACCCCAGTGCCCTGGCAAGGCCACACTGCAGACCACTGCTGCACTTGGAGAGCTCAGGCAGCTTAATTGTCTTGTTAAATATAAATGGGCTGGTGATTTCTTAAAACTGGAAGAGTGTGGAAAGCCATTAGGAAGAGGATAATACCAGTGGTATTTAAAAATTAAAATCAGCTGTATCCAATCCCAGCAGCAGCAGCTTTGTCCTTTGGAGCCTGACTTTGACAGTCGCTCATGGATGCTATAAACACAGGGCTGTGCTCACAGCCAGGCAATAAAGTGACTGGTGCATTTCTTTTTGCTTTATACACCACTGTATTGATTTTGTAGTTTATTTTTTCTTGGAGGAGAAACTAAGGTATTGCGATTTCATTTAGGTACTGCATTATAATTTCCCTGATGATTTTGTCAAATGTTCCTGGAGGAGAACACCTTCTCCCGGCGAGCAGGATTCAAAGACACCAAGCCGACTAATCCATACCTAATTGGATGAAATCGTTATGCACTTTCCCTCCTTTTGGAGGTTTTTTCAGAGTTCCCGGTTCCTTAGGGATCCTAAAAGCCACTGAAGAGGTTATTATAGTATGTCCTCGGGGATGTTTAATACCCTAGCCCTGTTCAGACATGCAAATAATCTAATTCAAAAGCCTCCTAATTAGCAAGCCAGCTACAGTTCTGGATAAGGGGAGAGAGAGAGGGAGAGAGAGAGAGAGATCTAAAAGGACGGTGCTTTTTCCTTTTATAGGCTGCTATTGTGCAAAAGGCAGCATAATGGATAAAAAGTAATTGTTCTGATTTTAATTGCGATCCACTATTTATAGTTTTGTTCTGTCATCTGAATAATGAGGGGATTTTGTTCCTGCAGCTCACGCTAAACACGCTGCAACTGCGTCTACACAGGATGCAGCAAGCGCCTGGCGTCTCCTCTTGGAAACACAATCTTGCCTAGCAGAGATGGTCCAAGTAAAGGATGTTAAGCTCGTTAATGAATTAGCCATTTAATTGACATAATTAGGGATAATTATTTTCTTTTAATCTATTGCCAATTTTAGGACAATTAGACTAAACAACGGTGAAGCAGATCACAGAGGGTCCTGTGCAATCCCAGTGAATGCTCTTGCCCTCAATGAAATGGTTTAAATATTAAGGATGTGGAGATGGATGGAGCTGAGTGTGGCTCCTGGCTCACCTCTGCACACCCTTCCTCTGCTGAGGAGGTCCCTGGTCACTGCAAGCAGCTCCTCATCTGGGATGTGTGGCACTGGGATGGTCCCCACCAGACCCAGCAGACCTTATTCTTGCTGCTGTGAGCTCTGCACCCAGGCTGGAGCTGCACTGCACTGTGCTGCCAAGTCCAGACAAAGATTAAATTTATAAAGACCTGCTCAGTCAGCTGGTGCAAAAGCACAGCAGTACCTGGATTCATGAGGAGCAAATCAAATGCAGGACTGAGGCCAAGGCTGTGTCTGTGCAGAGCAGAAGCACCACAAAGGCTCCAGGTCCCCAGGGGCTCCGGGACAGATGCAGCACTGCCCTCGGAGGGGGCAGAAGCAGGACCCCCATCCCTGCACCTTCCACCACGGCCACAGGAGGACGAGGGGTTTCGGGTGCAAGGTGTGCCTGGGGGAGCCTGAGAGGGCCTTGGAGAGGGAGCCTGAGAGAGCCTGGAGCAGCACGAGAGGGGAGGCTGGCCCTGGCTTCACCCTGCCCAGAGCCACCACTGGTGCCCACACTGGTGCCAGTGCCCTGTGCAGACTGGGCAGCCACTGCACTCCTCCTGGCCAGCCTGGCCCCACCTTCCCACCTCCCTTTCTGCTCACACCCCCAAATTCCAGAGGCCTGTTTGCACTGGCACTGAGGGCAGGAGCTCTGGCTGTGTGCAGGGCTTGCCAAGCTCGTGTCCCCCAGTGATGCTCACTGTGCTGCACGTGGCACCGCTCGTCACTTCATTATCCTATTAGAGACCCACACAGCACCTGCTCAATTGGAGCCTCGTGTGCTAGCAATTAATATGTTATGCCCTGATTAATTAGCAGGGTTAATTATGATTGCTGTTGCTTAAGCCTATGTAGAGAGAGATGGCATCATGTTGCTGTGACTTGCAGAGCTGAGGATGCACCCCTGGGACTTGGACCTGCAGGTGTGAGCAGCAGCCACCCCGGCAGGGCACCCTCCGAGGCTCCTGCTGCACTCTGGGCTGGGCAGTCACATCTCTGCTGGCCCAGCCAGTGACTCCTTTGAGGCTGGCACCTCACACTTCCTTCAGGAACTGAAGCCCAATGGCTGGTCCTGCAGGCAATGTGAGACTGTGGGCTTCTCTGGGCTTGTTCACATTTTACCCAGTGTACCCTCAAGAGATGAGTGAGTTCCTTACCTCTATGAGAGCAAGCACTCTATAGATTCTTGGGGCTTTCCCTGTGCTCAGGAATTTTTGGCCAGTTTTCCCAGGCAGGCATTGGTGCCCGGAGCCAGAGGCAGCTCCAGCTCAGTCGGCAAATGCTGGGCAAGGGCAGCACAGTCATGGGGCCAGGGGCTGCTCAGGAGGGATTCCTCAGCTTCACAGTCACAAAAGCTGGCTGAGAACCACAGGGAAGGCTCAAATCTGGCACACAGCTGAGCATCTCCCATTTCCCATTAAGGTTTTGATTTGTCTGTGCATGAAATAGTGAGACTTGGGGTCTTTTTGGCAGTTGTGAGTGAGAGATGACCACCCTTCTCATTGACTTATCCCTTTGAAGCTATCATCACTCATTTCTCTTGGGAAGAGAATGTGAGGCACTGGTAAATAATATAGGGTTGTGTATTTCTTTATCTCCCATAGTGTGTTGTCTCCTACATGCTGTTCTGTTCTAACAACATCCATCAAGACAAATGCATACCTGAGAACAGCCTCCCTCAAACCTCAGAAATCTGCTTCTGAGGTCACCAACTATACAGAAAAGACAAAGAAGAAACAAGAAGGAAATTGCACAAACAATTAAACATTTTTTTTCCAGAGACAGAGAGGACTCCCCTTGTCTGCACAAGGCAAGCACCAAAATAAGAATGCCACATCTCAAACACAAGGCAATCTATTATTCTCAGAGCAGTAACATGATACATTATCAGCCACCTTATCCTAGCAAAATGTATCATTACCTGCACTTTCTGCACTTTCCAGATCAATCCACTTTAAAAATGTAGTAATATAGAAGGGTATTAGGTACTAGAAAACTCATTATGAAAATGGCGCACTCAAATTCTTTAAAGGTGATATTTCATAAAATATACTATGCCTAGCTCTTGGCTCAATCATTCTTTTTAATAGCTCCATAGCAGCCAGAAAATAAAGTATTCATGAAGATTGAAGAAGATGATCCCATGAACTTCAATTTAATTGGTGCAAATTAAAACGATCCATCTTTTCACGCTGCCCGTCTATCTCCAATCATCAGTGCACCGCACGTCCAGCACCCTGATTACAATTATCTTTTAATAGGAAAACTTGTCACTTTTTGTGTGATTTACATAAGCTTGCACAAACTTACTGGTATCATTTAGGGTTGGAATGTATGATTTTTTTTTTTTCCATTCAAGTCCCCTGATATAGTTGGGGGAGGGGGGGCCCAGAGGTGAGGTGAGCTCTTGGCGGGGGGCTCATTTACTGCACTTAAAGCCTGGACTTGTACAAGAAGAATGCCAGAACGAAGCCTTCAATACATCTTCATCCAGCAGACCTCCCCCCAAAGAAGTGCTAATGCAGTCAGATTTCATGGTGTCTTTGCAATGACCATTGCAATTACAATACAAAAACCTAGATGACATTTTGACTTTTAATTAGGAGGGAAATGATGCTGGTCCCTGCTGATGGCTCTCTCTCTCTCCCTCCAACTGCTCCTAGCACTCCCATCCTGAGAAGGTACCCTGCAGGGTTTAATAAGCCATCAAATCATAGTGGTGTGGGACGTATTCTCAAGAGTTCAAATAAAATTACCATAAATGTATGTTTACTGTTCCTGGCCTAGTGTCTGGCATCTGACTGAGGGCCCTCCAGCCAGCAGCAGCACAAAGCACCCACAGTATTAATTATTGTTACTATCATTATTACTGTTTTCTTGGTGATGACCACAATCCAACAGCGAGGATGCTGCAGAATGATTCATTGCCTAAAGCCATTTATGTATAATATGTTTCAATTTTTTTTCCTTATCTTTGAAAGGCAACCCTCCTTATCACAGATGGCTTCTATCCCTTAAGATGTTGGGAGATTTAGGTCTGTCTTCTGAGGCTGGGATTCCCTATGCATGGAAATAATGAGCATTGTTTAGCTGCTGTCCGTGTGTTCCCTGACAGCATCCACCTGAAAGGAGAGCCTGGGAACCTGCAGAGCAGCCTGTGCCTTCCCCATGATCCCACTGAGCCTGCTCACACCTCACTGAAGCACATGGGGGGACAGTTTTTAATAAGCTCTAATTTCCAGCTCCCTCTCCTCCCCAGCCGGGAGCAGCGTGGCTGCCTGGTCGAGGCCCCCGTGGAGGTCATCAGCCTGCAAGTATTAAACTTTTTAGCACATCCACTGCAGAGCAATTTTTAGGACTCCTTTGCTGGCGGAGTTCAAATGAAACTCATGGCTGATCTCATTAAGCACTTGTCTCATTTTGGTGCATGAATATTAAACAGGAACATGTGTGAGCAGGACGCTGCAGAAAGAACATTTTTCCTCTCAGCAGCTCTTGCCGCAGCTGCCGGCACGGCCGGCCTGGCATCCCGGGGGTTCAGCCCTGCCTCCCACAGCGCCGGGCAGCAGAGCTGCTGCCCAAAGGCAGATGTTCCCTGTGCCCCGAGCTGCTGATGGAAGAGGAGGGTGGACAGTGAAGGCTGCAGTCCTGGGATGAAAGGTATTTGGGAGAGTATGCCGTGGCAGAAGAATCCCCCACACCTCCCTGCACCAGGTGCCCCAGGAGGGTCAGTGAGGGATGCCCATGGGGCAGTGGCAGCAGAGGCAGCCCAGCTCCCCTTCCTCCCACACCGCAGGTGTCCAGGCAGCTCCCCAGAGCTCTCTCCATCAGTCTTTTGGAACAGCAGACACCACCGGTCACTGTGACCCAAATAAACTCCAATCCACTTGATCTATCAGGGAAACGTGCAGTGCTGACCTGCCATAAATCCCAGGGTGGCGGGAGCAGTGCCCACACCCAGTCCCTCGTGGCCCTGGCCAGCCGCCCACCTGCCGTGCTCCCCGGTAAGCAGGTAATCATGAGCTGCCACAGAAAGGTGACCCATTACCGTGATGGATTTGGTGTGAAAAACAAATGGACTGAGACCTGCGGATTGCTGTCCTTGCTGCACCTTGGCCTTTTGTCCTGTCATATCAATATTGGTGTGGGGCCTCGTTACACTGACGGGAGAGCAGGGTCAGCCCTGCTGAGCTCACCCAGGACACACTGCCCGTTCTGCCCGTGGACACTGCCTGGCACCCTGCTCCAAGATACTCCCTGCACTTGCTCTTCCCTCTCCTAGTGAGGCTCAGCCCTCTCGAGGGTGAAGGGGTTTAGTCCCTCCAGCACCTGCCAAGCAGCTGCCAGGCCTGAGCTGTGCCCAGAATGTGGCACAGCCCAATCACCCCAGTGTGCTCACTGTGTCCCCCAGGAGCTGCTGCAGCTGGGAGCGAGAGACTGGGGATGTCTGCCATCACCACAGGGAGGAGGAGGAGGAGGAGGGAGAGCCGGCAGAGCTGACCTTGAGGCTGCCTGAGATTGACCCTGAAGCAGCGAGATTCTCCATTCTGTTCACAGGCACTGTCATCTCTCACCTTGCAGCCAGCACTCTCCTTGCCCATTTATCATCACAAATGTTTCTATTTAGGCTTATTTGTTTGTACAGTTAAGCCCTGTTACATTTACACCAAGAAGAAGGACAAATTGTGATTTTATCCAATGTTAGATCATATCACTCCTTGCTACAACTTTCACAGCATTAATAAGGATAAAGGGAGACTTTGGAGAAATTCAATAATACAGCACATGTGATAACAGCCCAGCCAAGTGCTCTGGGGAGGGAGTGAATTCCACAGCAGAGCCACGACTATGGTTGCTCCTTTGTGCCCACATCATCTCATCTCCCCAGGAAGGGATTTCTGCACTGGCTGAATGTGGCAAACACAACTGCAACGATGAGGTCTTGCTCATTTTGGAGCATTAGTCTGCCTGCTGGAGCCCTTCATTCCTGGAACAGTATCTTGCTCCTACACAAAACTCCAGATGCCTGTACAGTTCCCAGCTCTTCCCACCAGCACTCACCAGGCATAGAAATGGGCTTTGTTTTATTTTTAAAAGACTGAAGTGGTGGAAGAAATAGACCAAAGCAATGGCAAGTCTGGGAAAGCAGAGCATACAACAGTGGAGAGCAGAACCCAGAAATCAGAAGTGCCAGAAGGCACTGGAGTGCTAGAAAGAGGCCACTTCTCAGAGCCATGGACATCCCCAGGATCTCCCAGCATCCATGACTGTCAGACAAAGCTCTGCAGTTGCCTGTGCCTTGGCCCACTGTCACCTTGGTCCTGACATGGAAGGGACCAGGAAGCACCTGTGCAGATGTGTCAGTTGTGGTGATGGAAGCATCTTCACTGCACCTCCATGCTTCCCAGTGTCCATCTGAAGCTGCTCCTGGCAGGAGAGCTTGTTGCCCTCCCATGTTGGTGCCAGGAGCAGCAGTCAGACACCAGCACCCACACACGCATCCGTCCAAACTCCATCTCATGGAAAATCTCCCTGGGGATTGGCATCTTTTCCCAGTGGGAACTGCAGTAGTGCAAATCTGTATGTAAAACTTGCTGTGCTGGGACAAGTGTTTGCTCAGGCTCATGTTGCTCAGGGGATCAGGCAGGGCTGTGCCACAGGCGTCCCTGCTCCCCTCAGCAAAGTGCCTGACAGCAGTGCCAGGTGGCCACCCTGGGGACCCCTGTTTGCAGGGTGCCCACTGTGGGGTCTGTGCTGCAGGTGGTGACCCCGGGGACCCCTGTTTTCAGGGTGCCCACTCTGAGGTCCGTACTGCAGGTGGCCACCCCGGGGTCCCCCGTTTGCAGGGTGCCCACTCTGAGGTCCGTACTGCAGGTGGCCACCCCGGGGTCCCCTCTGTGGGTGGCTGTGCTGGAGCACGATGCCGGCTGCGCCTGCTGGCTTTGGGCTGGGAGCTCCTGCCTCAAACCAATCATCATTTACGTTATCCTTACAGCCGAGGGCACGGACCTTCAATCATTCTTCCTAGTTAGACACAATCACCAGCCAGATTTGTCTTGTTTAGCTGAAATGCATACACAGTAACTACACAGCCCTGCGGATCCTCCGAGGATGGTTTGCTAATCCTGCACGCCGAGCACTCTCCGGCCCTGCTTGGGTTTTAAAGGGTTTTAAAGGGCCGGTTTTGGCTGGAGGGCAGCTCTGTTCCAAGCCAGCTCTATTTCTAAGAACACGGCTGGTGCTCCGGAGCAGATGCAGAGGTTTGCAGGAGCAGGGGGCTGTGCCAGCCCTGTGCAGAGCTCAGCCCCAGCAGCCTGCGCTGGCTCTGCTGGCACAGTGCTCATTCCTTACACGGGATCAGCCCCTCTGCCCGCTGGGGGCACGGGGAGCTCTGCAGCCCCGGCAGGACAGGGGACGTGTCCCTGCGAGGTCCCCTGGGCCAGCACTCGCTGCTCAGGACCCTCCTTGGGGACAGCAGGTCCCGCTCATCCCGGGCAATCGCTCCTTTAATCCCTCCTCATCCTGCTCATGTCCCGATCCCGGCCTGGCTCAGAGCCCACCCCGATGGGGACACCCTGAGCGGGGTGCAGCCCCTGCTGTCACACCGCCACCACGGCTCCTTTCATCCACACATATATTTTCTATTTTTTTTTTTATGATCAGCTGAAGATTTCTTTTTGCATCTGCCAAGGAACTATTTTCACAAATAAGTATGTAAATCCTCTGTAAATGTATGCTAATTACTTATTTTAATTACAATGTAAATAAGTAATTACTGAATAATTTTAAAGTATTTACATGGGGTTGTGTGATTTAAAAGCTAACTTGTTGGAAGTATAAAAACTATAAATTTTACGGTAATTATGCCACAATTCATACACTGTGGCCAAATACAATTTCCCCGTGCTTCGTAAGAGATAAATAAATATGCAATTCCCCAGCAGTTACTGCAGAATAACAAAATTATCACATGGTGATTTTTTTCTCTTTTATGTGAAAAATGCCCATACACCAAACCCATCTGAAGTCAAGATTTTTCACAAGGATACTGAACATTCATCCATGTGATGCTGAGGAAGTTCAGAAGGAGAAGAAGAAAAAGAAGAAAGGAGGGTTCTCAAGGAGGCTGCTAAAAAGGATGGAAAGATAAAAGGAGGAAAAACAGCACAAGGGTCCCTGTTTCTCCCAGACATTTCTGCCGGGTCGTGGGGGTCTGTGCCATACCCGGGCTGTGGGTGCTGGGCTCCAGGGACCCCCCAGCCCTGACCCCCAGCTGTTGTGGCTGCAGTTTCCTGCAAAAGCTGATGCAGGAGCAGAGCTCGGCAGGAAATTGGCAATCAAAAGATAAGTTTATAAACAGTTAAATTATATTTCCTGTGGGGTATTTTTTTATTAATTTCATTGCAATAATACATTAAACACCAGCACTGTGAAAATTAGTGTTAATGAACATTAAATGTGTTGGACAATTTAAATGGTGTGTATATATCACCTCTCTTATTATTGGGATTGGCCCAGTGGTAATATCCTTTTATCGATCCTCTGCCTTTCTCCTTGCCTCCGTCCCTGTGGAAGTGGCCATGAAGGACACTGTAAGCACAGAGCTATCAGAGACATAATCTTTTAGCACTTTAATAACACTGCAAGCAGCCATCACCCACCAGCCCTTAATAACTGTCTCCGCCAGCTCTTTAGAATTTGCAGATTACAGAGTCCTTCTAAATCTCCCCCGGGAAGGCCTGGCGTGTTCCACACCTCCCCGCACACCACCCCCCCAAAACAGCTCCTGGGCAGCCTGGTTAGAGCCGGGAGGACACGGGGATCTGTACAGGGATGGATTTTGTGTTGTGGGTGCGAGGGGTACCCTCTCCTCCCTCAGCAGGAACTCAGACTGTTCCTGGGTGTGAGGGGAACCCCCTGCTCCCTCAGCCACCCCCTGTTCCCTCAGCATGGCCACAGACTGTTCCTTTGTGTGAGGGGCACCCCTGCTCCCTCAGCATGGCCACGGACTGTTCCGGGTGTACAGAACACCCCCTGCTCACTCAGCAGGAACTCAGAGTGTTCCCATGTGTGCAGGACATCCCCTGTTCCCTCAGCAGGAATTCAGATGGTTCCTGGGTATGAGGGGCACCCCCTGTTCCCTCTGTATGGCCTCAGACTGTTCCTGTGTGTGCAGTGCATCCCCTGCTCCATCAGCACCACGTTCCCCACTACCACAGAGAGGCACCCGAGCTGGCTCTGGGGTATCACCTGCCTCATCCCATGGCTCCAGCTGTAATCCCAGCACTTCCCAGACAAGCTGCACATCTTCGATGTCACAGCAGCCCCTAAATCAAGAGGCCTTTAAAATCCTGCAAGCCCTGGCTCCCACAGCAGCACCTGTGTGGGCAGGATCTGTGGGGTTTCGGAGCTATAGAGGGCTGCCCCTGGATCCCTGGAATTGTTCAAGGCCAGGCTGTTCAGGGTGGAAGGTGTCCCTGCCCACAGCAGGGGTGTGGGATGAGACCAGATTTAAGGTTCTTCCAGTCCAAACCAGCTTGTGATTAGGTGATTCAATGATTCATGATATAAACTATGCTATAAATGGTATAAACCCAGAGCCTCACCCAGGGCTCTGAGGGCTCAGCATCAGGATTCTGTATGAGCTCAAAGATTTTCCTTCCAGCCACCAGACAGTGGGTGACCCTGGATCAGGCACATCCAGCACTGGGAGCAGAATTATGAATTTCCTCAGCAATGTAACACCAGAGCTTCACAAATGCAGGTTAAACCACCTGCATGCTCTTGCTGCAGGGACGTGCCAATATCCCCTTTGGGGAACCGAGATATTTTTATGCCTCTGCACTCATCTAACATCTGAGTTTCGCTAATAACTAGATTTATGCAGTGGCACAGCTTTAAAGGAACAGGTTAAGGGGAAAATTGATCTGTATTCAGGAATGCCAAGTACCTGGATTAAGATACTTTTTCCCACCCAGAACACTCAGCGTTTACATAGCTTTGCACATGTTCCAGGCACGGGCCCCACTCCATTGCTTTCCTGGTAGATTCTATAGCTATTCCAAAGGATTTTTAAAAATAATGATCTGCTGCAAGATCTGTGGGATGTGGGATGCCTCCATCCACCAACATCTCTCCACAGTTGGAATCCGTTTCACTGCAAAATACACTGGAGTATGAGCAAAGAGCCTGAAAGCAGTTCCCACTGAACTCTGGCAGGTTTTCAGAGCATTTGTGAAATGTCCTTTCTGAGGGCTGGGCGAGACACTTTCAAGCCTTTCGTCTGGAATATGAAGGAGCACAGTAGGTGCTCTGAGTAGGCTGCTATAAAAATTGCTGACATAACAGTGCATGTCTGCTCCAAACCTGTCCGCAGATATGGAATTCCTAAAATTATCTCTCTGCCTCTCGGTGCATTATCTGCTTGTTCAGGGCTCTGCAAAGGGCTTAGGTGGGGGAAGCTCCAACAAACCCTGCCCAGGAATGGCTGCAGGGCTGGGAGTTGCAGCATTCTAGTGGTATTTTTTCTAAATTTCTGTTTTGTGAAGAATTCAATTTGGTTTATTGTTTGCAATTCATATCCAACATTGCAGAGTAAATTTAATACACAGTGGTTACACTTGGAAGTGGTCTAATTAATAAAATGCATAAAAATAAATAGGAAAATCAATGCTTTTGTTAATATTCTGTCATTTTTACACATTTTAAAATTCATAGCAGCTCTAAGAGCACAGCACGAGTATAGTGGGCTCTGGTTTGGTAAAAAGCTGAAGATGCTGAGCAGACAAAAACATTTTTCCAAATGAGATTAGAGAGTCGGGACACTGTCTTGGGCAAAAAATGGAATTTTTGATGGTATTAGCCTGGCTGTGGCTTTGCAGTTTACATTTCTTCTGTCCACAGAGAGGAGAAAATATTCTGTCAGAATAATATAGTGAAAATTAAAAGTAAATAAACCAAAAAATTTCAAACTTGACTGCTGGAAATCTACCCTCCACACAGTTAATGTTCCCCCTCTAGAATTCATGCAGTTAGAGAGGTAACTGTCCTCCTGTGTCTGCAAACATGGAGATCCACAATAAGACAGAAGCTGGAGGAGGAAATCCCATTTTCTTTGTGACTTTTTAAACCACACAGTGTTAACAGCCACATGGAAAATCTTTCTCATTAACACCTAGGGCTCAGGGGAAATGTTGTCGACGAACGCCTTATTGCATATAACCCCAAACCCTTTAGGACCTTGAGACGCTCAGACGAACTGGAGTAATGACCTGGAAATAGTCCTCTGGGCCTGCTGCAATAATGATGTGGCTGGCTGTATTTTTTTAATATGAGGAAAGAGATTAAAGAAAATAACAGCCCTGCTTGACTCGTTCATTATTACTGAGGTGAAGTGACCACTAAGAAATGATGACAGAAACCTTGCTCACCAGTCACCAGGCCCAAATGGGGCTGGGGAGGTTTCTGACACAGCCCGCCTGAAGGCAGCATAATAAATTCAGACATTATCTGATATGGATGTATCATAATGAAAAATAAATTTGCAAAACAGTCTGATATGAGTTAATCCATAAAGTATTTTATTACTTCATTTTCTTACATTGAATCCATCATGCGTTTTTCTGGCAGCACATTTTTAATTACTTTTAATTTAAATATATGCGTCCGCTGCTCAGATTGGTTTTGACACTGGTGGAAAAAAAAAAAATAAAAAAAGGAAGGCAATTCTTGGGAAACCGTGCTCCCTCCCCCGCAGGCAGTGTGGTGCTCAGCCAGGGCTGGGCACGGGGACTGTCACCAATGAGGATCTGTCCCCAAGCCCTGGCAAGGCCCACAGCTCCTTCCCCTTCATTCCCCTCTTGAGATGGGGCTATGAAAACCCATCACCCTCCAAAGCAGCTCCTGCAGACAGAGGAGCTGCTCCCTGCACCAGCTGTGCCTGTGTGGGGAGTGCCAGCACCACGGCACGAGGGCTGGGGGCTGCCACAGCCACGCTGGGCACATTCATTACTACTGATGCAAAAATGACCATTAAGGAATGGTGACAGGGCCCTGCTCATTTGTGGCTGGGACAAAGCGTCGCTGCCCGGGGCTGCCTAATGAAATCTGAAACCATCACATTTATTTGTCATATGGGTGTAACACATTTGCTGAGCAGTCTAATAAATGTAATAATCCAAATATTCCTCCAGTTCTTTTAGAAGAAATACATTTATTGCCTGT
Organism: Certhia americana; assembly: GCA_018697195.1. NCBI lineage: Eukaryota > Metazoa > Chordata > Aves > Passeriformes > Certhiidae > Certhia > Certhia americana. Next base: position 332,800 of record CM031872.1, read on the forward strand.
GAAGCCTCCTAATAACATTTCTTAGCCAGTCCCCTGCCTGTTGTGTCCCCTCACCGTGCTGACAGAGGGTAGTGGCCAGCAGGAGTGTAAGCCCAAACTCTCCTCTGGAGTCTGCAGAGCTGTGAGGGGGTCCCTCAGCAGCACTGGCAGCTGGCACAAAGCTGTGGCTTTATCCTCACACCTTGCTCTGAAATAAACCCTGAGCTTTTCCATCTCTTGCAAATCCATTGGGCCTCAGACTTTGTGCCAGCATGTGTTCTCACGGCAGAGGTGCTGTGTGCTGGGGGAGCCCCTGACAGCCCCCAGGAAGGGACAAACCCATCACGGCCCCAGTGGTGTCACCTGCCATGAGTACCTGCCATGAGCACCATGCCCATGGGGTCTGTGCCACCCTGTCCTGCTGCCCAGGGGGACAACAAGCACCCAGTGCTGCCCAGTGCTGCAGGGTGCTGTGCTGCATCACAGAATCACAGAACCATGGAATGGTTTGGGGTGGAAGGGGCTTTAAAGGGTCATTCAGTGCCACCCTGCCATGGGCAGGGACACTTTCCACTACCCCAGGGTGTTTCAACCTGGCCCTGGACATTTCCAGGGATCCAGGGACAGCCACAGCTGCTCTGGGCACCCTGTGCCAGGGTGTTCCTCACAGGGAGGAACTTCTTCATGACACGTAATCTAAACCTCCTCTTTCAGTGTGAGTCACACCATACTGCACCACGCCAGGCTGTGCCACACCAGGTGCTCACCCTGCCCATGCTGAAGGCTGTGCCAGGCTCTGGCTCCTGCCTGTCCCAGTCCCTCCCCAGACTGATGAGCTGTGACCTGGTGCAGGGGACACACACCACATCTGACACAGGGCCCTGTAAACAATTCCATCATGTCTCATGCCAGCTGTTCTGGGCAGAACTGTGCCCAGGAGCTCTCAGGAAGGCCACGTGTGTGGCCACCAGGTCCCTGCCAGCCTCTACCTGGAGCTCAGGGCACAGGGATGAGGCTGTCCCTGTGTCCAGCCATGGCACAGGACACTTCAGCCACCTGGGCTGCTCAGGCCAGGGCTCCATGAAACTAAAGGAAGGTTAGTTGTATGTGAAACCCTGTAGGGCTTCCAAGGGAGCAGAGGAACAGCAAAGCTGTTCCCTGACACGGGGGAACTTGGAGCCCAAGGGTCACACAGTGCCCTGAGTGCCACCAGGCCACTCTGGCACAATGGAGGTGGTTGAACATCAGGGGTCTGTGAGCCAGGAATGAGCCTTTGATACCTCTGGTGATGACTCACCTGCAAAATATGCCCAAATTCAGATCTCCCATAGTCCCTTCTCATAACCAGAGGATTTCATACACCTGAGATGCTGGGGCTAGCAATGCTGGTGGCAGTGGAAGGCAGACTCCTGTGTTAGCAGAGTGTGAGCCAGCATTTCACACACCACCATGCCAAACAGAACTTTGATATGCTGAGCAAATATTGAATTCTATTGGTTTAATTTAATTAAAATTTATTAACCTTTTATTAAACATATACCCTCATTAAAATTCTCATTCCTGTCTCCTACAACAGCTCAGCCATATTCTCATTTCCAAGCTCATTAAATATCACCCAAAGAGAACCTATTTCTTAAGCACTGATTGTTGATAAACTATAATATTAACCCAGGCAAGTCCCAGAGACTTTGGAAAGGAGGCAAAATGAAATCCAAACATGAGCCCTGGTGCTGCTGTTTGGAAAGGAATCCAGAGAGGGACAGAGGTCCAGGCTCAGCTCTGCCGTGGCACAGGGACATGTGCTGGTGCAGCCGGGCTCTGGAACACCATCCAGAGCAGCACCAGCAGCATCAGGGGCTCTGTGCCTGCCCAACCAAGGCACATCCAGCTCGTCTGGTGATGCCAGCACTCAGCCCAGTGCCACAGCTGCCTCCTGCCCATGAGTGTCCCCGTGCTGAGGTGGCATCACTCCCCTGCTGTCCTCGGCTCTGTCAGAGCTCCCTGATGGACTCAGCTCCTTTGGCTCGTTCTCCAGGAGCCCCTGTTCCCCGAAAGTGCCCCCCGTGTCCAGTGGCACCTGGGGTGACAGGTCCTGGTGCCCAGGAGCCCCAGCACCCCTGCCAGGCTGAGCCCTTGGTGGGGCAGAGCCATCCCTCAGCAAAGCCTGGGAGCAGCTCTGGGGCTGGAGCGGGGGCAGCAGGTCAAATGGTTGGAGCCCTCATGAATATGGAGCAGAGCGGAGCAGATAATTGATTTCAGGGCAGCGGAAGGGCCGAGCGTGACAGAGGTTAGCGGGACAGAGGGATCTCTCTCGGAGGGGGCAGACGGGAGAGCAGCTGCATCCCTCGCAGGAGGGAGAGGGGGACGGGTGCCCGCAGAGACCTGAACAAAACGGGTTCTGTGCAGTGCGTTCTGCTCGGGTCCCTCACCTCCACCTTCGCGGGGAGCATCTCTAGCAGAAAGCACTTCTCCATATAATTATGAGACTCCAGTAATCCGGACAAAATCGTTGTATTGTTTTGTTCCCTTTACAAAGCCAAACATTTTATTTCAGCATCTGGGGAGGGCTCTGGAATTCTTGTCCTCTGTGTTCCTAGAGCTTCACTCTGTGATGTCATGTGCTGGTTAACACAAGTCCCAGTCACAGAATGCCCGCTGTGATGGTGCCTTGGGCATCCCCCAGTGCCCAGCCCATCTTCTTTTTGATTATTGAAATTCCCAGTTTTCCAGCAGTACAATGATCAGGTCTTTAAATCCACACTAGTCTCCTCCAAATCACAAAACATGGGGAAGAGATGGCCCTTCCGTAGGTGCTGGGGGAACTGGTGCCACAGTCAGTTCACCGTGGGGCTACTGCTGCCACTCAGTGAGCAGCCACTGGCCAGAGGCTCCCCAGCCACAGAGCAGGTCTGGGACCTTCCTTCAGGATGCTGCTGGGCTGGAGCACAGCATGACCTTGCTTAGCACAGACAAATTCATCTGCAATAGCTGTAAAGAAAAGCTATGTTAATTGTGCCACATAAAATCTGTGATTACTCTGGCTAATCTGTCAAAGCTGGGAAATATTGACTATTGTGGAAGGATACCATTTGCTGCCACATCTGTGGAGCCGAGTGCTCCTGGCCATGGAAAGCATCTGCAAGGAGGGAGAGCAGAGCTACAGAGAGGGGCAGAGGCTGCATGGCTCTGGGGAAGGACTGCAGTGGGTCCAGCAGAGCAGAGGCAATTTGGGGACACATTGCCCCCAAGAGCAGGACACATTCATCCTTAATCAACAACAGGGCTGTGGTAGTCACCTAGCAGTGGCCACAGACAGGTGGTCAGTAGCCACAAGAAGGGCCAGAGAGGTTCAGAGAGGGCCTGGGACAGCAGGTAACGAGAACCCCAGTGCTCAGCAGCTCCAGAGAGCAGCCTGTGCCTGCACTGAGTAACATCCCCTCTGCTGCAACTGCAGCCTGGGGGAAGAGCTCAGGGTACATAAAGAACCCTTCACTTGTTTGCTTTCAGGCTGCTCTGAATCTGACATCTCTTCCTAGATCCTACAAAAACTGCCCAGGACGTATTTTTGGCACTTCCATTCTATCACAGCAGAATGACCCAAGCCTGTAAAGGAGGTTTTTATTGATACAGACTGGGTGTGTGTATATCACTTGTGGCGTCATCCTACCACTGTTAATAAGATTAAAAGCCACTTCTTGCATGTGCCAAGCTTACCAAATCATTACCTGCTGTACATTAAGTGTTTAATTGCATAAAATGACATCATGTTTATCTGTGCAGCATTAGCATCTCGTCGGCAGTGTCACGGTGGTAAACACGCGTGATATCATCACTCATTACAGGGACTTAAAATCAATTGCTCTCACTGCACCCTCTTGTACAGAGAGGAGCACAATACATTAATGAACTTGAGCAAGAACCTAAGTGACAAGATGAAACAGCATAAATAATAACACTTAAAATGTGTTATCTATAACAATGAAGTGTCTCAAATAATAGAATTATGGATTCCAAAGAGGAAAGCAAGTTATTGAAATTCACACCATGGGAACATCAGTTTGTGCTCATCAACAAAATCACCTATAAATTAATCTGATTTAATGCTGGATGTAGGTTGTATAAGGCACCAACATCACTAATCAGCTTTATTTTATAAACATGTCCCATTTTACAATCTATTTGCCAGCATAACTTGACTAAGCAAGAATTTAAGATGTGGGTCAAAAATTTTTCCCCTTGCCTTATGATAATTTCACTTAGGCACTCGTAAACAGTTCTTTTGGCAACTTATTACTCCCATTATTTCAGAAATTTCTTCAATGAACCATTTTTTAGCTATCAAAACATTTAGTTCCAGCTGACTTCAATGATATAGACTTCAGACCAACTGAATTTATGAGTTTAACAAGATTACATAGTCAAATAGCCATTCCTTACCAAGTTCATATTTCTAAATAAACTGTCAAGGTACAGCCCAGAACAAAGTCTATTACAAGAGGACAAGCAGAGTCCATTGACTTTAACTGTATTGATTATGGATAATTATTTGGTCTCTACTGTCTTCTCACATTTTTACAAATTTTCTCTGGGAAGGCTTAAACTTTATTGTTTACTTCTCAAAACAAGGGAGAAGGACAAGGGCAAAAATCCTTTCATCTCCCCTAAACCATCATGAAATCACGCCATGCCCTGTGGTGGCGTGGAAGTTACGGCTATCGTGGAGTGAGAGCATTCATAGCTGGAGGTGGATTATTTGCAAAATCAAAGCCAAGGCGGATGACATTCTGTCAGGATAAACAAACCGCTCAACCACGAGCCCATGAGTACTGACCAGAAAGAAAAGGAATATCTTGCACCTCCTGCACCGGGCGCTTCCAGCCCCGCAGAGCCAAGGCAGACAAACCCAGCGGCACGGCAATGCCTGGTCCAGCCATGGCAGCACCCCAGTTCCCTGGCAGTGACACCCCCTCCTTGCCCCCGCCCTCGCAGGCCACCCAAGGCAGACACCAACACACTCTGTGACAGTGCAGAATGTTTCTGTGCGTGGGCTGTGTGTGGAGAAGCAGCGGTGGCATTACCATGGGTGCTCCCTCCCAGCCATCAGCAGGAAACCTCCCTTGGGCAGTACCAGACCAGGTTGGGGATGCCTCCTGCAGAGCCAGGAGACCCCCAGGGCTCTCCTCAGGGCCACCCCACCTGCCCCACATGGTCCCATGGTCCCCACTCCTCACCCTCCCACGGTGCCTGGGGCACAGGGACGCCCTGGCCCCGCTTTTTGGGACTTCCCTCTGACCCCGTGCTGCCAAATCCTCACCAGGGTCACCCCCAGGGATCACCGTCCCCCTGCCCCAGGGGGGTCTGTCTGTGGGGCACATGGACAGGTCAGCACCCTGTGATGCCCTGTACCAGGGCTCCCAGCCCCAAGCCAGCCCCGCTGGATCAGTGGGATGGGAGGCAATGAGCCCAAGGACAGGGCAGCTCTCCAGGTTTACAGACCATGCCCTGCAGCCCGGCCAGGGTGTCCTCACGGCCGTGTCGCTCTCACCATTGGGGGTCACTGTTCCTACAAAAGCTGCGGCTCCGCGGCTTTCTCCGATTATTAAAAACAATATTTCTGCTACAGCTGTTTCCTGGTTTGCCTGATATGTTAAGCTAGAATGAAAGGGTTTGTTGGGAATTTTTTTTCTCATTTACAGCAACTTCCTTAACTTCACTTTGAATTTACTTTAAACTCGGATGAAATACAGTTCATCTGCCACCAAAACCTGAACCAAAATGATGTGAAAAAGAACCCACAAAAGGGTTTTTATGAGATCTTATTCTCCCTGCACAAGCAATCCTGATCAGGGACTGTAGGCAAGGAAATAATTTCTTTTAAATGAGTGTCTGGTTCCCTTTATATTTTTTTCTTTCACTTCAGATTGCAAGGGAAAAAACCCAAGGTGTCAATCAGCTTTAAAACAGTTGAGCTGATCTTATTTCTTCCCTGTACTGTATTCAAGCCAAACATTCCCTGAATAGAAAAAGCATAGAAAACTCATAATAGCTAAATTGGTGCTTTTAAAACCCAAATTTAACATGCTTCCTTGGGGACATTTTCCCAGCACAGAGGAAAACAAATATATGTGCTTTAGTGTCTGCTGTAGAGGTTAAAATCTGCACCTATTCTTTCTAACACCCATGAGAGGCAAGAGTGGATTTGGGGTGGGAGAGGAGGCAGGCAAGGGGAGAGGAAGGGAGAGAGAATTTCTCTGGAATGCCGTGCCCAGCTCAGCCAGGTGATTCATTTCAGAAGTGACACCATTTTTGTGAGAAACAGAGAAGATCTACAACATTTTCCTTTTGAACTCAATAGATAGTGGAACGGAAGCTGTTTCTCTTTTCTTTGTATTTAATTTTTAACTCCAGGTGTTTGCTGGCTGGTGATACAGCTCCAGGCAGGAATCTCAGCTGGGAGGGGTGAGGATGAGGCTGCAGGGATGGCCCTGGGATGGCCTCACGCTGCTCTGGGGAGCAGGTTTCAACACTTCTAGTCCTTGTTGACCTTGGCATTGGAAGACTCAGACCTGAGCTGGAGCAAGCCCACAGGTTGTGCTCTCATCATATTTGATATTTTGGTTGTACCTGGGCTAGACTTCAGCAGCCACTGCCATCTCCTCCTCTGCCACCACCTCTTCTTCTTCCTCTTCTTCCTCTTTCTTCTCCTCCCCAGAGGGGGTCATCCCTTGTCCTGCACCTTCACGTGACTCGTGTCAGTAGTCTGGGAGAGGGGCAGTTGTTAAAGGTCCATCAGTCAAGGGGGCTGGCTGTGTTCCTCCTGCAGCTGAGGAAGAGGTGGAGGGAGGAAGAACAACAGTTCTGGTGGTTCTTTTCCTGGTCCCTCTCACCTGTCCTTTCATTAGCCTCCAAGACCTGTCCCCAACTCAGTTTGTGAAACTTCCTTCTCATTTCACCTGCAAATATCTCCCTCTCTCCCTCCAGGCAGTCTCTCCCGTACAGTGAATTGGAGAGGTACAAGAGCTGTTATGAATTACTCCTTGCAGGCAAATCCTGCACTCCTTATTTATTACTGGATTTATTTTATCTGCAGTGATGTGCTGCTGCAGTAACCTGCATGTCCGAGCTCCAGGGGCTCCTGGCATGGGGTCTGTGGGGTCCCACGGACACACCGAGCTCAGCCCAGCCTTAGCCAGGATCCTGAGCCTGGCCTGACCCCAGGGAGATCTGTTTTGTACCACCTCAGTGGGGAAACTGCTGTGGAAGATTGTTTGGTTGTTGTTTTTTAATTTTTAAAAATACATTAGGGGTTAACATTCCTTGTTGTAGCATCCTGGAGCTTGGCAAGGTCTGAATTGTGAGAACCTGCAGCACTCCTGCTTGCAGCAGTCAGTTAATCCCTTCTGGGTTTACTCCTGTTTACAGAGAAGCTGGATCTGGCAGAAGAAAGAGTTTAAAATCACTGTTAGCAGTTGTGCAGAACCTAAAAGTTAAAGTGAGTGGGAGAAGAAGTGCCTGATATTGGTACTATAACATTTATTTGGGGCAATAAATTGTTTCCTCTCCCTCATCAGTGGTGTTACAGCATCTCTGCTGTGACCTGCCAAACCAGTCTCTCCTCATTTGTGCCACTCCAGGCTGGGAAAGGAGCAGCTGGAGCAGGGAGGAGCAACCAGAGCAGGGCTCTGGGAGCAGCTGGAACCATGGCTGGGGAAGGGGACTGTGGTGGGAGCACCCAGTCAGCCACTCCACCCAAACCTGTACCCTCACTTCAGCTGCATTTCTTTGGATCAAAAGCATTAATGCTTTTAATTCAGTCCTCCCCACTGCCTGAGCTGTGTCTGTGCCTGTTCCAGGGATGTCCATGGCCAAAGCACCATGGTGCAGTTTGCTGGATCCGCTGAGGAGGTTTTTGTGTTCACAAAAACATCCCCAGATTGGCTCCTGAACTGCATCCTGACCTGTGCATCCTGCCTACAAGGAGTCTATAGCCCGAGTGCTTCAAATTGTATCCCTTCCTTTCAAGTTTTGTTTTGACTTCCTTTATCATATCTTTAATTTCATTTAAAATATTAGGAGATGATGGGGAAGGGGGATCCTTGAGCACCAGCTTAGAACTGAAACCAAGCACAAGTCACTTATTTGCAGCAGGTTTAAACAGCTGTTCCTGGAACTGCAGCATGGATAAATGTTTAAATTTTTTACAAATATTAGTATAAATCTTCACAGTTTAAATTAGGACCTAAATCTTTCAAAGCTGGAAGAGAAGATGTCCCTCTAGTCAAGTGGGCTCATTGTTCAGCAAATCCCAGGAGGTATCTGGCTACTGGTGTTTCCTTGGTGCATCTCAGTCTAAGATGAATTTAGCCAATTAATCATCAGTTACAAAAAATGATTTTTGTTCATATTTTTTTCTGGATCAATAGATTTTATACAAGAATCTTTCTGCTCGTTAGTTGGAGGGCAGTTCCTTGAAACAAATTCTGTCTGTGATTCTACCTTAAATTCATCAGTAGATATTAAATAGGTCATTGGTGTAATAAGGGCCAAATTTGCTTCTCATAGATCACAGTGGCCAGTGCTCCTAGGGTCTAATTATTCCATATTTGGTCAATAAGCCATTAACATACAGCCATGGATGTTAATAACCATTTCATGAAAAAGTCTTGGTAATTTATGAGATCAACATTGGTTAGGAAAATTAATAAATATTTCATTCGGTAAGATTTATCCGAGGACGTTTCGGTCTGAGGGAGGAAGCACTGGGCCGCAAAAAGGGGGCCGAAGCTCAAATAAAGGAAGAAAGATGGGGTAAAGAAAGCCCAAAAGCCAAGCCCATGGTAGCTGGGTTTAACTTGGGCTAATAAAAATTTACTTCAAATCCTATAGCTAATAAATCCAAAGGGTGTATGAGGGAGTCCAGTAAAACCTGACTTAACATTATGTTAGTGCTATTAACAATATTTATATAGATGTCATTTCAGAGGAGGGTTAAAGCTGCTGAGTTATGGGCTGGGTGCAGGGAGTTGTGTCATGGAGCTGCATGTCTGTGGGCATTCAGATACCATCACCTGCCCCTTTTTGGGTGACAGAAGTTTGAAATCACCTGAAGACAAAGGTGGAAGGCTCAGAATTTCCACTCACTTCAGCCTTCTGTCTCCCAGACTGCCTTGAAGCTTAATAAACTTCATGGGGGAATGTGATTTACCATGTTTGCCAATCTATTCTTCACTTGATAGTAAATCTATTGTATTTGATTTGGTATACAGCAGTTATAAGCATGTGGCCTTTTTTCAGCTGTGGTCTTTAGCAGCAATCATGTTTTGCACACTTCTGTAGTCAAAACCCTTTCCGATGGCTATAAACCTAGTGGAAGCCTGAATTTTACCTTGCAGTCACTTCCAAAATGTCAACTATTTTTAACTTCAGACTGCTCTTAAAAATCCAGTTGTAGCCTGTGAGCCTTAAAAGCCAGTTTGTGTCAGAAGCAGAGAGGGGTGAGCTGGCAGCACGGGCAGAGGCACGGCGTGCCAGCGGTGGTGGCACATCCCAGGGACCAGTGCTGCACTGGGAGCTCACCTCGTGCTGTGAACAAGGCTGTGCCAGACCTGTGGGACAGGGTAACACCAGTGACAGGTCTTGATGCAGTACAGTGCTTACACAAGTACTTAAAAAACAGAAAACAAAACAGGTTTTTCATGCTTTGCTTAATTGCGCCCTTAATTACTTCTGCAGAGAGTTGAAATCACCCCCTCGTTTGGGTGGGATGTTCTTCTCACTGACAGGGATTTCCACATTCAAATGGTGACGAGTGAGTGTTCTTACCAATATAATTAACGTCGTTGTTTCTTTCCTGCAAAAAATTGGCTTTGGAGACTAAACCCTGGGCTGTGACTATGAAGAGCTACAGTGAAGAGCATTCCCAAGGGTGCCCTGGGACAGGAGCAGCCCAGCCCAGGACACAGCGTGAGCAGTGAGACCAGGGCTGTGCCTGCTCTGGATGCACCAGGGAATGCAGGCGTGGTGGACCTGGGCTGGGCTCACAGTGGTGGCAGGACTTAAACTTGTTTGGAAGCAGATAAAATGAGATGCTTCCCTTGCCTCTGCTGAGAACTTCCTGCAAGGGGAACTCCTGGGAGGGATGCTGGTCAGCTGGAAGGCAGGTATGCTCACCTGGGCTCACCAGACCTTTGTATTCCCAGCTCCTTCCTGCTTTTTCCTCCCAGAGTGTCTCCTGGCTGGAGGAGCTGGCATTGGGGGATGCTGCAAACACTTGTAGGCCATTGACGCAATTGTTAATCTATGTTGAATGATTGCGCTATTCCATCCTGCTGCCTCTCTCTGATTAGACTTGTAAATGAAAAACCATAAAAGTCAAAAATGAGAAAATAGAGGACAGAATGAGAGAAGGCACTTATCCCCCCCCGACGAGTGCCTGAGCACTGCAAACCACCCCCAAGCTGGGAGCTGGGTGCTCCATGCATGCTCGTGGCTCTGGGTGCTGCTGCTCTGGGTGCTCTGGCTGTCCTGGGCAAGGACTGTCAGTGCCACCCTCTGCTCTCTGGCCATCATCTCTGGGTGACAGGGGCAAAGAGGGGAGGGAAAGCAGCCACTGCTGTTTGCACAAGGTGTCTGTGGGGTCCCTCTGATCAAATACGGTCTGGCTTCAGGTCTTTGCTTGCTGATTAAGCTCCACTACCAGGTTTTTCCATCCACTCCTTGGCCTTTATGCCCTCGGTGACACGACGTCTATTGCCTCTGCCAAGACTCTCTTCAAAGCATTAGCTTAGCTAGGGGTAAACTCTGACATCAGGGAAAAAAACCCCACTGACACTTAATGGAGCCCTGTAGGTCCCTGACCCCTGGGGACATGCGCACAGTACCTGGCAAAAAGCACATTCTAATGTCTTGGGGAAAAGGTCAGAGTAGCAAGAGAAAATAGGCTGTTCATATTTTGTGGAATATTTATCAGGGCTGCAGGCTCTGGAGCTGCACAGGCGGGTCAGGGTCCCTAGCCAGGGTGGGTGAGGGTCTCTGGCAGGGGCTCAGCCAGGGCTCCCGGGCACTGCAGCACACAGGGCTGTGCAGCAAATTGCCAGCAGTCAGAGGGCTGCACATCATTTGCATAATCTGCGAGATCTAATTGTGTCTTTGGGCTTTTAATAAAACGGGATTGGTTTTATTTCAGTGGTTGGCTCATAATAAAGGATTCAGCACTCTCCAAACCAGAATGGATGGTGTGTGCTGCTGCAGCCTCCCCTGTCTCCAGCGCAGACACCGGAGCCCGGGGCTCGCTGGGCGCTGGGGAGGGGCCAGGTGAGCTCCATCGTCCGGCTGCCAGGGCAGGATGTGCTGAATGGGGAGGTCGTGCCTTTGTCAGCCGAAAAAAGGACATTGTGCATTTAGCATTGTGCATTTATGCTCTTTAGGTTGTTTCCTCCAAGGTAATTGGAGAGTAGGAAAAAAGGGAGGAAAGCAGGCGGGTAAAAAGATTGAGAAATAGAAGAAGAAAGAAATAAAGGTGTAAGCACTGTGTTCTGGGGAAAGAAGGAGCAACCACCCTTCAGCTTCCATTGGCCTGAAGTTTCACTGAGGCTCCTCAAGAGCCAAAGTGCAGTTTGGATCTGAGGCACACACATGAGCCCCAGCAGCACCACAGGGAGCCATGCCCACACCTGCTCCCTTCCCACCTCAGCCCCTCTCAGACTGAGCTCTCCCTGCTGGGACAGCAGCCTGGAACTGCTGTACAAGCAGCTTGGCTGAAAAAAATCAATAATCTTTTCAATAAAGCATTTTATCCCTTATATATATTGTCTCTCATAAAGATTTTACACAGACAAAAAGTTCAGAAGTTGGTGTAAAAAATGTTGGGAAAAAGGTGAAGATACGTAAGTAAATTACAAACTTGAGGCTGTTTGCAGTACCTTGGGAAAGTGGGAGTTATATTGATGAGTTTTTATTGATTTACCATCATTCCCAGTGTGGACATTTTCTGGTCTATTATACCACAGTCGCAGCATATTCCCATCGCAGCACTAAAGAGGAAATATGGGCAGCCTGACCTTGGCAATATGGAGATAATGAAATACCCTTAATGATCCTTCCAAAAGATTTTACAAGCCAACTTCAGATTCTCTCTGCTCTGTGCTATGTTAATTTTGAGGATGCCTTGGAAGGAATACCAGGGGCTTTCAGCTTTCCTCCTCACCGTGGGCTTTGGGAGCTCGGTGTAGCAGGAGCAGGTGACCTCACCACCGGTAGACAAAGGCTGCTGAGGCAGTGCCTGGAGCTTCCAGAGCTCCTGAGTCTTTGTGCCCTTGCAGAGGGTGGAGCTTTGAGGCTGTTGTACAGGTTGGCACCTGGGCAGTGCCCCGGTCACCCTGTGCCACAGCAGGGCCAGCTGTGCCACCTCATCCCTGCCACGTCCCCACAGCCCTGCAGGAGCGTGCTCAGCACCAGCAAGAGTTGCAGCACTTCAGGGTGACTTTGGGGACAGCTCAAGGAGATTTACCATACATATACCTGCCTGGAATTGTACCTAGCAGGGACATAAATAGTAGGTTTCAGTGCTCTGCTTTCCTCCTCTCCCCTCCCCGGCCCAGCTGGCAACACAATTACCAGCCCCAAAGTATTATTTTCTTAATAAAAATGTTATGTGTAAAGCAAAGCCACAAATGAGTCCCAAGCCCATGCAGATCTCAATCACTCCCTTCTTTATTCCCCAGCGAGATTGCTAATGACCTTCACGCAAACCTTCACCAAATCTTTTTGAAAGGCAAATATTAATTTCCTAGCATGAAAAAAGGAAATAAAAAAGCCTATTTTTCATGGGAACCACTCAGAAAGAAAGATATATTTTCCTTCAAAATGCAGGGAGGATTTTTACATTTTGTCACTTGCTTTGCATAGACTTGGTACCACCATTTGTTCACCTCTGAATGTAATCTCTCCCCATAAAGCTTTGCTCTAAATTTCTCCACTCCCTGTTCAGCTCTGATAGCTCCTTAGCTCTGCCAGAGCAATGCCAGTGCTGTGCTCCTGCAGCACGTCCCCAACTCTCTGGGAGGAGACTGGGAACAATGCTTTAAATTTTAACAGCTGAACCATTCATTTTTAAAAAGGATGCACCGAAGCCATGTAACATTTTATAGCAAAATCTGCAAAAGTCATTTATAATACAAGAATCCTTTGCAGGGAGCTGCATTGTGCTGTGCCACAGCATCCCTGGCATGTGTGCTTCCTGTGCCAGCAGGCACTGAAGATTCCATGTGAGAGGCAACACAGCTGGGTGCAGAGCCAGCCCAGGATGTGGATCCTCTGCACACCCACATTGTGTGGTGGGAGAGCAGAAAGAGCTGATCCAAAATGAGACTCGTGTCCCCAGAGTCTGTCAGGCTCCTTTGGACACCGAGTGTTGATGTTTTCATGGTTTGTGAGGTGCCAGACCAGGTTCACGTGTGCTCAGGATGGGTTTGCACCTGGCCCTTCAGCTGCCACTTGCTTCCAGCAGACTTTCCAGCACCCCAATGGCAGCTCCTGGAGCTGGAGCTGACACATGTGGCATGAAACAAAGCCACCCCAGAGCACAGAGCCACCCTTCACCAAGGAGAGCATCCAGACCAGTCTGGGCTTGGTTCCACAGCCAGAGCAGTGGCACAGAGGCAGCTTCTTCCCTGGGTTTAGACCTTACCTTCTTCTTCAGTGATGTTTTTTAGCATTAACTTCATTAATCAGTCAAAGGAGTGGTTCAAAGGGTATTTTCTGGAGGTAAGTTGCTGGGGTTTTATTCCATAAGTCTTGTAAACTTTTCTCTGGTCTAAAATGAGTGAGAAGATTCTGTAAGAGCCGGCATGAACCAAACCCGTGTGCTGGGAGCCATGTGTGTGTGCTGGCTCCATTCTGGAGCTGCCATTTGCTCACCCTGTGTGCCCTGGGGAGCCTGGGCAGCAGGAGGAGGGGATTTGGGGGGCACAGGGACCGACCCCCACCTCCTCTGCTTCGGGGAGTCCTCAGCCCCTCACCACACAGAGTGAGCAACAGTTTGTCTGCACATATCTGGGGGAAAACCAGTTAATATAACAATAGCACTAAATCAGGCACAGAACTTCAAGTACAATTCACAGCAAGAAGTTGTTAATACCTTTATTATGGGATAAAATGTATTCATGATATTAAAGACATCACATTTCTGCCCTGGTGTCACATTTTAGATGTAGCGTAGATAAATGATATATCACTGTAAGAGATCTACAAAAACCATTAGTAACCATGACATTTTGACGTCAGATTTTAAAAAATTCCTAAGTAATCTTTTTGATTTATGAAATGGTGTCCAGGTTCATCGAGACTGATCTCAGATTTATCACAGCCTGGTTAGAATTATTAATGATTTTCAATTTGTAAATCCAATGCCAGCATGTCCAAGTGCTCTCAGCAAAATCACAGAGAGCTGACAGGGAGATTTTGCTCAATCCATAGTTTTCAGCTCTTGCAGGATTTTGTGGTTAACCCTTTGTGTGCCGGCGCGGCACACAGCCATTGTTCTGCGGGCACAAAGGAGACGCGTCCCGGCCCCGCGCATGAATCACCGCCCGAGTGACCATGAAACACACGGCGTCAACAGCAGTGAGTGATCTGACTTTTACAGGCTCCTGCTGAAGACCCTTAAAGACTTAAATTATAATGAGAAGAAAAGCTGATCTAAGCCAAAACAGACAGGCTTGGGTAGTTGTCCCCTACAATTCATCACGGGAGCAGATGAAAGGGAGGCAGGGGCAAAGAAAAAAGCACCGGCACGTCTGCATCCCTGAGCAGCCAGCGGGAATATCTCTGGAGAAGAAAGCACACCTCGGATAAACAGACTCCAGAGCCCCAGCAGAACATTCATTTCATAATTTATGGGGTAATTGTCCCACCACTACAGGGAGGGGTTAGAGGGAGATTTGGATGCTAAAATGCTCTCAGCAGTGGGAAGCCGGCTGTTCCTCCTGGGAGGGGTGAGCAGGCTCTGTGCCACCACACCTGCCCTTTCCCGGGGACAGGTGCCATCACAGACACCATAGGTGTCACCCAACAGCCTCTCCGGGACCTGCACTGCCCTTGTGGTTTAGGATGGGTAAAGGAAACCCACCACGATTCATCCTTAGGCTGCAAATTACTATTTACTTAAAAAATTCTCTGCCCCATTGGCCTGGATTTCCAGGATTTTGGGGTGGCTCAGGGTCTGCACTGGAGTCCCCCGTCCCTAGCTGCCTTGCTGAGGGTCCCAGCCCACCCTGGCCCAGACGGATGGGGCAGCCCCAAGGTGAGGGGGTTGTGGTTTGTTAAACACAGGCAGAGGACACTGGGCTGTGGGCATGGTGGGGACTGGGCTGACTCTGGAATCCACATCCAGGCAGAACGCAGCTCAGAGCCTGTGGATCAGCAAGATTTACAGGTGCTGCTCAGCCTCTGGGTGGATTTTAGCTCCATACTGCATGGACAGCAGGAAGGAAATATTTCAAGAAAGACAAAATTCCAGTAATCCTCCAGTCCAGCACTGTCAGAGCTGCTCAGGTTTCCCAGAGCATGCAGGTGCCTGGAGAGAGTTGGTGTCTAGTTTTCTCTCAAGTACTCCACCTTAATTGGGCAGGTAAAACTCTATAATTAGGGACCTTAGCTGGGGAATTTTTCTAATCCATCATATCTGCTCCATTATTCAACTCTATCAAATCCATGCATGCAGGGAGAAGCAGGACATTCTTCACAACATTGTCAATATTAACGTCTTTCCAATTACAGAGCATTATAATGGCAGCCTGATGAGGAGCTGTGACATGCTGCCTGCAACTTCTAACTTTTGATTAAAGCCTCCTTCAAGATGCTCCCCTTTAATTTATGGCCCAGAGCTGGCCAGGCACAGGGGAGGGAGGGAGTGGCATTGTGGATGCTCTTGCAGCCCCCCAGAACAGCTCACCTGCCTGTGACAGGGTTCCAGGGGAACCCAGCTGTGTCCCCACACAGAATCACAGAATCATAAAGGTCAGAAGAGACCTCCAAGATCATCAAGTCCAATCTCTGCTCCATCACCTGCCTTGCTCCAGCCTTCCCTCAGGAGGCTGTGGAGTGATAATGGCTCAGAGCAGGAGGGTGCTCTGGGAAGCTCTGCAGGCAGAGCCCCTCAGTCCCCTGGGCTACAGGGGTCCCCTGCTGCAGGACACTCACTTCAGCCAGGTGGGTGTCAACCTCACGTGGACCTGAGCCCCTCCAAAGCACCTGGAATGACAGCCTGAGCCCAGGAATGTTGGGCACTCCTTAAAATTATGGTGCCTTTCCAGAACAAATGTGATTCCGATGGAAAACAAACATGACAAGAGGCACACACAGTAATAACCCAGTGAGGAGACATGGCTCTCAAGACATCTACAGACCCCAGATTAAATGAAATTTTGACAGAGAAAAATATGTATTGGCAACATTTCTTGATCCACAATTCAAAGAGAAAATTGAAACCATATTTCCGTAAGAATCAGACACTGGAAAGAAGTTCTTAATAAACAAAAAGAGACAGGTCATGTAATTCACTCCCTTTTCCTCTTTTCTGTTTGTTGGCCAGGAACAATTAAGAGTCAAGGAAAGGTTTTTAACTAAAAATTTGTACTTGAACCTGATAAAATCAGCTTGGAAAGAAGTTTCCCAGCTGTGAGGCTGAATATTTATGACTGGAGATGTAAGGAACATTCCAAAGCATTAAATAATTTGCAAAACCAAAGCTGCTGGGTTTGGGTTGAAACCCTCTGGTCTGCAGCTTCCTCTCCACCTCTCTTTTAAAAACAACATCTGAAGGATCCAGAGGTGGAGAGGAGTGAAGGGGCCCTGCTCTCCTTGTTTGGTATGGGCCACACTGACCATTCCCTCCTGGGAGGGGTCAGTGATTGCTGGAGCTCTGCTCCCATGGTCAGTAACCCAGGGAGTCAAACACAGACACACGGGGCTGGCTCAGGTATGAGCCTTAGGAGATCTCTCTTCCTTCAAGAGCCACTGCCCTTAGCTCAGAATTTCCTTCCCTGGATTTTCTGCTCTAATTGTTCCCAGGACACAGGGCTTTGGTGTTGCTTTCTTTTGTCCATCTGAAAATTCTCATCTTTTCTCCTAAGTGAAAAATGAAGGAAAACAACTTAAATAATTTAAAATAAATAAATTTTAAAATGTGGGAATCCTTAGCATCCTCCCACCCCACAGAAAATAAACTGGAGATGCACTGGCACATGGAGAAGCACTTTGCTTCTGCAAAGGTTCCTGTCCCGACCCAGAGGAGCAGAGCAGCACCTGGGGTGTGACCCTCAGCCCCAATGAGAAGCCCGAGCCCCCTGGGCCCCCCCAGCCCTGGTACAGGTCCAGGAGGGACGGGGGAGCTGTGCTGGTGACGTGCAGAGGGGCTGGCACTGGCCCTCCTGCACAGCAGAGTGACATGAATTAGCGTGTGACAGTGACAGAAAATGGAAAAGAATGGCCCTGCAAATGCAGTTACAAGAGAAAAGCAAATTGATTTAGTGGACATATGAGTATTTTTGAGAGAGAAAGCAAGAGAGCTGCCTGACATATTCCGAGATACCCCACGATTGCCTCTCTTAAGGAGATGTCATTCAGATTTCCCTGAACTAGCCTTTAAATTAGTTCTATAAATAGATCGGGCACTGGCAGTATTTACAGTGTGAGCATCAGGTGAAAAACTACAGCGGCTGCCGCGGCTGCTCCTCTCACCTTGCGCCTGCCCCGCTGGAGGTTAACTCTGATTTCCATGTTAATGCCGCCTCGATCCCGATGGCTGCCATTTGTCAAATTAACATTCATTTCAACAACCCAAAAGTGAGAGCTTTTAAACATTAATTCACAACTATGAGCTCTTCTCAGCACATTATTATGTTACTGTGATGAAACAAACTGCCTATGGAAAGATATAGATCCTGCAGGAAATGTTGGCCCTGCGGGTGGGAGAGGAGGCCGGTTCTGGAGGCAGCACCATCGCCGCAGTGCCCACGCCCCGGTGCTGGCAGAGGTGGCACAGCTGGAGCCAGGAGCCCCCAGCCCTGCTGCCCGTGGCATCTGCTCCAGCACGGCGCTCCCAAGAGCAGCTCAGGGCAGCTCAGAGCTGTGCATCCCACCCGGCTCACCGTGGGGAGTGGGGTTTTGGAGTCCCCACCCCGGCTGGGAATGCCAGCTTGCCTCACTCTCCTGCCCTCTGCTCCTGCATGGCATTCCCGGCAAGAGGTTTGCCAGGAGCCTCTCCCGCTGCTAAACCAGCATTTCCGAGGCGAGAGATTATCATCTGAAAGATTTAAATCCGAGCTATTTTGAGTCTGCAATTATTCCAGCTCTCACCATGACTGATCAGTGTGCTGCCTCTGATTAACAAGACAAATTAGGGGAAGGCCCTCGCTGCCGCTGCCCGAGGGTGCGGACAAAGGCAGGATGCGGTGCCAGCCGCCCGTGGGACATCCCTGGGCACCTGCTCCTCCCTCTTCCCTGGCAGCGAAACCCCAGGAGACACCGCTTCCAAAAGCTGCAGTGTCCGAGGGCCCGAAGGCACGGACTGTCCGGCCCCCCGTGTCCCCTGTCCCCCCGTGTCCCCTGTCACCCGTGTCCCCGGTCACCCCCTGCTCGGAGCAGCCGGCGGGGCCGGTGGGAAATGCCAGAGCCGAGGGAAAGCCTCGTCCCCTCAGCTGTGCTCACCAGGAGCCCCCGCAGCCACCGGGAGGCCCCGCTGGGCACAGCCCTGTCCCCCCCTCACACCGGGCACACCCCGGGCCCCTCCCGACTCCTCAGCCCTCCCATCCTGTTTTCCAGAGTCTGCTTGGAGTTTCAATGGAATTCAGGGGTGATCTCTTTCCTAGAGATTAGGGTCACACGCTAATTCATGTCACTTTCCAATGTGTCTCTTTCCCAGCCACCATCTCTGTGAACATGTGCCCATGGTTCTGCAGGATGGGATTTCTTCTTGCTTCTCAGAATGGGAAGGACCAGAGGGGACCCCTGTGCCCGAGGGTGTGGGTTCTGGGCACCCTGAGGGCAGAGGGCAGGAGCCCAGAGCTGCTGCAGGCAGGGCAGGAGGGCCAGGGCTCCGTGCCCTGTGCCGCTGGAGCTGGGAGCACAGTCCCACATCTGGTCTCCTGATTTTCCTGAGGGTCCATCTCCCCAAATAAGCACAGACAGATACCTCCAACTCAACTACATCTGGCTCCTGCCCGAATCCAGAGCTGTAATTCAATCAAGATGTTCTGCTGACACTATAAACTGGGAGAGCAGCGTGGAGCAGTGAGTGTAAATGCCAGCAGAACCCGAGACTGAATTACAGCTGCAGTGCTGCACCAGACACATCGTGCTCAGACACAGGGGGACAGAGTCCTCTTTGTTAAACTAATTATTTTAATACACAGAAGGAGAGGACAGAAAGGACCTGTTAAATATTTACCATTTCAGGCCTTTTCTTGCCGGACATTTTTTCACTGTTGATATAAGCTGCTCTGTGCCACAGTTAAACCTGCCCATAAAAATGGAAAGGTTTGAAGTGTGTGTGACATATTTCAGGGGGACAGGGCGGCTCCAGGGGCTGGTAATGAAGCCCAGAGCCTTTCACCTCTGGAGCACTGGTTTGAATCCAAACACCATTTCCATCTGCAGGTGGTTCAGCTGCATCCCTGTTACAAACTGGGCTGCCCTCTGTCCTTGTGACCAAGTGCTCCTCTGGGAGAAATGTCCTCCCCACTGGCACAGGGCCTGGTTGTCCCGTCGGAAGGGTCAGGGGAGCAGGGGAAGGGGCTCGAGCTCTCCCTTCCACTTTGGGAGCCCCAGGACAAGCACAGTCCACACTGCTGTGTCCTGCGGGACAGGGTGGCACTGCAGCCTCTCAGTGACGTGTCCTGGTGGCACCAGAGCCTCTCGGTGACTGTCCCAGGGGCAGGGTGGCACTGCAGCCTCTCGGTGACCTGTCCTGGTGGCTGACCCTGTCCACGAAGATCAGTTGAAAGCGTCTGCCTCTGATGGTGCTGCCGGTTCTGTCCGTCTGTCCGTCCGTCCCCTCTGTCCCTCCGTCCCTCTGTCCGTCCCTCTGTCCCTCTGTCCCTCTGTCTGCCTGTTGACAAAACCAGCGCTCTGTTCCCAGCCCCGGCTCCATCCTCACCCCAGAGGGGCGGGAGCTCAGCTGCCCCTGCTTGGGGCAGGGCTCCTGTGAGGAGCTCAAATTCTGCAGATCTCAGCAAAAACTGTGGGAAGAACTCAAATGTGCAGCAAGCACTGATTTTCCATGTGGATGCATTGCCATTAGGCTTACCCATTAATTAGAATAATAGTAATTGTTATGATAATGATGATTATAGAGACTACTTCATATTTACTGAGGTTGGAAATATCTAAACCAAACCCTTGCACAAGCCGCGTGCTTTTATCAAAGCCATTAATGTCTGAGATAACATTTTTAAATGCCAAATTTTCTATGAAAATGTATATTTATATCAAGAAAATTAAATTTCAGCTTAAGGTTCTTATTATAAATAAAAGAAAATAAGTCAATAAAACAATAAATATTTAACCGAATGAAGCAGAAATTATATCCAATTATATTTTCTTTAAAACCCAATTTATCTGCCAATATTTTCTTTAAATGCTCATGTTACTTTTTCACTTACTAACAATAAATGCCTGGATGCATTTCAAAGTGGTGCCTTTTCTATTATTTCATTTCCTGGAGTCCTCGGCTTGAAAGGACATTAATAGCACACTATAAATAAAAAAAAAAAAAAGTTACTTAAGGATTTACAGCTGAGGATTTCTATGGAAACAAACCGGAGAGGGGAGTTTGCATCGGGGTGGGGGTGGGGGATGGAAACAAAGAGCTGGAAATGGGAACCAAACTTCAGCTGCCACATGGCAGCCCCAGGCCCTCCTGCCTGTGCCAGCTCCGTGT
The DNA here is from genome assembly GCA_018697195.1 of Certhia americana. Lineage (NCBI taxonomy): Eukaryota > Metazoa > Chordata > Aves > Passeriformes > Certhiidae > Certhia > Certhia americana. Next base: position 353,717 of record CM031872.1, read on the forward strand.
TGGGGGTCACCAGGGGGGCACATGGTACCCCCAGAGCAGCCACGGGGCCCTGGTGCTGCTCTGGCACAAGAACACAGAGACAGAGGGACAGTCTGGGTGCCAGACCCCTGCTGTGCCCAAGATCAGAGCTTCAGGAAAGTTGTAGGGATGATCCCACACACCAGGGCACTGTGGGACACTGGGACATCACGGGACACTGGGACATCATGGGACACTGGGACACCATGGGACCCTGGGACACCACGGGACACTGGGACATCATGGGACACTGGGACACCATGGGACACTGGGACATCACGGGACACTGGGACAACACAGGACACTGGGACAACACAGGACACTGGGATACCTTGGGACATTGGGATGCCAAGGGACACTGAGACACCACAATCCTGGGACATCTCCTTTGCCCCAGCTGCCTCTGTCCCATGCTCACCCACCCTCGGAGCATCTGAGCACCAGCCAGTGGAGGGGACAGGCTCCACTGCCAGCTCTCACTAATGGGAAGCGGATTTCCAGGTGAAAGGACCCAAAATGAGTTGCATAACATAGGAAACAATTCAACAATCAAAAAAATCTTTCACTACTTAATAGGATTTTATAAATTGAATTATCTCCGTAAGCGCTGACAGTCCGAGCTGATCAATCAATTAAGGGATGCCAGGCTCGAGCCCACAGACCCAGAGTACAGAGGGGGCTGCTGTGGTCACCTGGCTCCTGTCACACCCCCCTGGCCCCCCGAGGCAGGGCTGTGCCAGGGCCACCCCACCACAGCAGTGATCCTGTGGGAGAGCCCTGCTCTGGCTGGGGAGCCCCAGCCTCACATTCAGGGTCACATCTGGGATATGGGCCCAAGCCAGCTCCATGTTTGGGGAGCCAGAGGTCCTGGGGACAGGCAGAGTCCTCAGTGTCCTCTCTGTCACGGGCGTTTTGGTGACTCTTGTTGTGGCTCCTGCAATCTGCCTCTCCCATTGACACGGAGGGTGCAGCAGGTTATTGATGGCTTGTAGGACCAGGTGTTCACAGATGAAAGGTTAGTTTATTAATCCTCTGGGAGACCTTATGAAAAACAAATTCAGGTAAACAACATATTTTTCTTGACTGCTTTCAAGATTTAAGGCAGGGATCCTGTTCTTGGAGTCTCTTTGACGCATTTCCATTGCACTCTGTTATTACATTCTTCAAAAAAGAGAGATTGCTTCTCGTGCCACGTTCTGGGAGAGAGAAACCTAATTGAATCTGCTGCCCATGTGGCTGGACAGCATCTCCTTCCCAGTTATGGATGGGCTGGAGAGTCTCTGAAGCACATGGGCAGGCCTATTGGAAAAGCATTGTTCTGCTGGGTGCCTGCAGTTCCACGCTGTATCCCTCCCTGGTGCCCACCAGCCTCTCTGTCCCAGAGCCCTTCCCTCTGCACCCAGAGCAGGTTTTGTCATGGCTCTTTGTCCAGCCAAGGTGGGTGAAGATGGGTTTCCAGGTGAAACCTCCTGTGTGTTCCCTCTGGGGAGGAGCTGGGGTTGCTGGGGGTTCTCGGGGGCGAACATCCCAGCCCCTGCACCCCACAGTGCCCAGAAACACCTCCCATCCCTCCCAACACTGCCCTACATGTGGCAGGACCAAGCCCCCAGCCTGCAGCCCCCCACAGAGCCCACCGAGAGGAACCAGCTCCCAGGTGGCTGCCCTGGGACCAGTGGGGACAAGTGGGGGCTAATTAGAGGAGGAATCACACAGGGAGTGCACGACCCTGTGCACTGCTTGTGTAAGCTCTGAGCATGGTGCTCAGGAGAGAGAAATCCCTGTGCCCTGTTTATGACCACTGGAACTTGATTAAGCACTGAACTTTAATTAATTGACTGGCTTGGAGTAATAAGTTCTGCCGATTTGCTTTGCCCAATGAAGAGGTGAATAGTTAATTCACATTAACTGTCAAGTGTGGGGGCCCCCGTGGCACAAAGCCCACCATGGATCAGAGGAGGCTCAGACACCAGCACTGCCCAGACCCCTGCCCAGCCCCCTGCTCTGACGGGTCCTGGACCCCTCCCCATAAACCAGACCCTTCACTGGGGACACTGGGAGCAGCAGAGCTGGAGCCACGTGCAGGGGGGCATTGCTCTGTCCCCGGGGTGCTGGGCCCCCCTGGGGAGCCCCCTCAGCCATTGCCCAGCCGTGGGCAGAGTGACAGGGCAGGGATTTTCCAGCCAGTCCCGTGTCACACCCCACTCCTGGCCTTTCCCTGCAGCAGCTGGGGGAGCATTCCAAATATCAGCTCCCCATCCCCTTCCATTACTTCCCCCCCAAGGATTCAAGGCTCTGAGGTGAATCCCCTCAGTCCAGCGTGTGCTGCAGAGCCAGGAGCAGTGGCCACTGAGGAGGAAAAGTCTGCAGGAAGATGTTTCCATCCAGAATGGGCTGGAGCAGGAGGGCAAGGCCCCAGCCCCACGTACGCTGCCTGTGCTCCAGCGTGCCTCTCCTGCTCCTTAAATTGATTGGCACTTTCTATTTGAGGAAAAATGAGTTCTTAAAATTGAAATACTGGTTATTGTTATGGTAATACAGCGAGGCTGTGGCAGCAGAGATTTTAAGATACAAAAAAAGGTTAGTTTGAATCAGGCAGCTGAGAGGAGAGTCTATATAAAGTACTCAGGACTAATGAGTTCCGAGGGATCCGCGTATCGGGTCTGGACCCCTTAATGCTGCTGATTCAAGTGGTGGGTGCAGGTAATCACCAAGATAACCCGAGGCCTCTGGGATCATTACTGCTTTATCACATTTTGTATAAAATATTTTCGGCCTCATTTAGGATGTCAGCCTCTATCAAACGTTTCCTGGCGTTAAGAGCGCGACGCAGCCGCGCGGCTCCAGCGTACCTGGAGCCCTCCCCATCCTCTCCTGGCCCAGCACACCTGGAACCTTCACTGCTCTCTCCAGGCTGCTGTAGCTGGAACCCTCCTGTCCCACCAGGAGAGGCACTCGGGGCACCCCAGACTCTCTGAGGGGGCTGTGGTGCTGAACAGGAGATTTGTGAATAATGTGAGAACAAAAGTATTGAGTTGTATTAGCAGAACATAGTGACTGATACCCAACATCTGTTATTGCTTTCTCTCATCTGTACCTGAAATTAGCAATTTAGAGCCCATACCTTTATTTGGAAAATAATAGTACAGAATTATAAAAGTTTAATATGCCCTCAGTAAAATGAAAAATGAGCGGTTATGATATTGTCTAACACTTTCAAATGTGTTTATTAATTCATGTTTTAAATCATAAGTTTCATTCTGCAGGAGAGTCATACACAGCAATAAGCAAGTTTTAAAATATTAATGAATAAACAATATTTCTCTATTGAAATATAACATGCTTCTTTGAACAATGTACCAATGGTAATAAATCACAACCAGCAGAAAATTGCATTTCATATTTAATACAACTTGAACTCTGCCTTTTTATAAATTATATCTTTTTTGTTTAATTGGCGTCAGTTCAGATCTAGCAGATTGCTAATAAAATTCTGGATTTCCATACTTAATGATGCGTGCTCTCTATGCTGAATTTTGCCACAAAAAACGCAACCTTTTATTGTACGAATAGCAGGCGTTAATAGGTGATCCCCACCACGGGAATGGCCCCGGCTGCTCTCCCAAAGCCTCGCCTGGGCTCCCCCGCAGCCAGGGGTGCCACATCCCCTGCTCCGAGCTATCACTCCCAGAGTACTGGGAGCACTGGGAGCACTGGGATGAGGAGGAGCAGGGTCCCTTCCCCTCCAGGGGTCCCTGGCCCAGAGATGTCCCCATCAGGGACACCCCTGGGTCCCCACCCAGCCCAGGAACAAGGGCTCCCCTCGGGGCTTTCACCTCAGCACTCGCGTTAACACCGCGGAGCGGAATGGAAGTAACTGGGTTTAATTAGCCTGCGTAAACACGATCCTTAAATTTGTTGCCACATGAGGGTTTTGGCAGTCTCCAATAAATTAATCCTTTTTATTATATCAATGACAGGAAGATGATCAAATAGGCTTTGATATAGATTTTGGGATTTAGCACCTAGTAGCGCTCTGACATGCTTGAACTTCCTCCTGCTGCTGCTGCTGGAGGCAAGAACGAGGCTACAAACAGCGTCTGCTTCCGAGCTGCTCCCGGGCGGAGGGGGGCTTGGAGACACATGGACAGGGACGCCAGGGAAACTTTGAAGAAAAGTTTTTCTTCAGGATTTGTTGGGGAAGTTTGTTTTCCGGAGGGCAGGGAGAGCTGTGGGAGTTCGGGGGGGATGCTGCTGAGGAGCAGCAATCAGCGCGGCTGAGCTGAACTCGGGCACAGCCCCGGCTGCCCTAGGTGCTCCCTTGCCCACGGAGCCTTTGGGGGGATCGCTCCCCGCACTGTGCTGAGCCCGAGACATCGGCTCTGCCGCTGCTGCAGGAGCCCTGGCACAGCCGGGGACTCTGCTCCTGCGTGGCACGGATGATTTTCCAGGCACTGCTGGGTCACAGCTCAGAGTTGTGGCTCTGCGGTCAGCAAAGGATCACAATGCCAGCTCCATCCTCCCACCTTTCTGCGGGCTGCAGAGAGGAGCCGCCGGCTTTGTCATTCAGGGGAAACAAATTTGAAGGTGCCCACAGAAGGTGAAGGGCCCCACGTCCCACCTGGGAAGGCCAGGAGAGTGGTTCAGCTACTGTGCCATGCCAGGTATCCCCCATCTTCCCTCGGCATGATGGCCCAGGACCTGATGAACACAAACCCTTCTCCAGCCTCTTCCTGCAACCAAGGAAAGGATCACTGGATGGGAATTCTAATCATATATTATATTACCATGTCATATTAGACTAATAAAATCCTAATATGATACAGGAATGGGGAGCATATCATAACTCCTCTGTGGCTAATACAATGCAGGCAATAAATCACTCCAGGGCTTATCCTTAACAATTGTATCAGAGCTTTCTGTTGTCACACTGATAACTCAGTCCCTCTGATCTAATGGTTCACTTTTCTTCACAGTCCATATGGCACTGACATTAAAGCTAATGAAATAAAATAAAATTTGCCAATCTTTGAAGAATTCCATTCTTTAAAAAAAGATGTATTTTATTAACACAAACTGGAAACATCTTCAGTTAGTCACAGTTACTTTTATCACGTTGGGAATACATGGCACAGCCATTGGCAGGGGCATTGCTCATGGGCTCACGTGTGGTCAGGGTATCTCTGCAGGATCACACAGCCCTGCCCAGCCTCGCACACGTGGTGCCAAGTCAGCAGAGCTGCCCCCCTGACACAGCCCCGAGGGGCACGCATCCTGCCATGCCCCAAGGTCTCCCCAGCTCTTCCCTTCCCGGGCTCAGGATCCCTCGTTGCATCCAAGCCCCGACACACAGGGAGCCGGGCACAGGGGGTCACCTGCTCCACTGCCAGCAGATGAAGGTTTGCTGCTCTCTGGGGCTGCTCCCATGGCTCAGAAGGTCACAAACCAGAGGCATCTGTCTCCCCAGTTGCAGGGCTTCCCATGGCTCCTCCTGCAGGATGCCCCAGAGCAGTGGCTGTGCCATGGTCCCCACAGTCCCCATGGTCCCCATGGTCCCCACAGTCCCCGTGGTCCCCACGGCACAGCAGGTCAGACGGAGCTGGGCTGCTCCCAGAAGTGGCTGTTGAGCCGTGCCCAGGGGAGCACAGCGGGTCTCTCCTCCAGACACCCTGGTGCCTGTCCCAGTGACGGATGCCTTAGGCAGGTCAGTGCTGGGCACAGGAGATGGCAATTCCTGGGACCTGCTGCAAATCCTCCTTTTGGTCCTGCTGTGCTCCACACAGGGTCTCAGGGCTGGCACCTCCCATGGCTGCTGGGCTCCGGCCGTTCTCGTGTGCCAAAAGCTCAAAGGTGGGCGCAGGGAATCAGGATGGCTGAGCTGGCAGGGTGGGAGGGCTGAGGGTCTCCTCCCCTCTGTGAGTCGCTGCTCCTGTGAGGCTCCGACGGCCCTTCAGGGTGCAGCTACTGGGTGAAACACAATACACCATCAGCAGCTTGATCCTAGTACTGGTGCTGGCAGTAAACCTCCCTGATGCCTGATCAGGCCTCAAGGATAAGATGTTTATTATTTGCCATGGAACCACGTGGCTGCTCTCCAACGTAAGGAAAAGCCAAATTGCACTTGTAATTCAAAGGGACCCAAAGCCTTAATGCTGCAAAGCAGCAGCTAATGATGCCCAGCGGGCGTGGGGCACGCAAGGGCGGCCCAAAGGTTGTTGATGGCCTTCCTATGAACCTCCTCAGTGTGTGACAGGTCCTTGCCTGTGGCCAGCAGAGATGTGATCAAGATGAGGGACGTCTGAGTGTTCATTACGCTGCCTACTACGCCTCCGCTGACACACTTTACATTTAAAATATAAAATACCATTTCCACTGAGCTGTAGCACGAACACTGAGCGTGTGGACTTGGGGGAAGCTCCATTAGCAAATGCAAATTGTTGGGTGCTTTGTCCTCAGCATGCAGAAGTCTTCGGCAGTCCACAGTCCCCACCTGCCCCAGCTCCCGTTAACTGATAACAAAGGCTTTGCAACGCATGCCTAGCTATTTACTTGTTTGTTTAAATGCACCACCTGTAGAAGCAGCACTGTTCAGTTCCAAACCTGATCGAGGTGAGTCTGCCCTGTGAGCCAGAGCAGCAGCAGTCACTGGTGCATGAGAGCGTGGGCTGCAGTGTCACACGGCCCTGGGCCAGGCTGGCAGAACAAAGGTATTTTACAAAATAACCTGATACAAGAATTGCTGAGAAAAGATGAACCGCAAGCTCACTGGATCATGCAAATAACTGTTCACCCCCAAAACAACACCTGAAGGCTTGAACAGCCAACGGGAAGGGAAGGTGATGGCCCAGCAGCTCCTCAGAGGCACGGACTGCAGCTCCAACCCCGAGGGGCTGGTGCTGGTGAGCACTCGGCCTCCTCCTGCCTAGCTGCACTAACCCAAGTAGTGAGTAGTTATATTTATCAAAGACCATTTGCTGCAAGTGATTAACGTTAATTTGATTTCCTGTGAGTCAATTTCCTTGAGATATGGTAAATAGGCTATTACCTGTTATTGACCTTTACTTTATTAAAAAGACTTAAAATTAGCATTTATATATATACGTCCTTCCAAAAAAGTTTTTTTAATAAAGAAAAATATTTTTATAATCACATTAGACTTGCTAGCTGAGGCTATAGCTCCAAAGTTAATGTTAAATAAAGATGGTAATTAAGAGTGAATATGATGATGGTTTTTAAACTCATCTAAAGGCCTGACCCCTTCCTTTACCTCCATTTGATTTGTGGCTCCCAAGCAGAGCAGGGTGGCAGCAAGGCAGGCGCTGGCAGGTGGAAGCCTTTGCCCAGGATGTGCCTCTCCCAGGATTTCCAATTCTCTCCTGGCAAGAGGGCACAAGGACCTGCTGGTGTTTAAAGAGATGCTCAGCTCCTGCTCCATGCCAGCTCGCTCTTCTGGAGACCGACGCATCTCCTCAGGCTGACTTGAACTGAGCAGGAAGAAATTACATCAACGTTTGATCATGAAAGCAAAAAGTTTATTCATGTTTGAAACTACATATAACTACCACGAGGAAGACTTTTCAATCCAGGGTGTAATCCAGTTAGAAAGTAACACGAAACGGTTTAATACATTAGAATCACTGCCACAAATTATTTTCATGACTCAATCAGTTTCAGAATCGCATACAATACAAAAGAGAGAGAGAAAGGGCCCCTGCAATCCAGGGGGATGTACAGTACTGAATACTGAAGTCTGTATGCATTACAATTAGTTGTTGGTTTTTGCGTGTATTAGTAACAAGATGAAGAACATTCAAAATGCTTCTCAGTATTTACAACAGTTGCACTGTTTTGTGTCCAACCTAAGACCCCATGTTTCCACTTCCGCTTCTTTAGCAGTTGCCAAGGCAACCCTGATTTGTAGGAGATTACAATGTACATTACATTTTGTGGGGAAACAAAGAGTTAATTACAAGATGCAAAAAGATAAGAAAGAGACAAACTACAGCGTGAGTATCGTTCAGAGGTAGTAAGTGAGCACTCTAAGCTACAGAACATGTTGAAAGTCTATTGGTTTGTATGAGTTCGCATGAGGTAATAAAGCTGTGTTTGATTGGTGAGATGTATAAATACTCTTTTGCTACACTATGTACAACACTCCATATCACGGTGCTTTTTTCCTTTCCTTTTCCTTTGTTTGTGGTTTGCTGCCAAGCAGAGGCACCAGCCCTTGGCAGGCGTGGGTAGCACCCAGCTCGTACTGTAAAACCCCGGGTGGTGGCGTGCACAGAGACCAGCAGCAAGAGTCGTCATCTCCAAGAACAACCTGTGTCCGTGCCGGGATACGGAGAGGAGACTCGGGCTCCGGGGGCGGGGGCTTTAGCAAGAAAAGATGCTCCTGGTTTCCAATCTAATTTGTAAGACAATAGATCTCAACAAAAATGTGACGAATAAGGATTCTTAAACACGACCATTGTTAACCGAAATAACTGAACAGCTCTTTTTATTCCAGCTCTGTGAGAGATATGAAAAGATGAAACACAATCAAAGTCTGTGATTCTTGTCGACTTTCCATGGAAATATGCACACAATTAAATTTGGGTGAGGCGGTTCTTTGTGTCTGCTCTTGCTACTGAGGTTAAGCTTGTCCTGTACTTTTACCCTTAAGGCCAAGTAATTGGCAACTGTTAGACCAACATCATTAAAACTGCTGATAATAAATTATGATAAAATAGTTACAGGGCTATAAACAATGCTAAATCTTGGCCTAATTGGATAAAGTGCTTTTTAACATTGTGTGTTTTAAGTATAAATACAAATGATTATGATACCTTTAAAAAACAGATTTACCAAGTTTTCTAATAAGACAAGGTTTTACAGTAAAGCTGTAGGTGGTTGGCTACAAAAAACTCTTTCCTTTTTCTCCTGCAACTCTGAATGCGCTAATCAAGGCATCTCAGCTCAGGGAAAAAGTGTTGCTAGGAGATTAGTTAGAGGTATCCGAGTGCACACTTCCCGGCCCTTCTGTAGGGGAAGTCACAGAAGATGGAGTGGTTGCGTCCTGCCAGCCTCCATTAGCCTGCAAAGGCAAAAACAAGTCAATTGATACCATTGCGCATATTAATTACACCACGGCTGATGGTGGGGCTGAGGGGAGATG
>CM031872.1:367898-380398 GCA_018697195.1 Certhia americana
GCTTCCTCCTGGAACTTCCCAATGTTCTTCTTGTACCTGATTCTCTTATTGCCAAACCAGTTGGACACCTGTAGGGGAGAGACGTGGGGAGGGTGAAGGACACAAAGTGCTTGGCTGGGCAAAGCAGGATCCCTTTGAGATGTGACTTTGAGATGCCAAAAACACAACCCGTACCTGCTGCAGGTAACTAACCCAGATCAGTTAAACATCCCTATGGAGCTGAGCAAGACCTGGCTCTGCTGCTTTCTTGGCAAACTGAGGCACAACAAGTGACTGATGACTGCACGTATCCTGGGGCTTACTGTACCACAGCATTGTCCCCTGCCACCACGGGCCATTTGTCAACAAAACTGGTGCAAGACCCAGGAAGCTGCTCAGGGGGGACCAAGGTCCGGTTGACTGAGGACGAGCGGGCAGCGAGAGCAATTGTTCTTTATTTTTGGGCTGGAACAACCTTGGCAGCCCACTCACAGAATCGTGTTTGGTTGGCTGAAAATGAAAGGAATCATATAAATCAATAATGGTTGAAAAGTCACTTTGTCATGTCCCTTTGAAGATGCTGTACTGAAGCCAAGGTGGCTCCCAGGGCACCGGCTATTAACCTGCACAGGGGTCACGCCTGGAGCCGCTCAGGGAAGTTTGTACAATCTTGCTTAGGGGCTTTGTTTAACTTCAGCTGCTGTAACAGAGCTCCTAAATAACAAACCCAGTTTGGAACATGGACAATGGCCAACACGGCAGAGACAATAAAAAAACTTCTCCAGTGGTAAGGGGGAAGGGACCAGTGACAGCACAGTGGTTATCAGGCAGCCACAGGGCATGGCAGGGACTGGGGTGCTGTCACAGCACCCAGTTCAGGAGGCTGTGGAGGCAGGAGTCAAATCCTGCTGTATTTGATGCAGCACAGCTTTTGTTTAACCACAATTAATGGAAAACCTCTGGCCTTTACCAGTAATATGGAAGGCACCTTATACATCCTGCTCCCCTGATAATACTCCACCATATTCTATATATTGCACTTAATATCACCTTGTCAGTCAGAGAAGCAATAATACATTAATGAAACCCAGCAAATAATTATTGTGTACAATCAGATTATGCTTTATTAACAGTATCATAATTGAGGAATCTCTGCACATCAACCGTATTGTCCACGGATGTGCACGAGACCCCTCTGTTTATGCACGCCCCTGGACCAATCAAACAACAGCCATCACTAATAAAGGTTTATTTAATTCTCACAGTAAAATTTTAATATCACCAGCAGCCTGGGGAAGCCTCAACGAGTGGATTTGCTTGACATCAGATCGTTTCCATTCTGCTAGTCCCAATACTTCTTAATCTTTAATATCAAGGCAATTAAAATTAATGGCCACTCATCCAGAGCCACTGTGGGCAGTGTTTCCTTGACATCAATTGTTTGATGGGATTACCTAGAGGTTAAACTAACAAGCAAGGTTTAATTGGAAGCAATGAGAGGAGCAGTGCTCGTATGTTATGTTTAACCCGCACACCACATGGAAAGGAAGATCCAGAAATGTTAAACCCTGCCTCAGACTGAGGCACCGGGGAGCCTGCAGCACCCTGGGGTGCCACAGTCCCACCCATCGCCTCTGCAAAAGGATTCTCTGTCCTCTCATGACACAATAGAGCAGGGCAGAGCATGTCCCAGCCTGGGGAATGTGGGGACACCTGGGGACATGGCTGAGACAGGCAGCTGGACCTGGCCAGGACAGGATTTAGGATCCTGCCTGCCTGGAGCACACCTCACCTGGCTCATGCTGCTGGCACTGCCATAGTCCCAAGGAAGACCAGGCTGCAGGTGCTGGGCTCCCCTGTCAGCCCCAGGACCCAGCTCCTCACCCAGCCCCATCCTCACCCTAAACATGGAAGATGCCTCCATCGTGAGCTGCCTCACCAACACATTTTTCATTAAAACAAACTATCTCTTCACATAAAAAAAACAATGAACATCTTTCTCCTCCTGATCATTGAAGGCCAATTAATTAATTGGGCTTAATTGTATATTACATTTCAAACAATACTGTTGCACTTATTTATCATGTTAATTGCAATGTTAAATAAGAAGACAATAAATTATTACTGAAATCATCAAGATGCCTAATGTGGGATTTGGGATGGGGCAGGCCTGCCTCGTGTCTCCAGAGTGGGTGATTTCCTGGGATAAATCAGTGCTCCTTCGGCAAAGACGCAGCTGACGCAAGAGCATCACTGCTGGAATTAGGGAGCTACAGATTCATGGATTGTGGAAATCTCTCCACTGTGTTTCCCTGTTTGTAAACCAGAAAATGCTAAAAATTATGTTGCACAATTACAGTCTATGATCTAAGCCCAAGAATTTTACCTCCAGAACTATTTCATTATGCTGCAGCTTTTTTCCTTGCTTCCCACATGAAGTCCAGGGGTAAGGTCCCCTCCGTGCAGTTTTCCCTGTCCACCTGCTCCCAGAAACATTCAGAAGCAGCAGGGCCCAAAGGGGTGCTTGAAACCAGCTCCTGCATCCTTTCTTTAAAACAATGTTAAATATATTCCCTTGTCAACCACATCCTTCTTTTGTTTGAAGCAGTGAAAAATGTTATTGCTGTACTCCACTGCCCCGCTCTCAGCACTGGCTGTGCCCTCTCTCCAGCCCGTGTGATGGACTGATGGTCGTTTGTGACACCCTGAAAGAGGCTCATCTGCAAAAATATAAAAAATCAGCCTTGCAGCCATGGTAGGGGAGAACAGACGATACAGTTTATCTCTCTCCAACGTGTGCTGATGGGGTAGCTCTAAATTACAGCCGACAATGTTCTCTGCTAAGGACATTTTTTTCCCCAGAATTACCTTTTCTGCACTCTTAAAAATTAAATTGTGTGAGGTGTTCATCTTAATAAATAGTTTGTCTTTATGCTTTTCTTGAAAAACCTTCTCTACATATTATTTTAAACACCAATATCAAAACTGAAACCATCGATCTCCCACCTGCAATGAAAACGATTCTAGGAGACAATTTTCTTTGCAGCTCAGTAAAGTGCCATGGCAGCAGGATTTCCAGTCAGCAGCTTAATCTGGGGGGAGGATGACCCAAAACACTCACTAATTAAGTGTTTGAGGGAGAAAATGTTCTGCCATGAATCTGCCCCTAGCATGTACAAGGCACTGACAGTACAAGAGAAAAACACTTGGGATCATCGTTAGGAGAGGCTACAGAGGAGCCTGGCTCAGCCAGGGAAAGGACAAAGCCTCTTCATCAAGGACAAGCCAACAGCTCCAGAGTTTGGAAAGCCATCCCTTAATGTTATTTATTCCTTTTTTCCAGCTCTTTGGCCCTCCAGGGTATTTGCAGCACAGGAGGTAAATGGGGCATGGCGACAGGCACGGCAAGGTCCAAGGGACACTTGGTCAAGGCTGAAAATACACACACTTACAGATCTTCCATGAAAGCCCTGAGCGAGGTGCAGCTCAGTCACCTCCTCGGATGCCATTGCTTGTCCCCTGCCATGCTGCTCCTGCCAGTGTTTCCATGATTGCTCAATTCTCTCCGAGTTCAGGACTGCATCCTCAGAGTTCTGCTGTCAGTCACCAGAGCAGCTGGGGGGGCTGCTCTGTAGTGCCTGCTCAGAGCTCTTCAACTACATGGCCCCAAAAATACACACTCTTTTCAGTACAGACACCTCAGTCTGACCTACAAAATACCAACTAACCCTGCAGTACTGGCAAGCAGCCTTTGGAAATCAAGGATTAGAATATCCATGGTATTCATGCTCTCTAGCTGTGACAGCAGATCCATCAGGAACCCAAGCAACCAGCTGATCACAGGCACTCCCTCTCTCTCATACATGCTCCTCTCTCCCATTACATGATGCATGGCCCCATTTCCAGGCTTTACCATATCAACCAAGTCATTTACAACACCTTGCCAGAGCGAAGTTCCAGCCGTGGCCAAGGGCTCAGCCCTGCCAGGTGCCAGGCTGGGTGGGCAGCACTGCCCTTGTACCAGGCTGGCAATGTCACCCAGCAAGGCTGACAGTGCTGTGGAGGGCAAAATGCACTCCCATCGTTCACTCAGACTTCCTAATGGATTCAAGAAACAACTAATTCATGTCTGTATCAAATATTAAAAAGACAAACCTATATTCCTGTCACAGGCTCTCTGCTACTGCTGGGTTGTTGGACCATCTGCCTGCCTTTTATTTCATTCTACAGCATATATATTAAATCTTATCAAACAACCAATTAAGAAAGAAATCAGATCTATTAGCACTAGAAGCAATCAGTTATGGCTTCTCAAATGTTCCATCTCGTTTCCTACAGTCACTTCAGCCTTATCTTGATCTGTCTTTTTATCTGTCCACACCAAGGGATCACTGAGCCCCTCCCTGCCAGGCTCCACTCATCACTGGGTGCAGAGGGAACAGCTCTTCAGCAGGTCTGGTGGGTGTTTTCCCATGTTATCTCCCTCAATTACATTAACCAAAACTCAAGAACTTTTGGTTTCTTTAAGTTGGTGTTGATGGCATGGCCTCTCCTAACTATACAGCAGGCTGCCTCGGATCACGTTGAAGATTTCTGGACATCACTTACTGAAGGAATTACCACAAACCATCTCATGCCAAGGACTGAACCAGCAACAAGATTAAGGCTGCAGAGCACATGCACCTCGTGTGCTCTCGGGCTGTTTGGCTGGTTCCAGGCATCCACAGCAGCCGCAGGGATGCCTGAGGGCAGGGGAGAGCAGCCCAGCAGCCACTGCTGCCCTGCACCCAGCAGGGCTCTGTGTGATGCTGAGAGCGAGGGAGGAGCAGTGATGTGAGAGGGAACAAGCTGTGTGCTGAATTTCCCTCAAAAACTTCCTGCCCATCACTACAGCTATTTGTAAATGGACTGGGAAAAACTGCCTCCATCCCCACCCTGCACCTTGCCCTGGCACCGAGCACAGGCCCTTCCCAGCCAGAGTGGGGTATGTGCTGCATGCCAAGGAGCAGGAAAGGCACACACACGTGTCCTGGGGCAGTTCTGCCAGGGTTGGAACTGTGAGTGCAGCCAAAGTCAAGTCATTCCAAATCTGGAAGAGCTGAGCAGCTTTTCATTTGAAAGTCTTCAATAAAGCGCCTGAATTTTTCATGCGTTCAATGGAGGCCTATAAAGTAAATCTCAACTCAGGTCTTAATTATAAAGCTAAAGGTTGTGTTGCTAATAATGCCAATACTGCAGCCTGCAATCATTAATAGTTAACACATGCACCGCAGGCACCATTCCTCTCAAGGACCTGAAATATTGATAAGGGAGCTGAGGGAACAGGGAGGAGCTGGCACACCAGCCCTGCCACAGGAGTGGGGTGGCTGGAGAACTTGGAAACTGCAGGGCACTTCCCTGCCACACAAGTTCAAGTCCTTCCTCAAGCTGTACAAGCCAGATTTGTGTGAGAACAATTGGAGTTTCTAGCAAACATACAGGCCACGTGGAATGCCAAGTGATGTTCTGCTTTTTGAGCTGCCTGGTGAAGGAAAACTTGATGGTGCCATCAGCCTGAGCACCGCTGTGAGACATCAGTCTGAGCTGTACAGGTACTTTAGCCCACACAGAAAGCAGCTGCAGCCAGGGATGGCACAGTCCTGACTGGGGAGGTGCTGGCTTTCTGAACTGACTGAATTAATGTCACAATAACAGCTGTTATGTGTGGTAAAACGAGAAATCTGCCTCATGCAGTTTTGCCACAGAGAAGCCACTTGTGTTGCTTCAGCATAGCTAGAGGTTGAATTTCTGATTGACTTAGAAAAACAACTTTGAGCAATCAAAGAAATACAGATCTATAAAGATAGATCCTAAATTTGTCAATAAACCATCCCTTCCCTGAAATCCTTCTCAGTTGCAATGAATTCAGAGCAGAGTAAGGCTCAGCCAGGAACCTCACTGCTGTGCAGAGAAGGCTGATGTGAAGTGGGATGCAGACCTTGCTGCATTTTATTTTTATCTTCTTTTCTGTGCACAGCACCTTTGTACCCCAGCACAGCCCCAGCCACCACGGGCAGGCAGCCTTTCCTGCAGAGTTCAGCCACGTCCCATCGCCCTGCAAACCTCCTCGTGGGCAGCACACAAATATGAAGGGCTGACAGAGGTGCTTTGGGCAGGCCTTGTACCACTTGCCTCCACTGGAATCACCTTGCAGAGCCTGGAGGGAGATGACAGCATTGCAAGGGGAACCAGGAGATTGACACACTGTGGCTGCAGGGGACACTCCCTGCTGCTTACCTGTGATACTGTGATGCTGCATTTCTTTGCCAGCTCTTCTTTGGCTTCTTCACTGGGGTAGGGGTTACTGAGGTGGGAGTAAAAATACTCATTCAAGATTTCCGTGGCTTGTTTACTGAAGTTACGCCTTTTCCGTCTGAAATGAGAAAAGGGAAACACCACTGTTCCTCCAGGTGCCAGCAGGTCCCTGGCAGGGTGGGATGGGGAGCAGCAGCCTACGGTTCACAGCCTGTGCTGCAGCACAGAGCGACACAGCAGAGCTGTCCTGGCACCCTGACCCCTTTGGGCTCCCCGACACCATGGGAGGGAGCAGCAGGCAGCAACACCACATCCTGTACCCAGCCCCACAGGGCTCTGGCTTCACACCGTCCTCACCCCATGGGAGGCAGGGTTCACCCCATGGGAGCACAGGCCACGTTCACATGCTGTGGCAGAAAAGCTGAGGCAGGTGCTGAGCCAGCAGCCTCCCTTGTGGCTCCTCCACAGCCAGATACACAGCCTGGCCAAAGCTCCTGGCCACGGAGCCCCTCTGTGATGGCAGCAGCCTGACAGAACACCTTCTCTCCTTGCCTCGTGTCAGCTGGGCCCTGCACAGCTCCCCGGGGTGAGGACGGTTCAACAGGATGGGGCAGCCACGCTGCTGTGTCCTCACATGGCCCTCCCTCAGCTAATTGGCTTCCAACAGCAAGTGGATTTCAGGGCTTTGTGAGCGAGACCCATCTGTGCCCAGTCTCCGGCCAGTCCTCGCGGTGTCACCGGGAGCTTCCACACCAACAGGTGCCACGGTGGGTGACAGTGGCACTGCCTGCACAGCTGAAACACCATCCCTCCGTGCCAGCGGCTGCTCTCCTCCTGCAGAACATCCCGTGGAAGGCTCCAGTTCAACATTTCCTTGGAGCTCCTTCCCCCAGGGCTGCTGCAATCACCGCCGGTGCCCCAGGCCAGCCGGCAGCCGAGCGCAATCCCCAGCGCTCTCTCTCTCTCTCTCTCACTGATATCACGGTGCTGCTAACTGCACTGTATCCTGCAGGCTCCCTCCCTAGAGCTCTGTTTATCTCATTACTATGCTTCCGCTCATTTTGCCTTATTTACCTTCCTCCTTTTTAAAGAAATCACTTTAAAATGTACATCTGCAGGCTCTACCTTTGCGTTCCTGCAGCTCTCCATAGACATCTCCTCCAACTGCCTGCAATTACCCTGATTTCCCACACCTGCCAATGACCTCCTTGTTAATAACATTATTTTGGTCTTGTTTAGCTCCTCACAGCTTTCAGGTGTGAAGCGTGAGCTGCTGGTGGAGGGAGGCTCTGTGTGGTGCCTGCTGCTCCTCCCTGTTCCACCCAGCTCTGCTCCTGCTCTGCACACAGGAGCCCAAGGATGGGGATGGGGATCACTGTCCCACCTCATCAGGCTGCAAAACAATTCTGACTGTGTCTAAACCCCCGCTCCTAATCCCTGTCTGCCTACCCCCTGGTAGCTTGTGGAGCAAGCAGCCCACTCAGGCTGGGTCCTGGGCACTGAGCTCCAACAGTGGTGCAGGTGTCCAAGGTGGGGAAAACAAGCCCAGTCCTTGCACTAAAGAAAAGACCTTGCTGCTTCTGAAAGCCTACTGTGCAGGGGGTCCCTTCCACAGCAGCTGTGGATGAAGGCTTTTGTTGGGACAGAGCAGCCCCTCCCACCCATCCCTGCTGACAAGGAACACCACTCCCAGTATGGCCAGCCTCTCCTAGGCTGCCCAGAAATTACTGCTTCCCCCAAAAAGAGTCAGGGGCACTTGCCTCTGCCTTACCTGGCATCAAGGAACCTTGATCTTAAAATCATTACTGCTTCACAAGTGCTTTGTTTGAGCTGCATCTGGATGGAGCTGAATTTTCGATGAATGATGCCCACCATCCTTTCAATCTCCTTGGGAGAAATGGGACGTGTCCGGCTCTGTTCTCTGAGGAGGTTCATTACATGAGTGGTAAATTCATTACATGCCTGTGGAGGAAGAAGAGGCTCAGACGTGGGTTTGTGCTGTCCCACAAGGACACAATCTCTACCTGGCTGTTGGGGGAAGGCAGCACTGGTGGCTGGAGGACCCTCACATGTCCCTGTCCCCTCCACATGTGTGTGGCCACAGGATCCCACACACCCTGCCCAGGAGACTGCAGCTGTGCCGGGGCAGCCAGGGGAGCTGAGTGCCCACAGCACTGCTCCAACCATGCTCATCCCTTTCCCCATCCCATGTCCCCATCCAGAGCAGCCCCTGTACCTGCAGACAGGGGCAGGGTGTGAGTGGGGACCTGCACACCCCTCAGCCAGGTGGGCAATACCCTGTCCCTGTGCCTGGACACCCCCCTGCAGTACCAGGGAACCTGAGACCTTCCTGAGGCACTGAGGGTTTCAGTGACACTGTGCCCCAGCCTGGCCCACGCTGTGCAGCTGAGGCACTGAGGGAAGGCACAGGGAGCCCTCCATTACCACCCCAGACTGTGACATGTTCGTATCAACTTCACACTCAGCCATCACCAGAAACCCCCTGGTCCGAGCCTCTGCACATCCTGCTCTCCTGCCTTCCCTTTGCAGGCTGGAACCTGCCAAAAACTCTGCTAGTTCTCCTCTTCCCTCTAAAGCCAGGCTGCAAAATATGTGTGTAATATGTCTGACAACCACATTATCAAGGATTCTCCAACATTTCAATAGATTATGTGAGGGAAGGAGTTAAAAGTGAAAAGTTTATGCATCTAAAAACTCATAATTTCCTATAACATTTGCTGAACGTCTCACAACTTATTAAGTGAAGCCATCTATGAATGCAAATGCTGATTAGCAATTTGGCAATAGCCCAACATTCTCAGAATTCACATAGCTTTTCTTTAAACCAGTACTTCATACATGATTAATTAGAACATCTCATTTATGTAGTGTGCACTTTAGCTCATTACTCTAAGTAAAATTCGTTAAGTATTTACATTTAGATAATTAAAATCTGGGTACACCCTTAAGAAAGATGCATACACTTCAGGCAAAGTGATTTTTTTTTCTTTACACTACTGAAAGTAAATTACAGGCTAATTTACATCCTTGCAGCACCCGATGGAGGCAGCCCTGGTGCAGAACCCTCCGCTCGCCACCAACGAGGGCACAGAGCCCGCTGCTCATCCCAGCACCTCCCACCCCGGCTTTGCCAGGGCTCTCCAGGCTCCAGGGGAAGGAGTCTGACATGTCTCACCCTCTCTTCCCACCAGCACATTCTTTCTTTCATCAGGAACAACCTAAGCATGCAGAAGTTCAGGTCCAGCCCTCTGACTGATGGCAGGAGCGCCAGCTTTGGCTCAGCCAGGAAATGTTGCACAGAAGGGAAGGGGACACAGCTCTCCCCCCGAGATCAGGCAGCAGCTCTGATTGTTCCAAGATACAGCTGAACCCAAGAATTTGGCACTGGTTGGATGTTCCAGGCACACAGTTTGCCACAAGCCCCCTTCTTTTCACATCCCGGGTATTCAGTTTTAAAGTACAATACAACTGGCAACGGTTGCATTAGAAATATTTTCTGGTATGTCTTTTCTATAAGAGATTTACTATCAAAGACTGGACTTTGAAAAGCAAAAATTAGTTTCTTGTTTTCAAGAAGCAAAAACCTTTCCCTGACTTTACTTAACTTGCCTGATGAGACTTGGTTTGGCTGCAACTGCTTGGAGAGCCTGGGTTTAATTCATCTCCACCAGCACCTCCCCTCTGCAGAGCTGCCTCACACAGCACAGTGGGAGGAAGCTCAGAAGACTCTGATGCTTTGTCTTGTTTCTCTTGTTTATTTATAGCGTCCAAGCTACTTGATCCCTTTTCCAGGACTATTTTTCAGGCCTCTGCTTGGTGCCCGAGACATTATTAATAATGTCAGGTTATAAGTGATGGCCTTGTTAACCTGCTCAGAAACCTTGTAGGAGCAGGGATGCTCCTGCTGCCTCACTGCTTCATCACGACTGCACAGGAAAAAGAGAGGAAATGGCCCAAAATAATGTTGAGGGGCAGCCAGTGCTCTGTGAGGCTGGTGGTGGCTTCTGGGCTGCCACACTTCACCCCAATTCAGGGTGAATTCAGGAGACATCTGTGAACTTGCAAAGTGGGTTCCCAGCTGCTCCGGGAGGCCTGGGACCCTTACAGTACTTTTGCCTACAGCAAAAAATGTATTTCAGTGTAATTACAGCAGATAGCTTTCAATATGTCATCTCTGTTATAGGAGCTGTAAATTATGGAAGGCGCTGCCTGTGCGTGGCCATTTCTCCCGGCGCCCGGCGAGGGAACGCTGGGTGATGGCGTGACACACTTTCCATTTCTCTTACCCTTTTTTTTTTTTTTTCCTGAGTGCATTCCCCTGACTGGCAACAAATATCAGGATCAAACTCTGCCTGGAAAGTGCCCAGGAAGGCGCTCTGGTTCCTGCTGCCACAGGACAACAGGAGTGCCCGCGCCGGGCAGGGATGGCAGGAGCAGTTCTGCAGAGCGGGCAGGTGCCCAGCACGGGCTCCCTTCTGCCTCCCAGAACCTGTGGCGCCAGAGGCTGAGATGCCAAGCCCTGGCTGCCTCTTGGGCACTGCAGTGAGACAAACCAGCAGGAGACAGTTTGCTGCCAGGCTGGGGAAATCATCATATGTCTGTTGAGCAGACGTGGCTGGGTGTCAGGATCTGTGGGGAAGCGTGCATGTCTCATCCTCAGCTCTACCTCTCTCTCCTGCTCCAGCAGCATTTGAGCATCCTCCAAAATTTCCTGTGGTGTGGACGGATGGCTGTGACATTTCAGCCGAAACCTTTGTAAATGGAGCTACAGGGCAAAAAATGCTCCTGCTTCCCCCACGTCATTAAACTTATTAGAGTCCAAGGATGTTTGCCAGGAACGGCTGCAAGCACCAAGCTGCCACCTCTCTGGCCCAGATCTGCCTGCAGCCCGTGTCCTGTGCCTGTGTGAGACATGCTGCTGCTGCTGCTGCTGCTGCTGCTGCTGCTGCTGCTGCTGCTGCTGCTGTGTGGGGCTCATTAATCCCACAGCCACCCCCATCCCAGAGCTCAGGGCTCCACACAGGACTGCTGCAGCCTTGGGGAGTCAGGGGAGAACAACAGATTTGCACAAAGACCCTGACAGGTGTTTGCTCAGTTATTTGTTCTCCACTTGAACAACACAGTGAAAGAGACAGCACAGACATGGCAGTGCCACTGGCACCTGAGACACACAGTGCTGCTGGCACCTGGCAGCATGTGGCAAACGCTCTCAGTGCCACTGGCATGGCAAATGTCTTGGGTCACCAGGTCCCAGTGGTGAACACAAACCTACAGCATGCTCTGCAGCATGCTCTTTACTCCAAACAAAGACATTGTGCTGGCATCTGCCTGAAGCAGGATTTCCCTCGTTCCTGTCCCAAAGCCTGGGCCAGGTGCTCTGCTGGAGCCTCACTACCCATTCTCTTCCAACCTGCTCCAGCTGACCTGCAAGTCTTGTGCCAGAGTCTCGGGCCACCTGCTCCAGGAGCCTGTGGGCTGAGATGGCCAATGCAGCCCTTGTCTGCCTGTGCTCCCCAACCTGCCAGACCCAGCTGTGTGAGAGCTCGTCAGGGCAGAGGGTGGCACTGAGTGACAGACATCTCTCCTCCTCTCTGCCTCTATGGGCTGGGCAAAGGGGAGAAACACGGGCTTGGGTGTTGCTCTTGTGCAGTCACAGACAACAGAAAACACTCAGGCATGCAAGAGGTGTCCTGGCTCTAGCCAGCAGCTCCTTGGAGCCCGACGTGCTCCCAGCGTGGCTCTCAGGCAGAGGGGTGGGGAAGGGGAAGAAGGGTTGTGGTCCAGAGCGGGCAGTGGTGGGCACTGGCAAGCAGAGGAGAGCAGTGTCAGGTACACGAACAACTGAGAGGCTGATGTCTGACCTGTTCATATTTCTCCAGCTCTGTGTGATAGATTTGTCTGATCTGGGTCAATTTGGCTCTGTAATCTGAGTGTTCAATAGAGTTATCTGAAGACCCTCCAGAGGCTGCTGCGGCTGCAGCTGCTGCCGCCGATCCCCCACCTTTCTCCGGACCTGAGACTCCTTCTGCCAGAAGCATATTGTCTAGTCTCATTAGCTGAGGATCGGGAGGGTCTTCCTCCTGGGCTCCTCGGATGCTCAAACCTTGGGCAGAAAAGAGAGAACAAGAGAAAACACAGTCAGTATTTCTGCATCTGCCCGCTCGCTCCCCGCTCGCTGCACGCCTGCCACGAGCCCTCTGTGACAC
>CM031872.1:385398-391265 GCA_018697195.1 Certhia americana
CATAGAAAATATGAAATAACTTTTTATAGAAAATATGAAATAACTGGTATTTTTATAAATTGAGTTCTTGCTACCAATTTTATGTAGGCTCCATTTATTTCCTATTGTAAATTATGTCCAAGTTTGTGCAGTTTTACTGCTTTGTCTCTTTTCTTACTTTTTACAGATCTCTACATTTCCGATTCCATTTTCTTCTTTTGGATCGTTCTATTTTTCTTGCTTACCTCTGACTTGCACTTAGTGCTAAGATGTCAGTCTTATTTGTGCTCAGCTTGAGGACACAAAGTACTCGATAGCTCCTCATCAGTGCCCGTGGCAGGAGGGGGCTGAGCTCGGGGCTCCTTACCTGATCCACTTCCATCCTCAGTCCCCAGCACAGGCTCTTGGGGCTCCTCAGCAGCTGTCTGAGCACTGATTTACACACACACAGCTCACAAGCCCTGCACAAGGAGGTGCCTGAGGAACCCTCCCTTCGTGCCACCACTGCAATGGCATCGCCCCATGTCCACGACAAGCTGATTTTAATAATCCTGATTCACAAGCAAACACCTGCCCCCAGTGCCTCTTCTGTGGAACAGTTTGACTTGACACAGTGCACTGTGCTTGGTCAAGGACTCCCCAGTCTTCACGTGCTGCAAGGCTGCAGCTGTATTTACACCTGGCCAGCATGGTGCTGCTGATGGAGAGTCTGCTCTCTCAACTGCAGCCACCACAGACTGAGAGCAGGCATCTCCCAGGAGGGGGAGAACATTGCACCCACTTCCAGCTAAAAACACCAGGTTTGCTTAGCTGTGGATTTTATGGATCTCTGCCAGCTTCCCCCAGAAATCCCTCATGGCAGTAAGGATCCTCCATGACTGGACAATTCATCCGACCTTCCCCCTGGGCCTGCAGCAATCTTACTTCTCCATCTTGCAGAATATTCCAAACAAAACATGGACTATACGTGGTTGTGCTCACACAGAGGCACTGGTGGCACTGGCATTGGCACAGCATCCCCCGTGCCTGCAGTGAGTGGCTGTGCCCTCACACCAGCTGTGTGTGGTGACACCAGCATGTCACCAGGGCCACCAGCACGGCAGGACACGGACAGCTGGCAGCAGAACATCAAATTTTGTTTGCATTATTATAGGGGACATAGCCTGGATTTATGGAGCTGGCTGCATGGCTCAAGGTGGATTGGGGAAGCCTCTGGGCACTCCTCAAAAGGTGACTTTGGGGGTGCTGGGTGCAGCCCCCCCTGAATCACTGAACAGTTTGGGTTGGAAGGGACCTTCTGCAGATGATCCAGTTCCAACCCCCTCTAAGGGCAGGGACACCTTCCACAACACCTTCCAGGTTGTTCCAGACCATGGGTACAACCCTGAGACCTTGCAAAGGCTCCAGGTAATGTGTCCCAGAAGCTGGGGGCTGTGGCAGGTGCCCAGCAAGCAGGACAGCTCCCAGCAGCACTTGGAGACACACGAGGTCTCTGCTTTAGCATTGCAGAAATGCACCCTTATGTAAAAATATGATCAAAGTTTTATACTTGTAGAATTTCCTACCAATAAATCACACAAATGGATATCTACACCGGGTAATAAAACTGAACGGATTCTAAAACTGATTGGTAAAGTTGCTCATAAATTGTTGTTTTTAACAAGCTGTAAACAAAAGCTGCATAAGCACCAAGTGGGTCTTAGGAGGGACTCTGCACACAGAGATGCTCCAGATGCTGCCTTCAGGGAGAAGGGACCACATTTGGGCAAGTGTTTGGAATCTTTTGTTATTGCCCAGTATAAACATTCTATCTCCAGCTCTAGATCCTAGCACCAACAGGAGAGGAGGGAGCAGGAATAAATGCTACAACTTTCTGGTTCCCCATGGTGCTCTCCTCCTTGCAGGGGTTTACATGACCTGATGTACCCATAGTTTGACTCCTGTGCTCTCTGTATTTTATTTAATTGCATTTCAACAAAAGAAGGAAAGAAACCATGCACTGGAAGCAATGTTTACCTGACAGAGGCAGAAACTACGTGGGATTCCCAGCCCAGACACCCAGAAGAACACACTGTAAATTCTTACCTTTTTTGTTTCAGAGTGACAGAGAAATTACTATTTTAGCTGCCTGTATGAAGGTGAAACACACACCAGCAAGGCCCCTGCTCAGCCCTGCAGATTGGATTACCTGCATAGAGAACCTGGAACCTGCTAGGAACAGCCCTTCCCTGAGCCAGTGCTTCAGGTGGCAGAGACAGAGATGTCAGCTTTGATTTGAGCTAACAGAAAGGAATCTTTGGATGGAAAAGCTCCAGGACCTTTGAATTAAATGAAAGACCAGAACACTCCACAGAACGTCTGCAATAACAGTCTCTACAGAAAATTATGAGGAACTACATAAATCCACCCTCTTCCTCTTCACACAGGCTCATTAAAGCAGTACTGACTCTCTGGGCAGCTATAATTCTGCTGAGTGATACCCTGGAATCACCCTGTCAATACCCAGTGGTGTGCTGCCTCTCCAACTATCTGTGCCCCTAATATTCCTCTCTTTGATGGGATTTGCTGACCTTTAATCTGATGCTAGTTTACTCTCATCACTGAAGTGCAAGTCAGAGAGCAATAAAACGGCAACCTCACTGATTCAAAAGGGAGAGCTAAAGCGCCACTAACTGTGAATCTAACCTTTCGGAATGGCTCTGCCTTAAAAGGGAAACATGAAGTGCAAGGCAGCTAAAACAAACAATATCTAATGCTGACTGCAAGATTTATTGCAGTCCTCTTTGCATGAGCATTAGACTGGAATTCCAGAGCTGTAAACTGAGGAAGAGGAGAGGCACAGCCCGTGCAGATGGAGCAGGGCACCACCAAGTCCCTTCCCCATGCCCCGGGCAGTGCTGGCACTGCCAGGGACACAGGGAGTGACAGGGACATGGCAGTGGAGCTGCCCGAGCTGCGACCTGACCCCAAAAGGGCAAACTGAGCCCAGGCAGCACAGGGAGGTGACAGTGTGAAGCGTGGCTGCGGTGCAAGGGGGATGCATGCGCAGCTGTGCATGTGGATACTCTCCCAGGGCACTGCAGCACTGCAGCACCCAGGAGCAGCTGCAGGCCCCACTGGCAGGCTCTGCTGGGCTGCTCACACACAGCCCACCCCAGCCCTCACAGCCCATGGCACTGCAAAGCACCCAGACAGTCACTGTCACCTCAACCACGAGCCAGGGCCATGGGGAAATGGCACCTCATGCTGCTGGAGAGGGCACAGGGCATGGCTGTCCCCAGCAAGGTCCCTGGGTACAGGGACACAAGGGCAGTGACCAGAGCTGAGGGGATGGGCAGCAGCTGATCCAGACTGACCCCTCTGTGGGTGACATACCTCCAGGTGGTCCCCAAGGGGTCTCTGAGCAGGCACTGCACAGCACATGTCTGTTGTACGAGGGAAATCGGGGGAAATAAAGGTTCTCCAAATGCTGGTGGCTCCTGTGCTGCTGGGTCAGGGTGCAGGAGTGTGGCCAGGCACCGTGGTGGCTGCACTGACACCCCCCTGCCCCTCAGCAGAGCCCAGTGACCGTGCCCTGGGCCTGCATGTGCAGAGGAGGGTGATGGAACCTTGAGGAGAAAACCAGGACCCCCAGTGCTGCCCCAGGCTGGGCAAGGTGTGCACAAAGCAAGCAAATAACAGAGACTATTCTCACACGTTGTGTACACACAGATCAACACAAAACACATCGAAGTCACAGCACAAAGTAAAAGAGAAATTATTGCATAACAAATTTTTCCCTGACTCTCTAGGGAAAATAAAGACTGACAGCTTTGGGTTTAACAGGTGTTGCTAGAAGATGAGCTACTTATTAATACTGCTAGGAAGGAAAAGGATGATAAAAACTATAATGTGATTAATTATTTATGTTTACGAGCACGGTTTTTAAGAGTTACAGTCTGTCATGCAAATGGCTTGGTCTGGTTCCACTCGACATGAACGTGTCCGAGGGCTGAGCAGGACACGGGAGGAGATTTCCAGGTGAGCAGAGCCCTGGCCCCAGGAGCATGGCCAGAGCAGGCACAGCTCAAACAGGAGTTTGGGATCAGCACAGAGCACAGACACTGGGGATGCTCCTGGCACGATTCCCTTGCAGGCAAACCGCTGGTGGAGCGGAGGGGACAGCCCTGGTGGTGGCCCCGGTGCCCTCCAGGTGCCCGCAGGGGGATCGCTGCCTCCAGCCCGTGCGGGGAGCGATGCTGCCGCACCGCCGGCAATCCAGCCGGGATTTGCATAGAGCAATTACAGCTCAAACACACACCCCGCTCCTCTGAAAAGAAAATTGGACACGAACATTTGCAGGAACTCACAAAGACAGACTTTGTCAGACCTAACAGGGCTGATAAGGGGAGAGCTTTTACAAGGGACACCAAGAGATGCATCAGTTGAGTGCGAGACTGAATACAAAACAGTATTAGTGTAAAAAAGAACAAAGAAAAGGCCTGCTCCGCGTAAGAACTGGTAATACATTAAAAATTTAAAACCTGGCACGACAAATCTGGATACTCCCTGCAGAAGACAACTGATATTAATGAACAGGCCTGTGCATTCATTGTCTGAGATCCCAGAGGAAAAAAATAATGCTGGTTACACTGAATTTTTTAAAGAGAAATTCTTCCCTGCACAAACAGCTTCTCTTCTGAATCACCAGCCTATTCCTGGCAGTATTAACCACCTCAAACCATTCACCTGCCCAAGCAGGTCCCCCATTTCTCCATGTAATTCCTTGGCATGAGAGTCCATCAGAGCCTGGCTGCCCCACCAGCATTGATTTACTCAGGAAGAAGTGCTCAACACCCTCTCAGCCCCACAGGGGAAGCAGCACCCTTAGCACAAAGAGGAGCTCTGTTCCTGGATCATTCGACCTGGCAGCAGTCAGGGAGAGTGAAGGGAAGGCAACAAGGGGCTCCCTGGATTGCACAGTCCTGAACATGGACTACTGGAGCACCCAGCTGGATTCAGCTTGGCACCACCTCCACAGTCAGGAAGGAATAACCTTCCTGATTGGAAGTTATTCCTGAAGTAAAAGTTGGGAAATGCCCAACATGGCACACGCTTGTCCACGGGTGGACCCAGGCAGGGACACAGAGCAGGAGGACACAGAGCCTGGTCAGCATTGTCACTCAGCTGGCACACAGAACACAAAAGGCTCGGTGGGAAACCTCTCCAAGTTGCGTCCTAAGATCTGGGCAGCCACAAAGCCCATCAGCTCCACAAAGTGTGCTGTAGGAAGTGAAGACACAAACCACAGGGGCCAGACAGAGAGAGGAATACATCTGGGAAGGAGGAGCTGGGCAAAGCAGCCCAAGGTCATACAAGGGGCTCAGCCCTCAGCCAAGCCACCCACGCTGCTCCCAGCTTCCCAGGGCTGTCCCTGAGCTCAGCCTCTCCTGCTCCTTCCCCAGGCCTGCACGGCTTTGGGCCTCAGAGTGCAATGGCAGCCCTGAAGCTGCCAGTGCTGGTTGGTGTTGCAGCTATGCCTGGTGCCTCTGCGCAGAGTGCTCTGAGGTGCAGGGGACACCCTGAGCTCGCAGGACACCTCCCTGCCCTGCCCTGCCCTTCCCTGCCCCACCCTGCCCTTTCCTTCCCTTCCCTGCCCAACCCTGCCCCACCCTGCCCTGTCCTGCCCTTTCCTTCCCTTCCCTTCCCTGCCCTGCCCTTTCCTGCCCCACCCTGCCCCGCCCTGCCCCACCTTACCCTGTCCAGCCCTTCCCTTCCCTGCCCCACCCTGCCCTGCCCTTCCCTTTCCTTCCCTTCCCTTCCCTGCCCCACCCATTCCCTGCCCTGCCCTGCCTTTTCTTCTCCTTTCCTTCCCTTCCATACCCATCCCTTCCCTTCCCATCCCTTCC
>CM031872.1:391329-409382 GCA_018697195.1 Certhia americana
CTTTCCATTCCCCTGCCCTGCCCATTCCCTGCCCTGCCCTGCCCATTCCCTGCCCATTCCCTGCCCATTCCCTGCCCTGCCAGCCGCAGTGTGTGTCACAGCCGGGCGCACACCACAAGCCGAGGCTGGCTGTGGTCTCTGTCGCCGCTGTCGCCGCCGCTGCCGGAGGTGCGGGGTGTTTGGGTGGGAGCGCACCTGCCCGCAGCAGCGCGCCCGGGGACACGCTGCCCACAGCAGCCGTTTGCAGCAGGGTCACCCGTGCGACACACAATTATGCCGGGGTGAGCCGTGGCAGAGGGAACGCCTCAAGTTTTAAACTGTCATTAGAATACCGTGGCCTGGTTTTAACAATGCAGCAGCGCTTCTAATGATCTTTAAGGTAATTCGCTATTCAGACCCGGAGCAAAAGATGCAAATGTACCACTGAAAGCTCCTTATTAAATACCCACAGGCTACAGTTCTGTACAATAAGTGGTCCAGGTCTTTTTAGAACATCCTAATTAGATGAACATAGATGCAGAAAAATGCAAAACCAGGTCATGCAGCAAAAATGTTGGGGGGAATAAAAAAGCTGCCAAACAACCCCCCTCCAAGCCCCTCATTAAACACCCTCCCCCACCCCGCAGCCCTTATTAAACCCTCGCATGTGATGAAGAGAGCCAAAGGCTCCCAGCCCACCATCGCCCCCAAAACAGAGGTGCCCGATATTGTTAAAGTTAAGTTCTCAGTTTATTGCCAGGGATATGTCTAAGTGATGATATAAATAATACTATGAATAATACATTAAGCAAAAACCCAATCTGAAATTAAATTCGCCTTGGGTTATCTCCCTTTTTCCTATATACATATGGAATTATTATGCACTCGGGAAAAAAAAAAAAAGAGCATGTATCAAGGTAACACTTTTTCCCCCCTTTGAAAGCAGCAAGAATCGCTGCCCCTAAATAGCTGCTGCCTTGCACAGAGACATCAGGCAGAACTTCCCTTCTCCCTGGAATCAGGGGAGAAGCTGGGACACAGGTTCAGGGCTGATTGGAAGGGTCCTTGGGCACAACCCCAGCAGAGCTGCTGGCCCTGCCCCAGCACGGCTGCATGCACAGGAACCTGCAGCACCATTTACAGGTGCACCAAGGTCCCTCAGACCCTCCTGCCAGCTTCGCTGGGGCCATTTACCCTCAGTGCTGGGAGCTGTGCTCACATTTATCTATCTTTATGTCTCCAGTTTAGCGCAGATGAGCACCAGACCTTTACTCACTGGCTGTTTAGCATTTAGCACTGACCTTGCTGTGATTTCCCAACATTTCCAGCATGGCAGAACAGGAATTATCCAGACTCATGTCTGGTGAACTACAAAACATACTGGAATACCAGACAAAGGAGGGGAGAGCTAAGCAGGAGCTGGGCAGTGAGCTGCGCTGTGCACTAAGGTTTCTGCCCCAACTCTATCCCAAAATTGCCATGGGATTTTGAACAAACCACTCGCTCTCCTTGTGCCTCAGTCTCTTCAGAAGGTAGGACTGTGGTATTCAGGTGACACCACAAAGTCCTGAGGAGTCTTGACCAAAGACTACCAGAACTGAAAGCCTCAAAAACATATTGCTACCTATTTCCCACCAACCCCGAGGCAGCAGTGCAGCCAGTCCTTACACCCCGTACCAAAACCAGGCTGTGTCTTTTCCAAACCCAGTACCTCAAGGCAATGGATACAAACTGGGGATCTTCTGAATGAGCAGCTTCATCTGCAGGTCCCTCGGGTGACCCTGCATGGCACCAGGGACGTGCAGCCTCTGCCAGCTGCTGCTGGAGCTCTCCAAACTCCAGGGCACTAATGCAAATTACGGCGATTCACAGGTTGGTTTTGTCATGTGAATATCAGTTCAAAGGCAGCCATCTGGGACCAAAACAACTCATTTCCTGAGTTCTCCAGGAGTGAAAATTTGGGCAAGTGATTACAGAGTCTGGGAGCCACGGGAAGGGCATGGTGCTCTGCCCTTCCAAAGCACTACTGCCCAACCAAACACTGACAAGCCGGTGGCACAGGCGGGGCCGTTCACATTCATTCTGTTTCCATTCCTTAAGTACAAGCATTTGGTGCCAACACTTCCCATCTTTTCCTCCTCTCCCCCGGCTCTGCCCTATGGCCAACTGGAGCCTTGGGGGCAGAGGCTGTGCCCCCTGGCACGACAGCTCTGCCAGGAAATGGGCAGCGTCTTGGCTTTCCTCTTCCATCCCTGAGCTTTGCCTGCGAGCAACGCCGGGCAAGACATGGTTAATGCACTAATTACCATAATTAAGAGTTGCCAATTTAATTATAGCTGAGAATATTAATGCTGTAACATTTGTTGGAGTGCAGAAAACAAACCTTTAATGCACAGACTTTGTTCGCAAACATCTAATGGAGCCCTCCTCCACTTCGCTTGGTGCTTCAGCGCTGACACAACAGTGATAGGTTCAGATTGAAGAACTTGTCAGCAATCAGGCAGGAGGAGGCTAATTAGCTGGCAGGTTAATGAGTGTGATGGCTCTTGACAGCATTTTGTTACAGCCTCTACTGTATTTAAACAATAAATGATTATTACTTAAACACCACAGAGATAGTCTTATTAGGAGAGTTAGACCATGTATCTATTTTCATAAAAATGAAATTAATTCTGCCGTGTAAAGAATAAAATGTAAAATTTTGGCTGATTATATCTCACCTCTGAATAACCTCCAGGGTATCTTATCAGAGGAGGAGAGCACAGGTTTGAATGCCCTTGTGCTCCCCAGGAGGAGGCATCCTGCGCCAGCTCCAGAGGGTGGGAGCCCGGGTGGTGATGGACTGTGACCCGCAGCAGGGCCATTCCCAGAGCTGTCACATTGTCAGCTCCAGCCAAACACAGAGCAGACCCTTCCTCATGTCACCCCTGGGTGCGAGGGGTGCCAGGGCTTTGCCATCCCCCCGGTCCTCAAGCCCACACCAGGCTCTGAATTTTTCTTCCTTTGACAATTGGGATTTGGAAACAGGTGGTGAAGTAGAGGAATGGCTCTGTGGAGAGATTAACCCATTTCTCCGTCCAGTTAAGGGGGAAAGGGGACATTTTACTGCACTCCTGTCATCCATAAATATAATGAGACTGAGAAGGAAGGTGTCTGCATCCAAAAAATCCAAAAGCACAGAAATATGGTGCCTTTCTTGCAGAAAAGGCAGGTGGGAAGGAGCCCCTGGCTACAGCCTGAACTGTATTTACAGGACAGGCAATTGCAAATATGTGTCCAGAAAACCCCTATCTGAAGAGAATTAAATTGAATCTTTGGCTGTGTAATAATAAGGGAGGGTTATTTCAATTTAATATTTACTGTTCCCTAGGAATTTGTACATAAACATGGAAGAAACAAAAGGCCTCACCTGCTGAGACTAATACCATTTTCGAAATTATTTTTGCATACATGAAAATGATTTGTGCCCCTCAGTGCTGCTGCTGAACATGGGAATAAAACCAGAAAAGGCACTGATCTGAAATCCTGCCTCATCTGTAAGGCCATGGGTTACATGTTTAAGGCTCCAGCCTTATTCCCACGGGATCCCAGTGCCCGCAGGACTGGCAGCTCAGTGAGCCTCGCCTCACATTCCTGGGGACAAACCCCGTCCCCGAGGAGTCACCTGGGCTCTGAGCCACATCCCCAGTGCCCTGCAGCACCACCAGCACCCCACAGGACCTGAGCTGCACCACGCAGAGCCCCCGAGGAAGTGTAAAGCCAACCCAGATCCAAACCTGCATTCCCAAGCTGTGCCAAACACGGCTCTTTCCTCCCAGCCCTGCATTCTGAGGATCACACTGTGCCATCAAACATGGATGGGTGTGTGAATATACAGAACTCAGCAACAACAACACCAAACTTCCCTACAAAGCTCTTGAACACCTCAGCTCGAAACGGCTTACCCAAATTTTATTTTTTGACATTAAAATATTAATAGCATTTGATGGAGCAATTTTAACCCAATGCCATCCCGGGAAGAGCTGGCAGCTGGCAAAAATCACCAGGCTCTCTAGCTGTTTAAATGAGAATATTCTTCAGTCTGAAAAATTATTTATAGAGGGTTTTTTTACTACCCTTGTATACTGCAATGTTATTTCCTTTCCCACACACTAGCAAAGTCCATTTTCACAACTGCTATAAAGCGGCATGTTCACAGCTAGTAAAACAACTCAATAAATAGCCTCGCGAAGCTATAGCTGTCTCATATCCTTTCCTCAATAAAAACAGAGGTGAACTGCTTATTTTCAGCAGCACACTATAAGAAGACAGAAGCATTATGACTGCTCATACATTCTGACTATCATTTGCCACAAGCTATATCTGTCAGCATTAAATAAAGCTGCATTATAAATGTAAACAAAACACCCACATCTACCAAATGAGCTGTCCGCCATGGCTGCAGGCAGGAATTGAACCCGCTTATTGACTCAGCTTGCTCTTTTTATTTATTCTCCTACAAAGACATGCATTTACTTTACCCTACAAGCAGAGTGGGTTTAGGGGCGGTGACTTGTCTCCTGCACAGGCAGAAAAGGCAGGTTGGTGACAAATGCAGATCTTAATGGGAACACCATTAGGTGGGCAAACATCGAACTATTATTGAAAAACTGATTTATTTTAAAAGGTTATCCTAGACCAAAACACTACATCATAAATAATTTGCAGGATCAGTCAAGTGAATTTATACTTATGATTTTTTTTAAAAAGGTAATTCATTGCAATCAAATAATAATGCCAGTTGGAGAGGAATTACACTCAAATATCAACTGCTCAGAATTTACAGTCTGAAGAGGTTAAAAGGTGCTTGGCTCTACAGCAGCACAGAGCAGGCTGCTCCTCTGACAGAGGTTATACATCTCTCCAGACTAGAAAAAACTTCTGTCCCTGTCAGACAAAATTCACCTTTGCACAAGCCCAGAGCGGCCACCGACAGCCCCTGGGCCAGCACAGGGGCACACCCAGCTGTGTCCCCTCTGGGCACACTGCTCCCTCCAGCCCCTCCACCCCAGGGACACCCTCCTGGGCTTGGGGCATCTGCCACGGGACAGCAGGACCCTGCAGAGCCGCCTGTGCAACTCCACGAGGTAACACGAGTGCTGTAAAAATACTGCATGCTCCCCAATTAATAATTGCAATCAATTATTTATATAGATATTCACATTTCTACAGGGAAGGGAGAATAATTATAAATAATGCATTGGCTAGGAGGGAACAGAGGCTTTTTTTACTATTTGCTGTAGAAGAACAACATTTTGCCAGAACTGTAAACAAATACTGTGGGCGATTTCTGGAGTGGGACTGTGAAGTGTACTGAACTCTGACTAGATCTCATACTTGTGGAGACATCAGTTCCATGTCATTCAGGTAGCCTTTAAAGGAATTCCCATAGTGTTCCTACAATCTGACACTTCTCCCTCAGACCTAATAAAAAGCTGTGCTTGGAGACAAGTTCTCCTCTGTCAGGTGGTGCCATTAGAGCTGCAAAGATAATCTTCCTTGGAAAACTCACCATGACTCCAAAATTATCTCTATTTTTTGTGATTGGAACTAGCTGTCATGAAAGAGGGTGCTGAGATGACAAGTCACCTGGTGTCCTCCCAAGCCCCACAGACCTTCCTTCCTCTCCCACCACGCCTCAGCCCTGCTGGGTGCTGAGCCCTCCCAGAGATGGAGTCGTGTCCAGCACAGCCAAACCCCGGGGAGGCTCCTGGCACACGACCACAGCAGGACCACAAGTGCTGCTGGTCTGGCTCCATGCAAAGCACATTTTGAACCTGGGTCTCTCAAGGTTCACAGCTGTGATGTGATATTGCTCTTTCATGTGACACTGCCCTTCAATGTGATACTGCTCCTCCCTTTCTCTCCAGAGCGTGGCAGAGAAATCCAAAGGTTTTTTGGATTTTCCAAACATCAAAACACGGAGAGTTAAGCAATTGGATGAAGCTGGCACAAGCCCCCTCATGAGTGGACAGGAAAAAGTATTCCTCTGTTTCACATCATCCATTCTTCCAGAGGTAGTTATCAAATATTCCTGCTTTTCCATTTTCAGATAAGCTTGCTAAGAAGGAATCATCAGGCAGCTCAGAGCGGCTGTTCATTGGGTTGCTGCATCAGTGTTTATGATGTTTACAGAGAAAAAGAAAATCAGTGTAAGGAGTATCAGAGAGTAATTAATGTATTGTAGTGTGGAATTTCCACTTCCTACCTCCATTTAAATCAAATCAAGTTTGGCAGTGCCAGAGTAAATCAAGGGGCAGCCACCAGGGAGAGGGGATCGGCAGAGGCATTAGAGCCAGATCCAAACCCGTGCCTCACCCAAGCTCCCACTATTATTACTTGTGCAAAGCAAATATTCAGCCTCCAACCCTAAATCATTTCAATTCCTATTTCCAAGTATAATTTAATCTTTTTCAGCGACACTTGATGCTTACTTCATCACAGCATAATGACAGATTAAAAAGTTGTTGAATTAAATATTAAAGAGGACTTCAGGCAGTTCTGCATTTTTAAGGAATAACACAGATTGGAGATGAAATGAGAAGCCCAAATGCATATTTTATTCCAAAAGGAAAGAATACATATATTTTTCCTCCAGGCCACCTACTTTGTAATAAAACATAGGGCAGGTTTTTATTTAGTGGATAAAAGCATGATATAGTATTATAGGATTCGTATCACTGTAAACTGGTACCGTGCCACAGTGTCAAAGCCAATGACACCGTGAGATCAAACACAGCCCTTTGTTAAATATCTACATGCATCTGTGCTGCTTGGCTGTACTGGATATAACTCCATATAGCCATTCACAATATTTTCATTAGACTACCTAAGCACAATTTATTGACTCTCAGATGTGAAAGTTTATCTTGTGATGACACTTCCTGCACGACATCAAAGCACAGAATGCAAAACATAATTTAAACTATTATTGAAATATAAATCATTCCAAGGAAAATTTTGTCAGCATATGAATAAAAATAGTCACTTATTTAAACTGTAGTTTAAAGTGTCTGGAAGTCTTGAAGATAAACAGAGATGACAACAAGTTCTGAACTTTGAAAGAAACCTTCACATTTTGATGAAAATTGCCCCAAACTATTGTATCACAATAATTGGGAGATTCATCTTTTGTATAAAAGGGTCAATGTGCTCACCTTTATTTTTTTACGTATGTATTAAGATTTCTCCTCATCTTTATAGATGGTCATCTCTGTATGGGTCAGACATTTTGCACTCACTCTATAACAAGCATGATGTCCACATGAACAGAGAGGGAGAAAAAGGATCTGGAGAGGTTTTTGATGGCTTGTGAGCATGGTGAGATCAATGTGGCATTGGGATTCTCAAGAATCCCTCAGCCCCTGGTTTACTCAGTGCCATGTCCAGTAAATATTTCCATATGCATGCAGTTTCCCATCCCTGATTTGTTAACCAAAGGAGTCTGGAATCTCAGGGTGTGTCTGGGATGGCAATGGGACACCCCCGGTGTCACCCACCCGCAGGCACAGCACCTCTGGGCAAGAGAGAGGGCAAAGCAAAGGGACCCATCTCCAACCATCTCTGCTGGCACCACGAGGGGTGATCTCGCTACAAAACTAAAGCCTTGGATGCTGCAAACAGACAAAATATCACTGTTTAATAAACAAATTAAAAGATCTCTGCTCTTCTCTGGCAGAGCCTGGCCCTACAGTGCCACAGAGGCCGTTCGGCTCCAGACCCCGCCGGGCAGCCACCGGCACCCGGGTGACACCGTGACACTGCCCAGCCCCGGGCACCGGCGGGGTCTGAGTGCCGGGGAGGGCTCGGTGATGGCCCCGGGCACCGGCGGGGTCTGAGTGCCGGGGAGGGCTCGGTGATCGCCCCGGGCACCGGCGGGGTCTGAGTGCCCTGGGACCGGAGGGGCTCCGGGGCAGCGCCCACCGCCCTGTGCCGGGCACTGAGGGGCTCAGGGCAGCACCCACCGCCCTGTGCCGGGCACAGCACCCATTGCCCTGTGCCGGGCACTGAGGGGCTCAGGGTGGCACCCACCGCCCTGTGCCGGGCACAGCACCCATTGCCCTGTGCCGGGCACTGAGGGGCTCAGGGCAGCACCCACCGCCCTGTGCCAGGCACTGAGGGGCTCTGGGCACAGCACCCATTGCCCTGTGCCGGGCACTGAGGGGCTCAGGGTGGCACCCACCGCCCTGTGCCGGGCACTGAAGGGCTCGGGGTGGCACCCACCGCCCTGTGCCGGGCACTGAAGGGCTCGGGGTGGCACCCATTGCCCTGTGCCGGACACTGAGGGGCTCAGGGCAGCACCCATTGCCCTGTGCGGGGCACTGAGGGGCTCTGGGCACAGCACCCACCGCCCTGTACTGGGCACAGCACCCATTGCCCTGTGCCGGGCACTGAGGGGCTCAGGGTGTCACCCATTGCCCTGTGCCGGGCACTGAGGGGCTCGGGGTGGCACCCACCACCCTGTGCCGGGCACTGAGGGGCTCAGGGTGTCACCCACCGCCCTGTGCCGGGCACTGAGGGGCTCAGGGCAGCACCCATTGCCCTGTGCCGGGCACTGAGGGGCTCAGGGCAGCACCCATTGCCCTGTGCCGGGCACTGAGGGGCTCGGGGTGTCACCCATTGCCCTGTGCCGGGCACTGAGGGGCTCAGGGTGTCACCCACCACCCTGTGCCGGGCACTGAGGGGCTCAGGGCACAGCACCCACCACCCTGTGCCGGGCACTGAGGGGCTCAGGGTGTCACCCACCACCCTGTGCCGGGCACTGAGGGGCTCGGGAGCTCCCGGCGGTGCCGGGCCGGGCATGGCTGCAGCCTCCCCGCCCTACAGGGCCTCAGCGGTCCCGGGGCGCCGTGAGCTTCGCGATTAGAGGGATATTATTAATTATTACTGTCGTTATTAATACCGGAGGGATCGTGGCTGTGTCTTTGTGCGCGCACCCACTCTGCCGGGGAGTCATTAAGCCGCAGAACAATACGGCGGCGAGCGACAAGAGCAAAGCCATTGTTCCCTGCCAGCCTCGCGGCCTGCGCCCATGTAAATGAACTTAATGCTCTTCATTCAGGCGCACTCGGAGGGTTCTCATTTACTGCCTCTCTCTCTGTGACAGCATTTTCTCACCAGCCCTGACTGCATAATTAATGCAAATGCAGCCTTAGTGTCATGAGCCGGGCTCCTTTGGTTTACTTTGGTACGACACTTACAGAGGAATATTAACTAGAGAAAGCAGCATCACAACAGGGGTGGAAAATCAGCCTGTCAGGGACTCATTCCAAATGCCACGGAAAGGAGAGCGCCTTCAAGATTGTTTCATCAAGGTGATTGAGAACAAAAACTACTGAGGAAAATTCGAGCTTACATTTATGAGCTTCTCCACATACATTATTTATATCACCTGAACCTATAGGAACGTTATTTCCGAGCAGATATTGGTACAAAGACACTGTTTAGGCTGAGGACTGGAATTACATGAGCACACACGAAGCTGTGCTGGTGCCAGGTAAGGGCCAGCACGCCCGGGCAGCTCCGTGTGCGTGTCCCTGGATTTATCCCTGCACAGCTCCACACATGCTCGCTCCTCAAAAAGGTCACTGAGCCGCGTACCCGATATAGCCTTTGCAGGGATAATCCTGCATTTTAATCCTGCCTGTTCCAATCAAAATTGGCTCTGTTGGGCTTTTTCTTTCCCAGTAAACCAGACAGCAGTTCTGCACTAAATACGTGTGAATTTAAAGCAGGAGAGCAGGATCCTGCCCTATTCTCAGCACTTTGTACCCAGCCTTACAAGCAGAACATCCCTTTTTTCCACAACAGTCAAACTGGAAATGTTTATTCAGATTAATCTTGCCTGTATTTCGCTACCAGACAGAGCTCTGCCTTGTATTTTTTGATCTGGAACAAAAGGAAATTCAAAAGCACTATATGTTCATTTGCTTTGCTGCTTATTCTTTAGCTACACAGAAAGTCTGTAGTTACACTGCAAAACACACCTCTTGGTATCTGGAATTTGAGGATTTCTGCATTGTCTTTCATTATTGCCTTCTGCTCCCAGGCACACCAGCACTATTTGGACCTTCTGAAAATGCTGCTGTCCTTTACCCAGCTGCTAACACCACACTTAATGAAAATACCCGTCAGACTCTCCCCTCCTCCTTACATCATGTTAATTCAAAAAGCACAAGAATTTTAGCAGCAATAAATATGGACCCTGGTTATCTTCTCTCCTGTGTCAGAGACTCTGGGTCACCTTTCTGATGTGTCTGTAAAGGCTGGAACCTTGAAGTCTTTTTTGTCTAGAAAGCGGAGATTTCCTGGTCATCCCTAAAACCTGTAACTTTGACAAAGCAAGAACCGAAGCAGTGAAATCCGTTCTTTAATGCAAAAAGCTGATGACACCCATCTGCCGAATCTGAGCGAGCTGGTTCTCACTTGTTTCCTCTCCAGTGAACAGACAAACCAAGCCTTACCAGGGGACACACAACTGCTCTGTGGGCAGCTCCAGCAGAGGTGCCCGTGTCCTGTCTCCCACATGCCTTTGGACCGAATGCAGCACAGCCACAGTCCCTTTGTCCGGGATTTGTGCCCAGAATGGGTGCAGCCACCCCAAAAGGACCCTGCAAAGGAGAGGAGGCTCCGGGCTGCTGTCACAGCAGGAGGGTGAGCCTGGTGCAAGCGTCACCCACCCTTGCTCCGCAGGAGGACACGGCTGATCACGAGCAGAGCTCAAGTGTAAAGGTCTCCTGCGTGCTGGTTTTCCTGTCTGCAATGTCTCCAAGCCTAAGGCATTCTGCACAGCCAGGCCTTGGACTTCTCCTTGCTCTGCTGCCACAAAAGCAGTTCCAGCAGCAGCTGTGCTGCCTGTGCCCCAGTCCTGCTGCCCCCGGGCAGGAGCAGCATCCCCCTGCCCCAAGGTCAGGTGTGGGCCACGGACAGCCTGACACCTCCCTGCCACCCGAGGCCCTCACCGGTTTAACTGAATATACAATAACTGAAAAGAACACCTTTATCCCTCTAATATCCCAGAGTACTGAACGGATCAAACGAACATGCCAGTCAAACGGTTTATTTTAGACAGGAAACAGCCCCGCAGACCATTATTACAAATTAAAGGTATTATATTGAAGTCATTTTTAATCCCTTATAAATGAATAACCCTTCTACTAACATTAAATCATTTTCTTCTGCACAAGTAACATTTCCTTTCGGCAGCACAGGATCTATTCCCCCACAGACCGGGAGCTATCCTTCCGTCAGAGCCGGCAGCGGCTGATTACACCGCACCAGGACTCATAAAATTCCCACAGAACTGGCACTTGCATCTTCCCAGGGCAGCGCTGCCTTCTCTCATCCATAAGCAATAATGCCACTTTATTCTCTGTAATCAGCACGCCGATGATTATTTAGACGCAGCCTCGTAATCCTCCTCACAGCAACTACGGAAGATCTGGATCTGAAATCTGCAGCCAAGGAATTCCCCCTGCTGCAAGCAGGGATGTGGGAGCCGGGCCCCATTCCGCAGCACGGGGACGTGCACTGGGCTTATTTATGTTTGGCAGCTGGACAGAAAGTGGAGCAGGAGTCTGGGAAAGGAGCGAGTTCACACAACTTCGAGCAGGAACCGCACAACGTTTGGGCACGGCTCTAATAGGGCATCAATATTGTCATTTAAACTTAGGATCAGTACACAAATGTGCTATAAATGGGAAAATCCCTTGTGATACTGGTGTGAAACACGCAGCTCATTGATTTTGTTCTTGATGGTCGGCTATTAAAGCGGCGAACACGCTGACCTTGTGTGCACAGGCAGACAGTGTGCATGCAACATAAAGTTGAAAAACAGCTTTAAAATGACTGTTTCAAACTGCAGACTGCAAACCTTCAAATACAGACAGGCATTCCATAGTTTATTTTAAATTGGCAACCACAATTTAACAAGCTATTCCAACAAAGGATTAGCATAGCATGTGCTTTTCCTTAGCCATCAATTATGACATGGGGAATGCAGGGCACAACTTCAGTGTCAGATTACAGCGTGCAGCACAAACCCCACTCACAGCTCTTTGCTCTACAATTCCCACTTCGCAGGAGCCAAGCCACAACACTTCCCCAGCATCATCCTGCACCTCCACGGACCTGCAGATTACAAGTCCTTGGCTGCTTCTCTGCCATATTTCTACCATCTAAACGAAGAAAAAACACAGACTGGTATTTATTTCTGTGCTCTCATGTCAAATAAAACCTCAAGTGCATCTCTTCGTTGTAGATTCCATTACATAAACATTTTTATTTTTAAAAAATTGATTAAATATTGAATATTTCCATAGGATGAAAACAGCAATTTCCACTTAGCACGATGACAGTTTTAGATGCTTGACCTGTTATTAGGCATAAAATTAACAGTTTTATCAATCTCAAAAATGGGATGATTGCATGCAGATACTGAGGTGCACGAGCCTAAGATGTGTATATAATTTAGCAAGATTTAAAATCTTATCTTCACACAAATTTGTCATACTTACAAATGCCTGCCTTATGAATTGAAAAAATATTAAGAATTATACGTATTTTAAATAAGAAAGTTTTTATTATCCCCATCACGTGGATGCAGAGTGGATTTCATGCAAAGAGGGAGGGAGAGCCCCTGTTTTAGCTATTTTTCCTGTCCTGCTGTCCTTTCTCCTGCATTTGCCTAAAGGCTCTCAGTAAATTACACTCCAAGTAAATGACTGTAATTTACCCGTTGAATTCCCTTGTTCAGGAAAAGCACACACCACACATTCCAGCGTTTCCACAGCTCAAATTTACCATTCTCGGTGTCAAGAACAATCCACGAGCAGTAATTTGAAACTGTTTGAGCCTTCAAATAAGGGAAATTAGAAATGTTTTGAGAGCTAAGATTTTCAGCGAGGAGATAAAATCGGATAAAATCTGTAACAGTTCAATTCCTTCTCCTTTCTATTTATGAGCAGGGCATTAACTGTTCTGCTCAGCACCATCGCCAGCCGATCCTGCCCAGGAAGCGAGACCGGTAATAAACGGGAAGCCTTCTTAATGAGGGAAAATTTTTTAAAGGCCTAATAACAAAAATAAACGCAGAGGAACGACCTCGCAGCAGAGCTGAGCGGCAGCACAGCGCCGAGTCCCAATCCACCCGCGGCCAAACTCCTTCAACTCCGCCAGGAATTCCCCCCAAATTCCTGACTAGGCTTAAATTCAGCCATTTGTTATCCGACGGCTCAACCCTGACAACAGAGCTGAGGCTGTACAGCTGGGCAAATCTCAAAATTAAAATATTCTATAAAACAGGATTTTAATTAACGTCTAGAGCGATTAAAGCAGAGAAATCCATACATGCTGGTGATGAATTATCCCACGCGGCTGCGGGGAATGTTCTGGGCCCGGTGACGGATTCGCTGCCCGGGCACACACAGACACCTCCCCACGCTGCTCTCACGCTCCGTAACCACAACCGCCTATTTCACTCTGTCTAAAGGCAGGTTTTCATATGGTAAAACTGTTATAAATCCTCATTATCCTAAATAAAATTACAGCACTTTAAACATTTCCAGGGAGAACATTCTCTCTTCTAAACAACTACCTTAGCGAGTAATAGGAAGCAATATGGTTGCACTTGTGTCACAGTTGGAAGTCTTTTTAAACTGTCGCCCTGCTAGCAAACCAATTCTACATATTAAAATGAATGGATTGCTTATTTCAAGGGGAAAAATCATTTATAAAATCAAGACCATTATTAAGATACTGTGACTTATTTCCACTCCAGAGTGCACAAGAAACAGATAAATGCAGCAACCTATGCAGCCTGAAATGTCTTTTTTTTTGATGCCACAATTTTCTTTTTCAAATGAGTCATCCATGCGTACAAGTAAATTAAAAATTGATCTAGATTCCGCATGCAAGGAGCTGAAGTTTTTACATGTTTCCATATTA
Source organism: Certhia americana (assembly GCA_018697195.1). Lineage (NCBI taxonomy): Eukaryota > Metazoa > Chordata > Aves > Passeriformes > Certhiidae > Certhia > Certhia americana. Next base: position 405,292 of record CM031872.1, read on the forward strand.
CAAACAAGTACGGAGCTTGCAAACATCTGGCTCCAGGCTTTTATTTCCAAAACAGGAGAGATCTCCCTCCTGCCCCCCCTGCTCGACACTGTCAGTGCCAGAGGCAGGATTTTGGCTGGGTGCTGCAGCCACACCCGACCCTGCAGCAGGTCACTTTGATTTCTAAGGTATTTCTAGGAATTGACCTGACTTCCTCAGGAATTCCTCAGGAATTCTCGTTTTACTTCAGAATAACACCCTGCTCTGGCCATATAGCCTGTTTATTCAGGACCCTTTAACAGATTAGTTGTTTGGATTAAATCTAATCAGAGGTTCAGTTAACACCCCACAGCAGGTTTGGGAGCGTGCACCTTGTAGTCACTGAGTAAATTATAGGATCCCTATAATTTGATGAGAACATGTGGGCATTTTTCCATAAGCTCATAAATTACTGATTGCTTTTTGTAGGTTCCATTGATACTAATGTGTGCTTCCCTCCACGGCTCTGCCCCAGATTGTTGCTGGCACAAACATCGCCACTTGGAAACCCAGTAAATTACGGAAACATGTTTAATCATGAGGTTTAAAAACTTTGCACATTAATGATGGGGAAGGCTGCAGTTCTTGAGCTGCAAACAGCCTCTCTGTGGGTTGCCCAGGGCAAAAGGCTTCCAGCACAGATCTGCTTTCCAGTACAATGGCGTGGCTGGGATTAGCACAGGAGATCCCTCAAATGGGCTTTTCCCCTGTGGACTCTTACCCACCAGCATTTCCATTTTTGTCCCACTTGGTCCCACTCCCCAAACCGGACAGCAGCCTCTGCACACGCTGCAGCTCGTGCAAACCTCATTTTAATGGAAAAGGCAGCTAATAATAAAGCAATTAGCTGCTCAACTAAGAAACTGCCAGTTTTGCTGTTGTCTTTTTTTTTAATCATTGAAAATTTCTCTGTTAATTTCCAGCCATTTGTAGAATCCGTTTCCATAATTGCAAACCTGGATGGATTGTTTCTAGAAGTTGAACCATGGCCGATGCCAGCAGAACCTACGAACACATAAAAGCTTCAGTTTCTAATGTCACCATCAAGCCAAAAACAATTACACCCATTTGAATTATGGCAACCAATAAACTTAGATAATCACCATATGCAACATAACATTTTGGCACTTGAACTAAAAACTCTTGTAGACAACTATAGATTGCTGCTAATGTTGAGCGTTCTTGTCCTACCCAAGGCTGCCAATAGAAATGCCAAAGCTGCTGAATGCTGCTCATCCTCGTAATGTTGTCAGTGAATGGCACATTCACACAGCCCCCAATCCTCTCTTCCCAGGCATGGTCTTCTCCAGCTGCAGCTTAATTTCCTGTGACTTGCCTAATTACTGTAATTAAGGATTAATTGCCATTAATTATTCACACATAAGCTCATCGCAAATCATGGGGTAAATGTCTTATGAAAGCTGCCATACAAGCCATGTATAAACACACTGGGATGCTCCAGGCAGGAGAATCTATCACTCAGCCCTGAAGCAAATCTCTGTGCTTCTCTTACAAAAACAGCTATAACTCTCCGAAACTCGACAGTCTTCCAGGTAAGCATTAGGTTACAGAGCATGTTTTCCTGTGGAAGCCACAACGGTTTTATTAGTACTATAAATGCTGTTTTATCTTTCCAACTGCTATTTTTATGTTTCCATTTTTATTCTACGGTGCTCAGTTTAGGACAAGCGTTGCTGGGAGGAGGAACGCTGGCCGCTGCGCTCCCGCACCCTGCACACCGGGGTGACAGAGCCATTGCCATGTGACAGAGCCACTGCCAAGGACAGCCCAGCCTGCCATGGGAACCCCCAGTGCTCCCACACTCCCAGACACCTTTGCCAGCGCTTGCACACTGAGTACTCTGCATAAATACCCTCTGAGAGAGCAGAGCGTCCTGCCAGGCAGGGCCAGGAAAAACCTAAAGCCCAGCAAAGGTGCTGGATGTGGTGGAAACAAACTGGGAGAGGCAATGGAACGAGCCCAGCGTTACCCGGCCACCCTGGGCATTCCTCTGCTTCTGTGTAACTGTCTGCCATCCATGTTCAAAGCAACGTGAAGCAGTTCCTTTGTAAGGGCACCAAGATAACAGGGGATATCAGCAGCGTGGGCATGGGGTGCTGGCTGACACAGGGGCACCAAAGCCAGGCCCCCCTTCCCCAAAACTGCATTACTGTCAGCCTCCCAGCTCCTTCACTGCCACTCTGAAACTGCACAAATTTGATTTAACAGAACGAACTGCAGTGCTGGGGTGTGTTGTGCCAGGAGTCAAGGAGATCCTACATCAACGCTTGCGTTACCACTGAAACACTGCCCCAGGAAATTTAAGTGTACGCAGGCAGAATGTTGCTCTAATTGTTATGTTAGTACCTTCTGCAGCAAATTAATGCATGAAACATTTTCATTTCGGTACATAAGTTTGTGTGTCTGAGTTAAACATTTATGTTAATGGACCTTCTGGCAGATCTGTAATGTTTCAAATACTCTTGTAGAACAGCTTTTTCTAAATACATCATTTAGCAGTTCTTTCCCCATTTTCTACCTGATCTGGGGGCATGCAGGAAGAGAAACTATTTCACAGTTTTAAAAACCTCCTGCTTGAGTAACTACAAACTCAGCTGCATTCAGGCAAGGTAGCAATTATGCCTGCACCGCCAACAGCGATGTAGGATTGTATTAAAAAAAAATTAAATAAAAGGCACACTAATAGCCAGCATATGCTGCCATCATAACACCCTGCATCAGCACACTGTGCTGCCCAGCCACCACACTGCCAGCACCCATCCCACACCCCATGGACCAGCCAGCCCCGAGCACCCTGTGGGGCTGTGGCTGGGGTGCAGTGCCCAGGTGCCCACCTGTGCTGGCAGGACCTGTCCTGTCCCCCAGCATGGCTCCTGCATGCTGTCCCCATGCTGGCTGCCCTGGAAACCCTCCACGGATCGCCTTCCTGTGACTCTGACAGGAGGGCACGCACACGGTGTTGGGATGGCTGCCAGGATCCTGCCGTGTGCCAGGACACGGCACTGCGGGGCACGGAGAGGGGAAGGTGCCCTCCAACCCTGCAGGTGCACAGCAGGAATGGGGCATTTCTGTTTGGTGGGGACACGTGCCAGGACACGGCCTGGGAGGGGTGAGGGCTGCCCCAGACCCTCCCCCAGCCCGTGCCAAGACCTCTCAAATGCACCAGCCCATCCCAATGCCCAGTGCTGCCTATGGCCATTGTCCCTGCTCACTGATGGTGCCTCCTAAATTGGTATTTCCCTTTCTCTGGCCACCTTGTTACTCAGGCATCTGCCAAGCTCTGCCATGTCCCACTCCATTTATGGCTTACCAGCTCCTATGACCTGGGTAATTAGGATTTATGTGTTAATTGGAGTAAATACAAAGATGGGAGTTATAGACATAAATTCCCCAAAGCTGTCGAGGACTACCCTTAGCAGAGCAGTGCTGAGCCCAGCATGGCCACACACCACGGCCCAGGGCACAAGGAAGAGCGGGCAGGAGAGTGTCCCTGTAGCCAGTCTGACCCTTATTCCCACGTTTCTGGGCCTCATGGCCAAGGATGGCAAAGGCTTTCTTGGGAAGCAGGCAGGCAGCACGGAGCAGAAGTGCAAAGCAGAGCCTGTTTGCGTGTGAGTTAATGTTCCTGAAAACACCTGGAGTAAGCCCAGGTTTTACAGCCACAGCAGCCACAGGCAGGGCCCAGGGAAGGGGCACATGAGGAAAGGTCACTGCTAAAGGCCCGAGCACTGGACAGCACGTGGGGGTGAGCCATCCCTGTCCCTCCATCCACAGGGGCTGGGAGCTGGGAGTTGGCTGGGCTCTGGGAGCTCTCTGGGCTCTTGGTTCTGGTTCTGGGAGCTGTTTGGGCTCTGGGCTCTGTGCTCTGGGCTCTGTGCTCTGGGCTCTGGGTTCTGGTTCTGGGAGCTGTTTGGGCTCTGTGCTCTGGGCTCTGGGCTCTGGGTTCTGGGCTCTGGGCTCTGGGCTCTGTGCTCTGTGCTCTGGGTTCTGGGCTCTGGGCTCTGTGCTCTGGGCTCTGTGCTCTGGGCTCTGGGCTCTGTACTCTGGGCTCT
>CM031872.1:420916-435521 GCA_018697195.1 Certhia americana
CCGCGGTGCCATCCCTGCCCGGGGAGCGGCTCCGTCCAGACCCCGCCGTGCCGGGCTGTGCCCTGCAGTACCGGGCGGTACCGGGCTGTGCCCTGCGGTACCGGGCCGTGCCCTGCCGTACCGGGCGGTACCGGGCTGTGCCCTGCGGTACCGGGCGGTGCCGTGCCGTGCCGTTCCGTTCCGTTCCGTTCCGGGCCGCTCACGCTGTCCCGGCAGCCCGGCCGTGCCCGCGGCTCCATCACGGTTCATCGCCCGGCACCGCTCCGGGGGATTTTCACATGGCCGAGCCTCGGAGAAGTTCAGCCTTTGATCAAGGTTTAGCGTGCCTGGAGTGGCCGTGGAGCAGGAAAGGGCTCCCATTTTCTGTGTCACAGGGTGCCAGTGCTGATCTCCTTAAAGCCCCAGAGTTTTCTTCCAAGACTGGATTACGCTCAGCAATTAAGGTAATGAACTGGCTGAGGTAACAAAGCATAATGATCTCTTTTGTCCTCTGAATGCTTATGAACTCGCTCCCTCACAATAGTCTGGAATGCAGAGCTTTCTCCAACACCGGGGCTTAAAACTGTGTAAAAATGATTACTTCCATTATGCCTTCATAGCTTGACATTTTTAATTTAAACACCTGTAATATTTAAGCATACTTCTCAGAACCCAAATACCCGCTCTCAAAGAATGCTAGCTTACATTCCTGCAATATTTTGACATCTTAGGAGTATTATTTTAATGCCTGAAAAGATAATGTGATGAATCCATTGCAAATATATCAAAATATGTGTATAGAGGACTGTTGCTCGTGTTTTGTTTGAAAACAATGGATTTCTCAAAACAAGGCACAACAGCTGAGCGAGCAGTCAGCGTTTCATCAGGCACTCTGTCGTGTCAATAAGGAACCACATTGTCTGGGCATATGTGCAAACGCAACACAACTTTTGCTCCAAACCAGCCCTTTTCTGTGATATCAAACCCTGCCGTGCTCACTGCCACCCCTCCCAGCACAGGGTGTTTTGATGCAGCTATTTCACTTTTTAAAAGCATTTACTTAAGGTTTTATTTATTTATTTTGAAACATCTGGCTACTACTTTTACATTTTTCTCAAATTTTTTGCATGATATAAACCTTCTGCACTGCAGAATCTGCTGCACTCTGATCTTTCATCTTAACACATTTCCAGCCCCAAATTTCACTTCAATCTCACCTCATCTCTCCATACTACATTAACCCCTGGCAATTGCCTTCCAAATGACCCCATTAAGCTGTAATTGCCTCAGCAGGCCTGCACTTTCGCTTGTAATTCTGTACCTCTCATCTCCCAGACGTTCTCTCAGCATCATTTCGTGTTCTGGCTCCCTTCACTGAGCTCAGCTTATGACCTCGCTGCACCATGGCCGAAATGACTACTAAAAGCATAACAGAGACGGAATTCCATTACTTATTTTTAAAAGTTCTCTGGTGCCCTAATGTAATATTCTTTGGGGATTGTTGTCAAGGATACCAAGCACCAGCCATTAAAACCTTTTGTTTCCCAAGGCATTCCGTCTTTTATTAATAAATAAAGATAAAGAGAAGCTCATCCACCCTCCACAAAGTCAGCGTGTGTTTGCAATGCTCTGGTACAGCTCCAATCCTCACTGTGCCCCCGGACGTTACCCGGAGCAGGGGAGGGCAGGCTGGCAGCTCTGCCCAGCTCCGGGGCTGCCATGCACAGAGAAATTAAACCATTGCAGATGATTCTGCAGGAGCAACTCAGCACAGTAATGCTGCCTTGAGCATATGCTGCCGCTGTACCCGTAATGGAAATGAAAGCCGAGGTCCGAGCAGCCTTTTGTGGCCACCACGCCGAGGAGGAGGAAAACTCACACTGTCATATCCCACTGTCAGGGCTAACAGTCTATCAAGGATAATGGGAATCCCCAACGGGGGCGAACAAAACAGCATGGAAAAAGCTGGCTAATCCTTTAACCGGGTTTGTGGCTCAAATGTGTTAAAGAGGAACCTCCCGCTCCCGGCTGTTGTGAGACGGCCAGGAGACATATATTTCAGATTGAAAATTAATTGGTGCTGGATCCAAGCAAGCCTTTGCAGCAAGCAGTAACCTTTTCATTTTATGGTCATGACACTGAAATATTAAGAGCCCTCTTCTCCCATAAACTATATAAACAGAGGCTCTCTGAAAAATGGAGGTAGTTTTTTTCTGTGGCAGAGAAGGAGTTTTACTCTTAATTCATAATAAAAGTTAGGGCTGAGGCTGCATGGGGCAGGAGGTCCCTGCTCAAGGGGTGCCGGCGCCCACGGGGGCTCTCCCAGCCCCAGGGGGATGGGGTGCCCCAGGTGCAGCAGTGGGGCTGGGGTCTTCCGAACATCCTGCTCAGCAGGGCTGGCTTGGCACTGCCAGCAGAGCCAGAGGTTGCCACATCTGGATCACGTCCCGCCGTGGAAGGGCAGAAGCGGGTGGGACCAAGGGAGGCTGTGCACACACCGGGACCGGGGGCAGCAGAGGGGCCCTGTGCAGTGCCCTGTGACCCCGCTGAGGTCACCTCCTGCTCGGGACTCCCTGCACACCTGACCTGTGACCTGTTCCTTCAGCATCTGCTGCTCGTCACCAGCAGGGACAGCGCTGGAGCCCATCAGCCTCCACTGCTCAGGAGAGACCCACATGCTTCGGGTTGGTTTTTTTAACCCTATTTGTGGCAACAATGAGTTCACATGGATTTTTAGCCAAGAAATACATTTTATCCAGGATTCCCAACTGAAAGCAAGTTCCTGAAAGCTTTTCCCTTCTCCTTGCCAGAAGGATGGAGGAGATCAGTGCCTGTGGGCGTTGCATGTCTCTGGTGTTGGGAGGTGACACTGTCACACCAGGACCGAGGCCACTGTCTGTTTCTCTGCCAGCCCCTCACAGACACCCCAGCACTGGCACTAAGGCAGAACAGGGTCTGGGAATGCTATCCTGCCACCCCAAAGCCACCTCCCCCAGCCATCCTCCGTGGAGATGAGATGACAAAATCAGTCTAATCGCTGAGCTGCTCCAAGGGTCCCAAAGGGAATAAAAAATAACTGGGAACTTTTCCAAAACAGGATGGTTTCTGCAGGCAGATGCTTGGGCCTGGCTTATTCCTGTGGCTGCGTGTGAGCCACGTGTGAGCTGTGTGAGAGCCACATGCTGCAGCAGCCTCACGCCTTAGGCTGTTTTTATTCTACACACCAGGCAGGAAATTTTCATTTCATGCATCACTCACATTTTATCCTGATTCTGCGAAGTCAGGTCTTGCACTGAAGGTAAAGCCTGGAGGAAATCAGATTGATTCGGAGTTGCTATTGTTTGGAATTCCAGTCTGGGCTCATTGGGCACTGATTTTGTTTGCTTTCAGCAAAGCTTGTGGTACCATAGTACAGAGCTGAGACAAGCAGCTGAATGAAGTCAAGCCACATACTTCAGTTATTTTTGTTTTCTTTAAAATGAACTTCGATTTCATCACGTTCTGCCAATCTGTAAAATCCAGATAATGCCATTTTTATCAGCATCCTGAGGAAAGATTATCAGCCCCAACAGAAGTCATGACCAGCAGATCTGGGTCTGTCCTGGTTCCATTTTAAGATCACCTGTACCTGTGGCTGTGCACATGCTGAGACTGTGGGTGGTCACCAAACATCACCTGCACGTGCACAGCACACTGACACCTGGGGCACCTTTCCACACAGCACCTTGGCTTTGCTTAAACAGGACTGGATCCTGAACACTATCAGCTTAAACAGGACTGGATCCTGAACAGAATCTCTTGGGCTTTTCCATGCAGAGGTTACGAGTACATTGCCAAAAACACCACTCAGAAATGTTACAAATACGCAAAGAGGTGAAATCACTAAAGATAAAGCACCTCCAACTCCCAACCTTTGCAATATTTCTTGTTTGTCTGGTTACTGGAGTAACCACGAGTTAGAGAGACACTTCATCGCCATCTCCAGAGTTCTGGACATGTCTAATGAAAACAGCAAGTCATGAAACATCACGCAGCATCAATGCTACAGCCAAGGCAACTCTGAAAAATGAGTGGTGCTTCTCGTATTCCAGGATCCTTTTTCCAAGAGAAAAGAACTAATCAAAGTAACATCATGCTCCATATACTCCTCACCTCCCTGGAGTGCAGGAGCCAGCCCAACCTCCTCGGACGAGGCACAGTGAAGGGAACAGCAGCACTCACTGCCAGGCTGCCCTGGCACACAGAGACAGCTCTCACTCCAAGGGCACAGCTGCCATTTGCAATGGAGAAAATGAACACCCCACTCTGCACTGCCTCCCCTTGAACCTTGCACCAAGTGAGACCCCCTGTTTCACCAAAGCCTTAGTTCCCAGAAAGGACACCAGGGAGCTCCATTCTTCGGTCATTCTGGCTCCTCGACATGTTTACTTTTCACTCCTAATTAACTCCTAATCCCTGAACTCCCAAGGAAGTTTTCAGTTATTTTCTTTCCTCTCTGCAGCCCCCAGCACTACAATGAAACACACACCCTTCAGTAATACCAACATCCTGCCTGGATTTACTCTGTCCATGTTCCATCAATCCCTGTGCAACAAACCCGAATGAACCACAGATGGGTTCTGTAATTCAGAGCAAGAACTGGGCACGAAAGAGGGAATTCCATGGCTAATGGGACACCCAAAGCCCGGCATGATGACTGGCCTGGCAAAGCCCCACTGCAGGGAAGGCAGTGGTGAAAGTGAAGAGCACCTCTGGCCCCATTAACAACTGCTTTGTAGGAAACAAAACACTCTTTTTGTAGGTAAAAACGATACAAAGCAGAACCTGATGATACATTTTTCCTTTCAGTTTTAATCAGGCTTCCTGTTGTAAAAGCTCAGCAGACAGTGACGCGAGACACTGCCTCCCAACTTCGGTTCACCTTTGCCGTTCCACCAGGGACACCGTGTCAAGATTGTTCAGCTTTTTTGATGAGTGCTGCGTGAGTAACTAATGTGTAAATGCAGATACGTATAGAAAGCAGTTTTGACAGTGATGTATTGCAACTGGTTCCAGATGTCGGCGAGGGATGCTTGGCCAGGCACCTGGGGCTCGCCTGCCACGGAGCCGCACCAGCACCAAACCAGCCTGCACATAGATCACAAGGCTTTAACTCTCCAATTATAATCTTATTAAACAACCATCACTCGAGCTTCTGCTTCTCCTCTTCCAGGATGCTGCAAAATATCTCTGTGTTGTTGCTCACATTTTAATTTTAATTAAGGAGAGATAAGCTGCAATGTGGAGCTTAGCACTAAACCCCGCAGTTTGGCTGTCAATGGGAAACTTAAAAGCAAGCTGTTGAATTGGTCAAAATTAACCTTATATTAACATTTCACATTTTTTATATCACTACACCAAAACCTGCACACTGCAGATGCCAAACATTTAATTAGATCTCCCCTAATTCCTGAAGTAAATGTTGAAATGGCTCTACAATGCTGCATTTTCCATGGAAGACATGAGCTGGTACTGAATTTGCATCTGATACTGGAGCAAACTGCCAGCAAGGTCATTCTAAAGAGGAAGCACTTGTACTCGATAGTAAAATTCATTAAAGACACACTGAATCACTGGAAACCCCAGGTCTCCAGCTGTGACCCATGTCCTCTGTGCCATGCAGTGGGCATCCTGCGGGCAGTGTGCCCTGGGACACAGGGCCACCACTGCTCCATGGGGTCCTGTCCTCCCTGCCAACACACTCACCCCTTCTGGGGCACTAACAAGGGGACATTCCACATAAAAATAAAGATGAAAATGTGCATTGAAAAACGAGGTAGTTAATTAGCGCCGTGAGAGTCAGACTGGCTGCACAGTTGATGCTGCGGGAGGACGCGGCCGGAGGAGGCAGCAGGCAGAGCAGAGCGCACGGTACATTCCCGGAGCAGCACTTAACCCACAACACTGATAAAGTTGCACTCCGTACAGCGGAGCGTTTGTAGCTCGGCTCGGCATCAGTGTTTGGTCTAAAGGGAATTTTCTCCAACAAGCTGTCTGTCTCCCTCCTGGCTGGCTCGGAAGCACGCTGCTCTCGGGGGATCGCCCTGCGGCTCGCTCCCTCCACGCCGGTGTGATTCCCGGCGCCGCTCATTGATCACCGGCGCTGCGAGAGCAGCCGTGTGCTCATCCCAGAACAAAGGCAGAGGGAGACCTGTGCTGCAGCGCTCCTCTATCACGCCGAGGGTTCAGGGCACGATAAATGGAAGCACTGAAGGCAGGGATGATGCCACAGCACCGCTGCCGTGCTCCCTTTCCACCCGAACCCGTCCATCCATCGCCCCCACACTGCGGTCAAAGGCCCTGTGATTAATAACCTTATGATGAGTAAACTATTGCCTAATCGGGGCTGTTGGGCCTCCTGTCACTCAGTGTATGACTGGGGGGAAAAGGCAGACTGACCAGCATCTGATACTTTTCCAGTTGGATCATCAAAATTAATTCTAGCCTGCATTTAAATGACCAACCTGTAAAATTTCATTGCTAGCATGGAACCTGCTAATGAATGGCACCAGACAGCACGAGAGCCGTAAACTATCGCCCGTGTCCTTCTGCTTACAGAGCTCCTGTTATGACAAACCTTTATTGGCCATTTGTGGTACAGCATAAACCACCCGGAGCCAGGCTGGGCTTTTGTTCCAGCTCCAGCAGCCAGAAGGATGGAGATGTCCTGGCTGGGAAAGAAAGTTCCGGGGGCATTTGATTGACCTGTGAGCTTCCTTCAATGACACACTCTGCATTTCGAGACAGCGGATGGGAACCAAAGGACCTTTTGCTTCACTAAAGCAGAAACTGATAAAAAATGGCCTTTTCCTGCAGTCAGTAAGGCAGGATGGGGACGAGATGATACAGATATCTCACGCCCGGCATGTTAATGTGCAGGAGCATCCTGGTGTGAACAGCCTGGCTGCACAGGCAGTGCTGCTCCCCTGGGCCAGCTGCTGGGGGCAAGGGCCAGGGGCTGTGGCTGTGCTGCCTTTGCCAGCCCTGCTCCCACAGCCGAGGGTGCCCAGGCAGAGCAGGGGCAGGACACAGGCTGGAACTTCACCAGAGCTGTGGCTCCTGGAGCACACATGCACACCCACAGTGTTTCCAGGGTGGCATCACCTCCCCATCCCTCCTCGTCCCTTTGGCACTGGGCACAAAAAGCCACCAGCACTTCCAGGCTCAGCGGCTACCTGGAGCACTGCAGCAATTTTAACTCTGATTTTATACTTCCTTTTTAGTCCCTTGGCTAACAAACTGGCCAGAAGTCGTGTCTGGAAAATCCCAACATGATTTGGGCAGCTAATATCGAGGCAGAATATCAGGCAAGTAATTAAGATGGTTGGGTAATTGTAAGGAATGTTAATTCTTCCACTTTTTTAGCTGGGAACAAGGGATGGTTTGCGACCAAGCCCCGTTGTCAGGACGTCACATGCGGAGCGGGGGAGCGTGGGGGCCTGGCAGGTGCCCACACATATGACAAACCATGAAATCCTACAGAAAATTTCCACTATTCTGGGAGCACTGCTGCTGTTCTGTACCTTTCACTGTCTTCGGAAGACGAGGAGGAGGATTATGATGAGACACACAATGGGGATTATATGCATGTTTTTTTCCAGAGGAGATGAGTCCTGATCTAACACCCAATGAAGTTAATTCTAAGGTAGTTTCCAGCCCCTGGAACACTCCTCCAGCTCTGATGAGCCAACTGACTGAAGCCCTCTGCACCAAAGGTGCCCCTTCCCCTCTTTTATTCCGGTGCCCTTGTGCACAGGGGTGCTCAATCATTAACTGTAAGGAATGGAATTAATGTTCCCAGCAATGTGTGTGCTACAGGAGAGCAGGAGAGCCCAGTCCTACCTGCCAGCACGGCTGGAGCCTGCCCCAGCTGACTGCAGGACAGAGCTCACACACACATCCTGGTTACAGTCACATACAAATTACTTCGAGAAAAAACAAAGTTTCTTGGAAAGCAGGACACACCTTTGGAGGCTGCACTGGGAGCACTTTTCCCTGCACAAACCTTTGATGTGGGATGGCCTGGCTGCAGGGCCAGCCAGGCAGAGAGGCTGAGATGATCCAAGGGACAATTAGTGAGGGGCTGGGGCTGGCACTGGGAACGAGCCCGAGGGGATTCACTCAATTTAACAACCACCCCATAGCCCTGCTGCCCCTGCTGTGCTCTCCTACAGGCCGGGCAGCAAGTCAGGAAGAACTTTTCACAAGCATTTTCACAAATCAAAGACATATGCTGCAGGACACTGTCCCTCTCTGGGGTACAGTGGCCATGCCAGCCCCACAGATCCTGCTCTCCTGTGGACATTGTCCCTCTTTGGGGCTGTGTGGCCATGCCAGCCCCACAGATCCTGCTCTCTTGTGGACACTGTCCCTCTCTGGAGCTGTGTGGCCATGCCAGCCCCACAGATCCTGCTCTCCTGTGGACACTGTCCCTCTCTGGGGCTGTGTGGCCATGCCAGCCCCACAGATCCTGCTCTCCTGTAGGACACTGTCCCTCTCTGGGGCTGTGTGGCCATGCCAGCCCCACAGATCCTGCTCTCCTGTGGGCTGGGAGAGGCATGGTCACAGGTTCACGTGTTGGGCACCGGTGCCACCGTGCTGGGAGCACACAGAGCCCCACTCTGCTGAATGCCACACAAACGCCCCCATCCCATTGACACGAGGCCCCTCACTGTGATTTGCACTAACAGATATTTCATGATCTCTATGTGGAAATCTACAAATGAAAAAGAAATTACTGCAGGCACACGGTCCTCCGCCAGCAGAGTAGTAGTAAAAGGAGTTAAGAGACACTGAGGAGACATGGTCGCTTATCACAAATATTCTCCCAGAAAAATAATAATAATCATCAAAAATTGCATTTTAGGACATCGACATTAAGAATATGCTGCTTTAAAATGTGCTCTTTATCTCGGCGACAGCATGAGTGTACAGCATGTGACGGAGCAGTTGCCATGGCAATGCTCTTTAGTGAGCAGCAGCCTAAACAAGTGCATAAAGCCCATTTACAGCAGAGCATGTGCCAGGCCATGGAACTCGTGGAACATGCCAGCATGGGAGCACTGCCTGGGAAGGCCCTCAGAAACCCCTGCAGGATTTGCACGAGCAGCCTGGTCTGTTCCCCAGGTGTGCAGCAGGACACAGGTCCCCGTCCCCAGGAGCCATGTCCTGGAGATGGGGCACACGTGGCACACCCGCTGCTGCTGCCCTTCCCTCAGCCAGGCTCCACGAGAGCAGCCACCCCTCACACAGGGGTGAGGAGCAGGGCTGCCCACACGGCTCCCCCACTGTCCCAGCCCCACTGTGCCACCTTCATGGGGCTGATCCCCCCACCCACGGGTGGTGCTGGGGGCAGGAAAACCCAGCTGAGGTTTCCCAGAGGTGTTCAAAGATGGAAGGGGACACTTCCCTGCTCACCCCAAAGGGACAGCCATGGCACTGGGGTCTTTCATGGCTGCTGGAGGATGCCAGCACCACCCCAGTGACCTGCAGGGTCTGATCTCACCCAAGAGTCCCCCCAGCAGTTGGGAATGGGGCCCCCAAGCCTGGGCACAGTCAGGGGATGCACTGGATGGTCCCAAAGCACAGACACAGCAGAAGCATCTCCTACACTGCAGCACAGAGCACTCCAGCAGCAGATACAGCTGGGGTACCCAAAACATGTCTCTCCCTCTGTGCCCACCTGCACCTCCACAGCCCCAGGGTTATAACCACAGCTTATACCCTTCACCAACCCCTGCAAGCCACTCTCCAAAGGATCGCAACAAGACGAGGGCAGAAAACTAAGTTTGCATTCTTCTGTCATTTCCAAAACTTGTTTGCAAACATTACATTTTTATTTTACTTATTTAGGGAAAATTACACAATTCTTCATAGCACAGTTTAAAAATAACTCCACTATTAATGCAGGCCCTTTATTTAATCACTGGCTAATTTACTCCTGACAGAAAGTAAATTCCACTATTTTCTGTGAGGCTTTATGAAATTGCCATCATTTTTAATTAATTCTTAATTAAAATATATTACACCACAGCTTCTACCCATCTCTCTTGATATTCTAACATAATCAATTCAAGACCATTTACATATCATTAATTAAAAGCCTTCCTCTCTCATCCTTAAAATCATAATGAGGCTCTATTTCTCATTAGCAGCCTTTAAGGGATAAAATAACAATACAGACAAGAATGAATGGTAATTTCAAAAACCTCTTTTCTGCTCTTGCAGCCCCTCAGACTGGACGGTGACATCGCCCAAGTTAGCTGCCAAAGGAGTTCCTGAATGTTTGGCAAAAGCAAACGCTGAGAGCAGGAGCACTGCAGCCCTCCACAGTGCCTCAAGTCAGAGGGTTCCTCGTGTCTGATTCCAGCCCTGGTGGCTCCCCCCGAGCCCTGGGACTGTCCCCTCACTGGTGGGACAGGCACCCTGCCCGGATCCGTGCCAGGACCTGGCCACACACGAGGGCTCTGGGGATGGCTCCAGCCCCAAAACCAAAAGTCACCAGCAAAACAGGATCGTTGGTGACTGCAAAACCTCTCAAATCTGTGTAAACACACAGGGGACAGCGACCAGGAGAAATTCCAGTTCACGTGAACCGTGCTGCTCTCGTACCTGCCCGTGCCAGATGAAACCCATCCCAGTGGTGCCAGTGTGGAAGGGTTGATGCAGACACGACAGCGTTAACTCCCAGTAATTAAACTCCAGAGCCAAGGTACGTCTCACACGTTCATAAACCAGCTGTGATATATCCTGCTACTGGAAAGAATTACCATTTATTGATAATGAAAGGTAAAAATTAACCACCTATTCAATGATCCCACTCCTCTTCCAGGAGTTTAAAACCACAGACGTTTCAGGAAAGATTTACTGCAGCTCCTGGCGTTGAACCTGCTATTTTAAATGTTTGGGCTGCAAGTGAGGGAATTAATACAACTTCCACTGTGATTATTTTTATGATTAGTGTAAAATAAAATTTCATGGTGTATCCTTTGCCTTGAGCAGCTGGGCCAAGCGCTGCCTTTTCCTGCTCAAGAAGAGGCTGAACTAAACCTTAATTTGTTATTACCTTTTTTAACTCGGTTTATTATTCCAAGCAATTCCTAGGTAGACCCTGAGCAGGGAAGAGAAGCAGAGCCAGGATCAGAGAGTGACAAAAAACAACACAAGTAATAGACAAAAAATCAGATCTATGTCTGGGGAATGTTATGCAGAGTTATTGTCACCAACATTAACGATATCTAGGTGCTGCATATCAGGCAAATCAGATTTATATCACTGTCTTCTGCCAATTGCAGGTGCTCCACCACAACTTGTCAAGACAGCCTGTCTGAGTCTTCACACGTCAGACAGAATCACAGCACTTGGTGTTTTGGTCTGTTGACAGCAATTTATTTTGATGTGTTGTCACAATACGGAATTCTTCGAGGCTCTACACCACAGTGCCAGCGAGTCCTACTGTACTTTCCTGCTGCCAGATGCTACAGGTTCGTAGAGGGAAAAACACTGACAATTTATAAAAAAAAGAAAAAGAAGGGAGACTTTGTAAGCGCGCTGAAAGCCTTGGAGCCAAGATGTGCCCTGGGAGCATGGTCAGGGGACATGCCCCACAGGAATCCAGCAGGAGGGACAGGGGACAGTTCTGTTGGGACACTTCACCCCTCTCCAGAGGAGCCCCTGCCCTTGCCCACCAAGGTCCAGGCCCGCTCACGCCATCATGGCACTGGTCATGTTATTTACATGGAGCCACGTGTGGCACTGGAACAGAGCCCGGGGGAATTTCAGGAATTGCCACATGGCCAAAGGAACACGGCAGCTCCCAGAGGTGTCCCTGTCCTCACCTGGTCCCACCTGTGGCTGGTCACCACAGCCACAATGGTCACTGCTAAGCTGGAATAAATACACTGACTCCAGAAGGGGAAAGTATTTAGGACCCAATTTTTCATCTGCCATTTGGCTCAAACATGAGCACGTTTCCCAGCAGGGTTCCCGTGGCACTGGAGACAGCGTCCTGGTGCCAGGGAAACCTTGGTGGGTGCCAGCTTAGGGCAAGGGAGCACCCACTGCAGACATCAGCACCAGCCTGCATGTCCCACGTGCCTGCATGCATTTGTCCAAGGAATAGACAAAGTACAAAACAGATCCATTTTCCTGCCCTAAATCCAAGCATTCAGTTTTGTCCAAAACAGCTGTGTCACCCCAGCAGGTGCCTGTGATGTGGTCCCCAAAGCCCTCAAACTGGCCCACTTTTCCCAGGCTGGTCACTTTGAAAAGACAGCAGTTTTCTGACCATATCCATCCTGAATCCTGAGCTACCCCTCTGGATGTGGAGATATTCACATGTGGGGTTTCCTCCCAGCCCCACTCTCCCCTCCTGGCTGCACCTCCCTCCCTGCTCATTGCAAGCTGGCATGAGGAGCATTTCCCGAGGAGAGAAACAGACAGATTACAAGGAAAAAGGTTAAAAAGTAAGTACTAGTGGGGAATTCTTTTCAAGGACTGCTTGATTAGAAACAACCACATTCATATTCAAACCTTTTAGAACCAAGTTGCCTTTCTCAACAAGGTGTCTCTGCGGATATTTGCCCGGCTTTGTTATGGGACTCCTGACACTTCTAATAGAGCTTCTAAATAAAAAAACCCAGTGCATTTGTACTGCCAGGCAATAACCTTCACGTTTTACTCTCCATTCATAATGAAAATTAAGGGCACATGACCTGCATGCTAGGTGGCTTCGAGGACCACAGGCAAGAAAATGCAGAAAGTGTGTGTGGTGAGCATGTCGAGGGACACTGAACTGTGCAGGGGACACCAGCCAAACCCCCTGGGCCAGCCCAGCACCACCTCCAGAGGCTGGCTGGCAGGAAAAGCATTCCTGCTCTGCAGCAACGCAGCACGAAAATCTGTTTGTGATTATTTTTCATTCAGAAATACGATACAACAAAGATATCACTATTATTCTGTGTTTCTACTGGAGGAAAAAAATACCTAATGCAATTTGATCCCATACCAAAGCACAGCGCTCGCAGGAAGGAAGGCTGTAATTTGACAATCAACCCTTATGGAACAAACCTGATGTGCTGAAATGTTTATTCCAGAAGAAATACTTCCAGAGAATATTTCAGTGAAATCAGGTAAAAAGTCGAACATTGATATGAAAAATACCACCACTCAGGAAATAACTGTAAGTGCCACTTTGTTTGCATCTGGGAGTTGGATCTGGACAGCAGAGCCCACTCTGGGGGAGCTGGCTCAGCCTCAGGGCAGCCCCCAGTGCCCCAGACCGTCGGGGTGGGGGGAAAAAGGATAAAAGCAATGGTGGGCAGCAGTAGACATGCTTGGAGGATCCTGAGCTGTTCTTGGAGAGAGGGACCAGCTCTCTGGGTCGTGTCCAGAACTCCTGGTGCCACGGCCACAGAACTCTGCCAGCCAAGAATGGGGAGCAGCAGCCCTGGAGCAGGGCAGGGATGCCACCACCAATGCTTCGTAACAACACCATGTGTGTGCATGGTGTGAAAATCTGTGCAAACGTGGGGGAGCACAGGCGTGTGCCAGTGGTAGGGACAGGAGTTGGTGCTGAAGACTCCATGTGGGCAGCCTGCCACTCGGTCCTCATCTCGCAGCGATCGCCGGAACCAAATGGAGTCAATGACGCGGACACCAATTAACACATGCCACTCCGATTTGCGTTTCTGTGCCATACTTTATTAAACACTTTCAGATGTAATTGAACAACACTGTTCCACAATTAAGCACCACACAGTCCTGTACTTTAAAACAAAAGCTATGACAGTTCTGTACTCTATTAGCACTGGTAGATACTGTGTAATGTAGTAAGTAATTAAAAGCTAAAACTACAGTACTGGAACAATCCTAATCAGGCTCCAATTCCAGTAGCAATACAAGTGTATTAATTTTTTTAATGCAGTGCAAGTACTTTAGCATTATCCTACAAAACCAACACGTTGCCTGCTCCAAGAATAACCAGACATCCTCTTTTTCTGCTGGCAAGCAGGAACTAACCTGTGACGGTGCCAGAGCAGCACCAGTGAAGACACCACCTGTCCCTGCGCTGTGGGGACAGGGGCACTGTGCCTGGAGCAGGGAATGCCCACGGCTGTCCTGCCTCCGGCTGTCACCCGCAGCCCCGTGCGACAGTCCCGGCTGCTCCTTCCATGCACAGACCCCCAGCAGCCCAAACCCTGTCCGGGGGCTGAGCCGGGGGTCTCCATCCCCTCTCCTCGCCCCCAGCGGTGCAGTTCGTGTCCCCGGCAGGGAGATCTGCCCGGGGGCCGCTGTGAATGCACAGAGTGCCGGAGCAGCGCTGCTGGCCGGCTCTGACACCCACCCACGGCGGGCACAGCTGTCCCCGCCCGTGTCACCCGCCTGGCGATGGAGGTTGCACTTGCAAGAACACTTCCAGCTTCTGTCCCTGAGGATAACAAAATGTCAGCGCTGCACTAATCGACTCTGCGGCGTCAGGCGGAGTGCGCGGCTGCAGCGGCTCTGCTGTCCCCGGGAGCCGGGGCTGGGTGACACAGAGACCCGGGGTGTGTGCCACAGCACCGCGACACAGCCAGCAGACACACCG
>CM031872.1:435531-445531 GCA_018697195.1 Certhia americana
TGGAGGGGACAAACCCAAGGACACAGAGCAGCCCTCCTGCCCTTCCTTCTTCCTCTGCTGAGTCCGCACTACTTCATGGCTAAGGAGGAAGATTCATCCTGGGTGAATCCAAACAAACACAAACGTTTTGGGATGTCATTTCCAGCCGCACACCAAGGCTCAGGGGAGTGGGCTCACAGGGACACAGCAGACTCTGTCCCCTGCCAGCCATGAATTTTCTGGAGCAGAGCACATGGATAACTGTGTTCTCACTCCCTGTGGGGCAGCTCTGGAATTCCTGAGAACAGTCTATTGGCTTGCAAATTTAAAGCTACTATTTAAAACCACTTCTAAACACATAGAGGCATGTACATTTCTGATAGGCTCCCATTAACTTTGTTATGCAAGTTTGAAGATTTAAACCATTACAATTTCTGTACTGTGATATAGTTGCTATGGCATCATCGCTCAACTCCATCTTGCATACCTATGGAATGGGATGAGGACAGAGAAACTGCAATGGAAGCTAAAGAGAGGCTTAAAAGATTGCAAGAAAGTGTGAATTCATGGAGATAATTCCAAGCTAGCCTTCTGTCTCCTCTGGCAGGAGAAAAGTGATCTAAAATTCAGACCCTGCACCTGGCTCCCTTCAACCAAGGGGATCAAATCCAGCACTGCAAACACAGCACTTACTGCTAGCATCCGAGTGCAGACACTCAACCAGCCAAGTGACCTTTTCTCCATTCAACAGCCTCTTAGAGGCAAAAATTTGTTGTGAAGGCTTTGTGCTTAAAGAATGTATGAATTTATGTCAAATCCATCAGTCCAGGGACTGATAATTGCTCAGGTTGAGATGGCATTGGGGCCAGGCAGAGAGAGAAGGAAAAGGAATACACCAGTTATTTATTGAGTCCCTAAAGCCTTGTTATATTCCCAAATCACAACCCTAGTGGCATAAGAGACTGCTGAGATGGAAATCTCTTAACAGCTGCCTCTCCTGCTCCCCAGCCCGTGCTCCCCTCCAGTGCCGAGTGATGAGGTGGCTCTAACGCCTGCTGGAGGAGCAGAATTTAATGCACCCCATAAAAAAATCATGTACTGCCCTAAAAATCCAACAGCACTCCTTTGACATTTGAGTGTTTCAAACCCAAGGTTTGTATCTGAAGTCTCTCCTGTCGGGTTGGTGCCGTGGAGCAGGGGATGAGCCCCCCCAGCCCCAGGTGTGCTGCATCCCCCTGGCCCCCTGCACCCAGAGTGAGCTGAACAGTGATGCCAGCTCTGCTGACCTCACTCCTAAAGAAGTTCTGAGATTATGCCTCGAGGCTTAGATGGGACTTAAGTGCTCCCTTGGCCTTCTGCTGGCACAGGGCAGGGTGGTGGGTACAGAAACACTACAAGAATCAATGAAAACAGCCAAGGTAATTCAAAGGGAGAAGCCACTTTCACTCGAAAAGCAAGGAAACACACTGATTTTAAAAATAAAACTACAAAATCTGTGTTGCTACACATCTGGTTTGATGCTGATTATTGTCACAGAAATGAATTTGGGATTTATGTCATTAAGGATGGAAATCTCCAAGATCCTTGCAAGCACAGGCATCTTTCTGGTACAGAAAAAAATACTTTAAAATAATTTTGACTGGTTCTGAAGACCAGCCTCCTGGTTTTCAGAGAGTTTTTTACGGTTGTTGATTCTGGCTTGTAAAAGAGAAGTTCCTCAGGAGGAGTGCTGGAACCAAGTGCAAACATCATCCTGTGAAACCCCACCCAGCAGAGCTGCCATCGGTGTAGTTCGTAATCCTAGATTTGAGCAGCTTTTCTGACTGCAAGCTGTCTGGGTAATTGCTAAGCTGTCTGCGAATTACTATTGAACTCTGTCCTTTTTTATCTCACTGACTGACTACTATTTGTTATTAGTCCAAGTAATAATAATATATTAATGCACATGCTTAATATACAGAAGTGTATGTTTGTACTGCAACTGCACTGCACTCTGCACTCTGCAGCTTGGGAAAGCGCCGTGAGCGGAGCCAACAGTCACACAGGGACCCAGCTATCATCCTCCCAAAGGCCACACAACCCACAGGCTCAGGATTCAGTGATTCCTACACATCGAATGCTTTGCTCTGACTGGCAATGCAGAAACTCCAGGAGTTCCCAGGCTCTGGATGCAGCATCCCAGACCCACGGGCAGCTCGCTGCTCCCGGGGAGTGGCTGTGCTGGCTGCAGGAGTGTCTCCTGGCACACGGGCAGGGCTGGAGCTGCAGCCAGCTGGGGCAGAAGAGAGGGGTGAGGCACTGTCACCTGGCAGCTGCCAGCGCTCCTGGTTGGGGACACTCAGCTCCAGGGATGTCCCTTCCCACCCCCGGAGCATTGAGCGCCTCCCCGAGCTGTCCCCAGGTCTCCCCTCCCAGCTGTGTCTATGTAACTTTAATTAACCAAACTAGGGTGGAGTTTACACAGCACATTGATCCCTGCAGCAGCTCCCACCTCCACACACAGCAGCTGGGCACTGCACCATGCTCAGGAGCTGGGGCAATCCGTTCACTTTCAAAAGGAAAGCTGGGAAAGTCGTTTCAGAAAGGAATTCTTTTTTGTTGACCTCTCCACAAAAAGAGCGAAATGACCTGACTAATAGGGTTAAACATCCTTCTCCCGAGGCAGCAGCTGCCAGCCTGGGCCAGCCACAGCTCTGCTGAACACGCCTGCAGCTGCCAGCTAACTCATGGGGAAGCAGAGCTAGAGAATGGCAGTGGTCGATAAACTTAATTTCTTATTAGTAAAACACTAATCAATAATCCAAACCATTTTTTTTTCTTCCTTCTATATTTTATACCTGTTTGTGATGGGGAAAAGAGACAAATTACCACTACGCTGTCATTGGAGAGCTACTGTCACAAGGTTATGGTTCAAGAAAATTAGAAGGGCCAAAGTCCAACTAGAACTTCACCTGGCTGCTGCCGTGAGAGGCAAGTGTTTATCAATACATTAGGAACAAAAGGAGGGCTAAGGAGGACTTGCATCTCTTACTGCCTGTGGGGGGAATCACAGTGACAGAGGATGAGTGAAAGGCTGAGGCTCAGAGGGAACCCCCTTGCTCTCCATAACTACCTGAAGGAGGTTGGAGCCAGGTGGGGATCAGCCTCTTCTCCCAAGGAACAGCTTCAAGTTGAGCCAGAGGATGTTTAGATTGGATATTGGGAAGAATGTCTTGACAGAGGGGGTTGTCAAGTCCTGGCACAGGCTCCCCAGGGCAGTGGTGGGGATTTCAAAGCCATGTGCATGTGGCACCTGGGGACATGGCTCAGTGGTGGCCTTGGCAGGGAGCAGTGAACAGGTGGACTCCATGGTCTCAGAGGGCTTCTCCAACCTGAATGATTCCGTGATTAGCTGTTCTTTAATTTCTCCTTGAACCTGGTAGCTGGTCAGAGTGCAGATGAAGCTCTTGATGGAGGTGACCTGACAATAGTTAATTGTAAACTTGATAAAAACAACACTCATTGATGTGTTTTTCTTAAATAGGAATCATTAACTGATTTCTCATGTTGAGGTGCTTTTCCTTTTTGCCAGCTCATCATTCTGAAATTTCATACCTGTGTGATTACTGAAACGTGTTTCTCAACCTTCTGTTTGGAAAGAAAAGTCTCACATGAAAAAAACCCAAACTCATTTTTTAAAATAAGCTTCATATGTGCAGTTCTGGGCTATTTATGATACAAAGCTGTTACTGCTATCAGCAATGACTATCTTGATGTCATTGTTATAAGTCCTTATTCTGAGACTTCGATTCTTTTTTATCATTATTCCAATATACAACAACTGCCATTTTCTTCTAAAATTGGCCACTTCAGCACAAACTGCTCCCTCTAGAAGATCAAGTGGAAGGGCTCAGTGTGTTTGGAGTATCTTGGCCTCGATCCAAATTCCTGAATCACCAATCAAAATTCTGGAGGCAACCAAAACAGTGCAAAATAAACCAGTACAAACGCTGGGTATTAAAGCCCTGCCCTCAGTCAGTGCAGGAGGCTGAGCAGGATGGCTGATGGCTGTGGGACACGGAGCACCGTGATAGATGGGCTGCAAAATTGTACCAAGAACAGTAAAAGACATGAACTTTCTGATTAAAGATGAAGAAGTAGGTGATTAGCAATCTGCAGGGAACTGGAGGCTTGGCCACGGTCTGCTGATCCAAGAGACGTGGGCAGAGCTTGGCTGCAGCGGTCAAGGACCCAGCACGGCTCAGACCTTGTTCCAATATCAAAAGTCCTGATTACTGATGAGTTATTAGATATAGCCATCTCCAGGATTTAGGAAAAAAATACACCATTTGTATTCAAATATTTCATTTCCCAAGCCCCCTTCACTGCAGCAGCAATGTCACACACGCTTTCTCATGTAAATAATGCTTCAAAACAATCACATGATAATTATTCAGTCCAAACCAAACAACAACTACTAATTAAACTGAATAGAAAACAGTGCAGCAGAGAAAAGCCTGCAAAGGGCCTCATGTCGTTTGCAGCAATTCTAACCTAAAATAAATGCTGTGAGCAGGAAGGTGCCATGTAGGGAGCTCCACCTAACTTGTTGTGCTGTTATTTGCACAGTTTTAATAGGATTTTTCTATTAATCTGTGACAAACCATGAAATTTTATATTTTCACCATGACCAAGCCATGAAATTTGCCAACTTTGTCCATGATTTACATTGGGTCATAGCTATAAGGTCTGTTATGCTTTTTAACTAAATAACTGCTGCAGCTTCCCCGTTGGACGGAATGAAGAATTTGCCTATAATTAAAGCAGGAATTGTTAACTGCTGGCAGTAAAAGTTTACAGCATTGTTTGACAGTCACAAAGATAAGCCAGTAAAACCCTGGGATGCTGTGTCTACCTGTGCTTCCCAGCCCCCCCAACAATAGGGTTCTATCTCTCAGCATCACAAAATCAATCTCAGATTAGGTAATGAAATATGCACCAGCCTTTTCCCAGAACCTTTGACAAATCACACACAATCCTAAATCTTCATAAATCACGATTAAAGACAAGTATATCATCACCAACGCATATATCTTTCCATGCCTGACCCAGAGACTAATGAGAAAAGGCCTAGACTATCTCATCTGATTAATTAATTCAAAATGTCTGCTGTTATTCAAATGTGAGGCTGGTATTATTTGAATAACACTTGACAGCAGTGCCTGAAGATATCATTTCTGATTTGTGAAGCTGCTGCTGCATAACTGATGATAGTTTATGAAAATGTTCCATCGAAGCTGCTTTTCTTGGCACAACTGTGAAAGATTTTCTGGAGAGAGGGTTTTGTGTCAGTAGTTGATGCTGCTAACATTGTCAAATATTTCCAAAATCTGTAACATCTTGGAAGCCCTTTTTTCCTGAAGCCTTGTTGAATATTAGCTTCTTCATTCTCTGAGAAATAAATATCTCAATATATATATTTGCAGCAAAGGCAGATGGATTTTACCCTTTCTCTGCTGCCTGTTCCTCACCAGGTCTGGAGAACAGAACATCATCTCCCATCCCAAGGAAGGGCTCAGGGACCCCACCTGCTCTTCACATGATGTGTTCTTAGGGGTTCCTAGGGATATTTTTTATAGATGGGAAGGAGCAGTACTATAATTCCATAATAAGATGTGCATGAGGATAATTTTGCAGAGCAAGACCAAGGCCTTATCCAGAAGTGGCTGGCGGGTGGCTGTGGTGTGCCCATGCCAGCGTTGCCACACATCTGCAGTGATGCCAGAACGGTCCCATCTGCTCTGAGGTGCTGATGGACAGAGCCCTGGGCAGGGGGAATGAACCCTGGAGTCACTCCTGCCCTGCAGTGCAGCCTGTCCTGAACTGCCCCAGCTCAGCTAAGATGGAAATCTCAGTTATTCACACAGTCCCACTGGGGCAGCTACCAAGCACAAGTTCATTGCTTTTTCTGCAAATACTGAATCTCCTCTGTCTCCTGGACTGCAGTGCCACTGAGAGCTCAGAACACTGCACATGCCAGCAGGGTACCTGCTCTGCCTGAACACCTGCACAGGCATGAACTGGCACATGCCATCGCCAAAGGATTGCTGAGAAATCAAGGCTGTGACACCAAAACCCAAATGCCACCCCTGCAGGTGCCAAGGTCTCTGGCTGCAGACCCCGAGGGAGAGCAGACTCCTCATGGTTTAAGAAACACACACACACCAGTTTCCTCTGCCTCAGTGCCCCACTGAGAGTTCTGCTCCCAGGGGAATGATGTGGCCACTTGGGGAGTTTGTTCCAAACAAAACTCACAGGAAAGGCTCCAGGGTTTTTCCTGACGTATTTATGGACTGAAATGTGCTGAGGCTCTTGTCCAGCACATAAAGGGAAGAAGCTGGGTTAATGTAACTGCAGAGCAGCTGCCCGCCCAGGCTGAGGTTTCCAGAGGTGCCCGAGAGCCTGATCCAGAGCAGGGAGGAGCAGCTCACAGCACGCCCCCAGGGAAAGAAAAGCTGCTCAGTACTTCATTTTATAACACCTGTAATAAAGCCATGGGAGCAGCGTTCTGCAGGTCACTGTGCCTTTGAGGCATTGTTATTAGGAACAATTTAAATTACAACTCTGCAAAAACAATTTTTAAACAGAAATCTTAATTTTAAAATTTTCTTTTTCCAGGAAGATAATCATAATTTCATTCTAAGTACACTACAGCACAAAATACCTACAACTGGTTACAATCAATTTTACTGTGAGATGTGAATGTGATGCCAGGCTCGTACCAGTGTTAAACTGGGCTGTTCTGAAGCCATGGAGCCATGAGCACTAAAGAAGAGGATGTAAAATGTATGGACTAAACCGAATATAAATCAATCATTATGACAGAAGTAGCACTTATTTGAGAGTCAGAAGTGAACAAAATACTCTGTGTCAGCAAAATGTCTCCTGTCAAAACCTGCTCTTTAAAATTTCACTACAATGTGCTGAGACAAATGTCCTTTGCAACTCGGTGGAAGGAAGCATGTTCTAAATCTTCATAATTCAAACCTTCCCTGTTTTCAGGCAACAAAGCAAGCTTGAAAGTGTTCAGCATTCCTGCTGATGGGGTGAATGCTGCACCTCCATCCCTGGCAGCAGTGCTGCTGCCCCTCCAGGACAGGCAGCAGCTCAGAGCCAGCACCCACACTGTGGGGAGGAGGCTCCCACAATGTTCCTGGCATGCCTGAGCAGTCAGCACAAAGCTGTGGAGGCCACCAGATGTTCCCAAGGAATTGCCATGTTTACATGCCAATGACTCAGGGCGGTCAGTGGGGTCCAGGCCAGGGAACCTCCAGTGTCACATCAGCCACATCTCCTCCCACACCACCACACCTCTGCCACCCAACCAGCTGAAGAGGTGCTGCTGCAGCCCCTCGTGCCCACGGCTGCTCCTCCTTGGGCCAGCTCTGCTCAGCATTCTGGACATGCTCCTTCCATCCTGACCACAGCCCCAGCAGGACCCCAGCTCCCTTCAGCCCTCTGTCCACAACCCCCCACTCCCTCCCTCTATGCCATTTGAAGTAGATCATTTATCTTTGATTAAATTATAAATGTTTGAGCCCAGTTAAATCTTACAACTAAGCGATCTGGGCTAATGCTGTCTTTTCTTCCTCCCCTTTATCCTTCCCAAACACATCACGCGTTCCTGAGGAGATCTGCATTATGTCACTCTTCAGTATATAAAATAAAGGGCAGGCATCTAAATCAGATCTCTGTTCTTCCTTACTTGGGATGACAGCACAAGCTGAACACTTTTGGTGGTTACACTGTTTGCCAATCTGCCACTACCTTAACATACATAAAATACCAAATTTAAGACTTCAAAAGGGTGACTCCATTTATGTCATCATACTCAAGAAAAAGAAACATTTTCCAATTTGAAAACAGTGGGGGAATGTGCAGTGGTCTGTGAGATGTCCCATGCTGCTGGGAAAATGCAAATGTAACAAAGGTTTCGTGTTTACCCATTCAAAAGAAGAACTGTAATTTTTTTTTCAATTATATGCTTTAAATTGGACACAATCTGCCTCAGTCCCTAAACCAGCAGAATTAAAGGTCTGGAATCCACTGCAACCTCTAAAAAATAAAAAAAACAGTGGAGAGGACAAAGGCAAAGCAACGGCTGTTGGCAACAACCTCTTCCAACTCGAGTCTATTTTTGCAACTGTAGACATTAAAAAACCTGTTTGAAGATTAAAAATGCATAAAACTCGCAATTGACATTTATTTCCTGGAAAAAAATCTACTTTTTCAGAGATGGTTTCTCCAGAAGATGATAAACTCCTTCTCCTTATGTTGTGCCTTAAGACATCATGTGCTTTTATCCTTTAGCAAAATATGAACCAGCTCCGAGGCTGACAATGCCAAGAACCATGACAAAATGGATTATTAATGAGAAACTGATCTCCAGAACTCTATTAATTTATGTCTTCCTGTCGGATCCCAAAGATGTATCAGCCCTCTCACTCAAAGAAAAAAATGCCAACATTGTACTTTGTTTTAAAGTTCTGCTTAGATGAAGAATTCATTATCCAAAGCAGTGTTGTGTTATTTCAGGCTCCTTGTAGAATAAAGATTCTTTATCAAATAGCTGAAAAAGCCACTGACAAGTGTGAGGATCTTGCAAAATATATTTACATCAACAATTCAATGAGGAATCTTGGATTTTTAACCTTTTTTTTTTCTTTCCTCGGCAACGCTCCTCGCCTTGTTCTGACCTCTCGGCACTTTGGAAACGGAGACCACGAAATTCCATCCGTAAAACCTCAGAAAAACTAACACAACGGCGAGCTTTTGAAATTCTTAATTGTACTAATTATTCCACTGAATATAACGATCTCGCACGTAAACAGAAGAAATCCGATTTCTTCATTGAGCACGAACAGCAAACAGACAAAATACCCTTTTAAGCCTCCGTGAAAAAATCTATCTAATCTGTGCTTATCATAATATTTATGAAATAAAACACAGAGAGAAAAAAATTGCTGTAATGTACTCTGGATGACCTCTGCTTGCGCGAGAGAATGAAAACAGCCTTTTGCTTTTCAATCCCCATCAAAGTGGAGTTAAAGGAGGGACAGCATTCCCTTGCTCACTGCCATTAATCATTGCTTTCTTCAAGCAAGTGCGTATTAATTTCTGTCATCCCAAACATCATCGAGTATTGTTACAGCACCGCTCACTCCTCATTCAGCACCAGTTGTTACCAGTTTCCCTACACTGAGCAGAGACAGGGTGAATCGTGTGGATTTCAGTGTTGGAGGCCTTTCTCCCTGGGGTGCTGACACCAATTAAGCCATTTCAAGCAGGAAGGAGAACAGGCACAGCCCTCGGTGCTAACAGGAGCTCGCACCCAGCCCCGGTGCCGCGGGCACCGCGGGCAGCGCAGCCAGGAGCCAACCTGGGCTCTGCACACCTGGCAATTTGGAACACCTGACCCTCCCTGCTGGGCTGGCAGGGCCAAAACAGAGCTCCCGGTCCTTTGCTAAATTCCAGTGCTACACATACAGCAAATGACAGCGATTTTACCACTGATATGTAACAAATACCCTAAATATGAAAATTAACTGAATCGGCCTGATTTATAACATCGTTCCAGCTGTCCGGCACACTGCACCGCCAGCCTGGCACCCCCTTTCCTTTGGCAGTCTCCAGGAAGGAAAAAAAAAATATCTCACATTTCAAAAAAGGTGCCTCAAAGCCTTAAAATCAACACACTTAATGAGTTTAATTAATACCATTTGTACCTTGCTAAAGTGTGTCTAAGGATTTATCAAATTCTCTGGCAATAGTGTTGATTTTTTCTGACCGCTTTAGACCCAATCATTCTCCTTCTTTCAGACATTTACATCTGCTTTTAAGTTTTTATGGTTGCCTGTTGGCAGGCAGCAAAGTGGAGCTGTCGATGCTGCTGCAGAATAATGCAAGGTTTGTTATGAATTAAATATTAGAAACCTTAACGCAGCGGCCAATAAGAATTATTTGCCTTATTAAAGCAGCAGAA